>JAHQIW010007266.1:0-357500 GCA_019055375.1 Parelaphostrongylus tenuis
CCCCCCCCCCTCCCGCCCCCCCCCCCTCCCCCCCCCCCCCCCTCGTTACAAAGCTCAAAGAATCCTCTCCGGAGCCACTATAATACCATCTTCCTTTGTTCAGCAGTTCTTCTAGATGCTCTCGTTATCAATATTGCCCAAATCCACATCTACCTTAAATTCCGCCGCATCATTAACACTGACAATAAATATTCGTAGCGATCGCAGTAGAATAACAGTTGATAGTTAGTTAGAATTTGATTTTCATACACTCGAAGCATGTCGACGGGAGCGCCCTCCATTTATTGTCGTTTGTCGATCTAGAAAAAGCAAGAATTAATTGATGACGGTTAGGAGAATGAAATCTAATGTTTTACTCAAGAATTAGGGTGGATCTCCTCACAGTCAGACTTCCAAAATGATGGTGATGAGATCAGCAGTCACCGATCAAACGTTGTGGTGCCTTGCGAATCCCGCGTTTTCGACCACAGTTTTTCTGAAGAGAATCGCTCGCCTCGATTATATGCGCAAAATTGATGCTTTTTTATAGATTATTTGAGGCTGATAATTGAAGACCAAAGAAGCGAACAGATACGGATAAGAAGGGACTTGTTATGGAAGGCGGAAACTATTTAAGAAATGAAACGATTTACCGGCTTGTGCTTTCTGATAGAAGAGACGGGGTGACAACTGTGAGGAACTACCCAATTGTCTTTCCCTTAAATCTGCACATAACGCATCATATAAGTTTGTATAAGCTGCAAATTTAGGGAATACTTCACTTCAAATTATCTTAATGACAGGCTAAATTTATAAGGGTGAGAGGTATACGGAAAACCGTAAATTCCTAGAAGTTGCAGATGTTTTTGTGCACAGTGCTTCGGACGACAGTGGAAGATTATAGGAAAAAAGGTTTACGTAATGACATGTACTCTTGACAGTGCTGCATTATTGGAAGCGCACTGATGAAGTGCACAAATTTGCCTGGCTAAGCTTCGGTGTTTAAGAGGAGTGAAGATCTAGACGTGGCCATCTTAAGAAGGGAGTGTGGTGTCACGTTACATCAAAGAATACCGATTCAATCTTTTGTACTGTGCTTAACAGCAACAATTCCTGAAGATCTGTTCTATACAGAAATCATAGCTGTCACGTTTAGGACTCAAAGCTATTGATATGGGCATAAGTACAAGCTAACTCATTGTACTAACGCCTTTTCAAATTTTGATTTCAAAAGGGAACAATCTTAAAGCGATTTATGCATAGAAAAACTGCTGAGAGATTACGTATAGCATAAAAACGTTTTGAAGAAAATGTATTGAAATAAGTGCATTATAGACAAACGAGCTTTTTAAAATCAGATTTCACTCAAACTGATTATCTCTACTAAGTGTTAACTTGCATGATAACCAGATAATTGTGACATCATCTGATACTCATTACTTATGCTCATGCGACGTTTTAGATTTTCTAGCTCCTGTTTTCGCTTATGGAGAGTCTCCAGCTATTCCATCGGCCTCGAAAGCACCTCACACTTCTTGACTTGTCATAGATTATTTCGCTTTTTCTTTTCAGACATGGTTTCCAGTCGTATTCACCCAAGTGTTTTCTGCTGGTACAGTGGTAAGTTTCAAATCATTTATTAACAAATACATTTGTTCTTTTTCAGTAGAATTACTACCTTTTCTATGGCATGTAGAGCCAAATTATGGAGCAGAAATAAGAGATATATTCTAAGCACTCTAAAATTCATTGCATTCTCACTAGATGTCCTCGAATATTTGAAATGGAGTACTTCTTCAACCACATCGATTGAATGACAGAGAGGTTGACAGTCAATTCCGATTTTCATTGAACGTTGGTCTGGACGATTAATGTTGTTTTGTTTATTGATAAACTTGGGGGATAGTGTCCATTCACCCGCTGAAAGCGGTCAAATAAAAGAATTTGATTTGATCACCCAATATCCAATATTTGTCAGCGTCACTGGTTCAGTGTTGATACCGACATCCTGGACTGAATCGTTGACGTTTCTTGCTGACAGATAGATGCCTGTAGCGTAAAAAGAGTGGTGACGAAAGGTACGTCAGGAGTGCAACGGGTTAGAGCACGCGCTCTCGGATAGAGTGAGATGAGGTTCGACTCCCGCCTGATGCAGAACTTTTGCACATTATTCTATATCACTGAGTACATATCAGCCAATAGTTGTTGCGATCTTTTCTCAGTTTGAGCTTCAGAAAATTTTCTCCAGTAAAACTATGTCAATGATGAAATGAGGCAGAGCAATTCTCATGCCTAAAATTTGCGTGTGTATATTTTATTTTATTAGAACAAAAGTTTCCAGAATACTTGGGAAAGTTCCACTATGCAATTCTTATCGTGTTCTAGACAAGCATTAAGTCCGACTTCCACCGAAATCACAAAGGTATGTCGTGGCCGATGGCAGCAATATTCATTATCGGTGACATGGTAGGAGGCGGGATGATCGCATTGCCTATAGCCGTTGTTAACACCGGTCAGTTCAGACTTGGTAACTCAGCTACTTGAAAATGTGCAATAAGATTGTGATGATCAATAACTGTCTGTATACTTATTGATAGGAAGCTCTTCAGTAATACAAGTATTTGTTCGAATATCTAGAGTAATAAATCATGTCATACTTTGGTGATATTGACGTAAGTTTTCTTATTAGTATAGACCGCCAAATCCTTCCTTTTGTGTCGCCTTATTACAATTTTCTCTATGTCTTCAATGTTATATAGTTTAACCTAAAAAGTCATGGTTGAGTAATAGTAACTTTAGGACTGGTTCCTGGCATCATCCTCATAATTCTCGGAGTGATTTTCACTGGCTACACAGGTATACAACTCGGAGATAACTGGACTCTCATGCAGGTTCTCAGCGTTTACTAGGAACAATTCGTGTTAGATTCGCCACAATGTAAAACTATTCCAGATGCGATGGCCTGAATACAAGACTCACTGCCGGCGGCCGTATCCTGAGATGGCATATAGAGCAATGGGGCACAAGGCGAAGTGAGCTGATCCTTAGAAATAGCTTGAAACGCCGGTAGTATGACATATTTGTAAGCGCTAAGCGCTTCTTTTCATAATTGACCACTTTATGAAAATAATTAGGTTATTTTGAATCACAGACTACCTAAAAAACTAGATCTACTACATTTAAATGCGTAGTTTAGCAATGAAAGTAGACCGAAATGCATACTTTGTTATCAATGCAGTAGGTGTTCCAAGCATTCTCTCTATGAGTTGACTCAACCGTTTTGTGCTAATTTTAACTCTTGGAAATTAACTTGACGACTTCTGTCCACTGGTTTCCAAACAATTCGTTATAAATCATCTCTGATTTTAGTGTATTCTCTCTTCAATGATAAAGTTGATCAGCTATAGTGCCTTCAAGATGCGCAGGTCCCATACGCTAATGCAAATTCCAGTGAAACATGAAACTCAGAAAGAGAAAACTAAGATGACTCTTAGTATGATTATTTACATCGCTGATTTTGCCTTAAAATCAAGGCTATAAGGTTTTTGGATAGTTAGATAATGTTAAACAGCTAGAGAGCGAATAGCAAACAGTCCAATAGGTTGAGTTTTATAATCAGCATCAGTCACTGAAGACTATTTTATTGCTTCATATCATCTAAGTCAGATAAGAGCCATCATTGAATGAAGTACATCTATAAAATAAATCGGATTGTTCAGTATATACCAGACTGCTTTGCAACTTTTATTTAGCTAACATTTCAACATCCTCGTCTTCTTCACAGCCGAATGATTCAAGTCAATGGTTCATAGTCATTCGTCCCCGCAGTGTGGGTCTTTGCAGTCGTACTAGTTGAATCTCCGAGAGCGGGAGCACCGTCTAAATGAAGCCTTATTATGATATGTAATTTTATGGAGGTCGTTGTTGCCCGTTTCTGATCGAAAAATGATAGCAAATCTCTTTTCTATCAGCAATCCACCCCGCAGCACTTAGAATGGCTCACATTTAGCGAAATAGCGAAAGCTCAAATCGAACGACTGTGGCCCATCGACTCGGGTCAAGCCGTTCTGGGGTAAACGAGGAGGTCGAAACGTTAGTCAAATAAAAATTATGTAACGAACTCATGTAGACTCAATGATTTGATGAAATATACTGATTATTAACGTCGAGGTTAAGTTAAAGTTTACAGGCTAAAAGGAAAAAACTATTTCGGATTGAAAGAATGAAAAAGTGAGTTGAGTATGAAGCCGAAGGCGTGAATTATAGTCACGTGCGTTTTTGCCTTCTGCAAATCTGGAGCTCATTGCAGATATCTGGTGTCGCTTTCATTGTGTCTAACACAGTTCGGCATGATTGCTGTGTTGCTACTACTGGCCGCTAATAACATTTCGAATCTCCTGACTGCATTTTTCGGGGTGCATATCAACTTCTGTTACGTGATCCTAATCATCAGCGTCGTTGTATGGCCATTTATGATGTTGAAAAGTCCGATGCACTTTTGGTGGGTAAGGAATCAAAGAAAGGTTAGAGTGGAAATATTCCAAGCAGTCACTTCAGGCAGGCTGCAGTTGGGGCAGCAGCATCGAGCTGTCTAGCAGCACTTTTATTCGTGATTGGAGCAATTCATGATTCTCCAGTTTGCTCACAGGTTCCTTTTAGCAAGCAAGCGTTTTGTTGGTAGTTTCATCATAATCTACTAAATTCTCAGGTCGTCACCTATCCGGAATTCTCTATCAATAATTTCTTCCTCGCTTATGGCACCATCGCTTTTTCTTTCGGTAATCGTTCTCTTTTCCAGTTCAGCTGTTGTATACATACAAATCCTTTACCTAGACATAAGATCTACACATTCTTTAGTTAATAAATGAAACCATGCTTGTGAGTCCGAAAACAAAATTAAGACGTTTTGAAATTATCTCATTTTCGGACACGCTTCAAAAATACCAACACATTACGGGCAGCATGGACGCTATAGCGTTCATGTATGATTAGAGAGTTGTTGAATTTTGTCCTTTAGAAGTTACCTTTGCCAGCCTGTTTCCACTTTTTCCTCTTTTCTTTCTGGAAACTGAATAGGACCATGCTCTCGAAAGAAAAGGCAGCATCGTTTCCGGGTTCCGCAGAAAATATAGACCGATTTCGATGCACAGAGAAATAGCCCTGGAAGAGAACGGGAAAACACGTCATCAAGAATGTACTAGGATTTCTACTGCGTTTAATCGTATGAAAAGCCCTCACAACGATGCTGGTGGAGGATTTTTGACATCCTTACTATTCATTACAAAATTTTGGTCTTCTCAAACTGTGTTCCGCGTGAGGTCAATTTCAAACAGTTTCCTTTTAGGTGGTCATGGAGCTTTTCCCACTATTCAGCATGATATGACAAAGCCTTTCCGCTTTAATAGAGCAGTCTGGGCCAGTTATATAGGTATGTGGTCTTTTCATCATTTGGATCCATCATAGGAACTTTCAGTGGTTCTGAGTACATTCAAATAAAAGAAATGTTAACCGGAAGTACAACCTTACTTGAATGAAGTCGAATCAAAATAAAATTCTAGTTGTCGTAGGCAATAATAATTCACTTATTTTGATAAAATTTTATCAACACCATCAATTTGAAGGACTATTACACTCGTCGCAACTTGTCAATTTTATGTCTTTTTTCTGGAATAACACAATAGTATGAAGACCGTAAAAACAAAAGTCCATTTTCAACAACGCTCTGCCCGGCATGGGTGCTACAGTTTCCATGTACTATTGAGTAGACGAGATTTAAGCTATCGAATAACAATAAAATGCCTGAAAAGTGTGAAAAATACATTTTTTTCAAATATGGGTGGTGATAGGAGTGACCATTCGACCATCAAGTGAGCCAATCATTTGGCCTCTTTTCTGGTCCGAAATTCTTTTTTTCATTTTTTCTCCTCTTGGGGAACCGAACATAAGAGCGGCCGCCTATGAAAGCCACTTCACGGCGCTTTTTATCTGATACTACGAAAACGCATGTGACGCAACGGTTGGAAGTGCTCTGCGTCCTCCACGAGGTCAATGGTTCGTCTCGCGCTCATGGCTCACCAAACCATCCATCCCTTCAGGGTCGGTAAATTGGTACCAGACTAGCCTCCGACTCGTCTGGGAGGATAAGCAGCACTGACTCAGTACAACGGGAGGCCACCGCGAGTCGTTGTAGAGGCTAGATATGCATTCAATCACCTTAAACGAAGTTGAAAATTAAAGACGATGTATGGCGCATCCCTCAGGGACTGATCAACGTCTGGAGCATTATCCTTTCTATTTACCATTAAAACTGTTATAGCAGGCCCACATAGCTATAGCGACCAATCACACGCTTACTTTGTGCTCGATTGAATATGTTACTGTTTCAACCACATGTAAGAGTTATTTCCTTTGCTGATAAGACGTATATGATCGCATTCAAAAGAAGCTTAAAACAATAGTAAGTGATTAATCAAGAACCCTTTTTTAGGGGAGTATAGTCTGCAAAGTTACAAATTCTTAATATTCAAAGAAAACCACAAAAAGAATATGATCGCATGTAAAAGAATGGCAAAAAAAAAAAACAAAAAAAGGGAAGCAAATGTGTTGATGATGAATGAACTCAAAAGCAGATGACTCGTATTTGAGTCAATCAGTCAGGAAATGTGCAGTTGAAGGCAAGCGTTTTCATTGTTCGTATCTTACCTTAGCACTATATAAACTAAATTATTCTTGTTCATAGTGATCCTCGATTTCAGTAATCCTCATTATCTACGTCTCCGTCGCCGTCGCAGGCTACATGGTGTACGGCGCAAGTATGAGAAACACCATGATCCCGTCAGTTCAGGTGGGACATATCGAGCAATGTTGACAAAATTACACTATTGCTGCTTAAACCTCATTGTTTGTGATTTAGTTAATTTTTTCCATGGCAAGAGAAATCTACAAGACCCATGTAAGTAGCAAATCATATGTGGAAGGGCTAATGAATCAAGATATGCGGTAGAATGTTAAACGGGATGGAGACCTTGCGACGAAGAACGTCAAGAGTTAATTCATGCCAAAATTGCCTAAAAGAACACCGTGAAATACTTAGAAGATAGTGGTTTTTTGACGACCCTATCCAAATCTGCTAAAGCCAAGCGAAGCGAAAAATTAACAGAACGATCAATGACTATAAGAGCAAATATTGATATTCTAAGAAAACAACTTAAATAAAGTGAACAAAACGGGAGCATTTCTTTGCCGTTCTGTAGAAAGACCCATGATTTCTCTTCAGCGCAACAAAGCCGTAAGAACCCATGCTGTGTTTTTGTTGCTGTAAATGCAAATTCGGTTGTCTACACCTCTCAAAATTTGTCAGACAGTAAGGAAAGCAGTGAATAACAATCAGTATTTCCCAGATCGAGTGGATATCGCAGCTAATAAATATCATGGTCACCTTGCATGTACTGCCCACCGTAGTGATAGTGTTCTCCCCTTTGGCTCAGCAGGTTGAGCAATGGACTGGCGTACCTTCTCGACGTAAGTTCTTTCAAGATCAACGTTAGAATATTTTCTAGCATATTCCTTGCTTCGTAGTCTGGTTCTACTTTTGTAGGATTCGTCTTTCGAATCCATTTGGCTAACGGAATAAAGAAATAATTGCTTAGAGTCTTTCTGACTTACTGACAAGAGGGTTATGAGAGAGAAAGCTTTAACTGCAATTTAGAGGACCGGCAAATTGCGAAATACTTCTATGTCTCTTTAAGAAGAAAAACTGATTCTATAGTTGAAAACTAAAATTAACACAAAAATCTATTTAGACAGAATCATGCTGCGCTTTGTTTGTCCAATTGTAAAACGACTGTCAGAGCAGTCAGATTTTATTTCTGTGTATTTTTATGAAGGATATTCTGATGTGTTGAAAGCCAATTTAGGCTGACATTAAATACTGACACTACTAGGTGGCCAGTTATACTTTCCAACATAAAACAGTTCCTTACTGGATTGGAAAGGAGTTGCTTAATTATTTATGCACACTTTGTAGACTTCGGTATGCGACGATTTGTTATCCGATCCCTGATCTTCGCTGGCATCGTGTTCACCGCCGAGTCAATTCCCCATTTTGGAGTGTTTCTTGATCTGGTGAGCATACCAGCATCGATAAAGTATTTGAAATTCGAGAAAAAAATGCATTCAGTGCACCCAAGCTAGAGTCACAAATACGAAGTGTAAGATTAAGGAAAATCTGACAAATTTATCTTCTTGGTCAAGAGTCCATTATCGAGGATGACTAGGAAAATCCTGTGCAGAGAAAACCGTATGCCTGAGGAATCCCGATCGGGTTAGGACAGGAGACACATACCACGTTAGAAATAAGGTGTTATCCATTGATAGTTGAGCACTTCTGCAAAGCATTACAATGTGGCTCTACATCAAAAACATTTCCTTCTCTACCGACTATTTTAGTCCTGTAACTTTTGTGATTGCTCCATTTGATATTTTCCACTTGTCATTTATTTTAGTGTTCTCGTGTATCTGTTTATCAAGAGATAGTAGAATTAAAAATGAAGAACAGAATAGACAAACATGCTTAAATGAAATCCATAATGAGCAACGGTAATATATTTTCACTGGATGATAGGTTTAGGTTGGTGGGTCGACAATCACGTTGATGACAATGCTGTTGCCAAGCGTGTTCTACCTCTTCTTATTCGCTTCGTATAAAAAACGTATCGACATGATAAACACGATGCAAATTCCTCCGGATGCACCGGATGATCAGATAGCCGGATTTGCTGAGTAAGATCTTTAAATTCTTAACAATCAATCACTGTCTTCATAAGGAGCAGACATGAGTTTGTTATAGAAGAAAGAATTGATAAAAAAGCTCGTTAGAATGTTCAGAGCTTCACCGATGTTGGTGCGTCAGTGTCATACGTACGTTTCAGTGATATCGCCCGCTTCACTAGTACCACACTTCCCATACTAAACCCTACTTTATAGCAAGGATGGGGGCGACGTTTTGGTTAGCGCGTGATATTATGTTATCGCATTTTTTTTCAGTTGACTGATTAAGGCTGTCAGTATCACGTGCTGTCATCCTAACGTCTCGCCATCCGTGCTATAAGGTAGATTTAGTGTGACGCGTGTGACACTGATGAAGCGGACAATATCGCCGAAACGAACGTATGCCACTGGTATATCAACTCCCAAAAGGCTTTAAACATTCTCACAGGCTGTGCACTATAATGCTTTTAGCGAGGTTGAAGAACGGTCGTTTGAAAGGACGAAAAAGCAGTGAGACTAGCGTCTGACTCCTTCGCATTTTTAAAAACTTATAAAGGTCAGCATGATGCCCAACTAACTCAGTCAGACATTTTCATAATTCAAATAGAATAAAAGCAAAACGTGAGTTTGTAGAATAGGAAACAGCTTTATCAAACACTATCTGGTGCTTCAGCTTCCCGTCTACCGAGGAAAGCCGTTCTTTCAGAGCTTGATAGTGTCTTGCATATTATCAGATTCAACTTTATACTAAGGTAACGAAGCCATTCGTCCTCGAGGTATGCTGCTCACTGGCCTCATTCAAAAGCGATTTCGTATTTCTAAACTTTAGCTTGACTATTCTACAATTTATTGGGCAGGAAATGCAAATATGTAAATTGTCTGCGAAATAATAAAATCAGTAATACTTCAGTGCTGTGCCTCTGTAAGAGTTGATAAATCATAACGCTATGTTTTCAGCGTATGGCGATATACTTCTAAACCGGTGCTTCTTTTGAATGCTGCCGCGCTAGGTCAGTCAAATCAGCTCAAAACTCCTTCAGCATGACGCTCTCTGATAATTTCTTTTCAGTGTTCGGCTTACTAGGAGGCATAGCCGCTTCGAGCTCAGCAATAATGGAGCTCATGGATGCAAAAATGGCTCCTCCATGCTACATTCAGTGGTTCAATTCTGGCTTTCAAGCTCCTGAACCGATGGGTGGTTCAACACATTGCTGTGGCCCGTACATGAATATCACCGTGAGCGGAGCTGACCCTTCAAACGTGTGCCTTATGTCTGAATACGTTTAATGTTCTCGCATTCTTATTCATCCCACCACTTAGCTGAGTTCAAAATGCTTTGTAAATAGTGCTAAATTGTATGACTGGGCATAATTATCAACACGATTATCATTAACAGTTACTTCTTGTGCACATTTTTTCATCTTACTAAGAATAGACAAAGCTTGTTCAGTCCAACCCTCTGCTCCTAATCTTTGCAGCACATTTCACAGGCGATTATGGGTCTATTGTCATAGTTGCAGATGTTACTGAAGCAGCCACCTTGCTTTTCCTTTGTACTGTATCCCTCTAGGATCTGCTAAATGTGACATGTAGACCACTGTTTAATTGGAAATTGCTAGAGGACATCGTTTTATTCGATGCCTATCTCAAAGAGTTTCACTGATATCGTCACTTTCTTCATTTCACATATGTTAATCAATCCAAGATCTATAACACTGGCGAAAATCCGGCTTGTATATATTGCTTGAAATGAACCTACAATAATATCTCTAGTGCGGAGCGCGATATATGATATTAATTTAGAAAAGCGACTTTCAGTAAACGACGTAAATAATCGAAGATAGCCCAACTATCCTCTTTATCCTTGCTTGTCGAAGCCTTAAAAAAGTAAAATTTGTAAGATAGTTTTAGTCTGTCCAAGTTTCAAACTAGATGAAATGGTTTCAGATTGATGTTTTTGGGATTGGCAAATTCAGCGCAAACCGGTAGACTTTGTTCCGCTCTCGCGCATTAGTTAAAAATTCGCGTTGATATCACTGGTGCAGAATCTGTATAAATAATTCCAGAAATTTTTCTGTTTAAAAAAAAATCTTGAAGTCACATCTCTACAAGTTTTCATAGCTCTTTTACTTCCGTTTTTTTCTCGAAGTCAGACAGAAATGTTCAGCAGCCATTGGTTTGCAATGAAGCAGTTGGGAGGGTCAGCGGGTTTCATCGAAGGATTTGCTTATAGTCGATTCGACTGACCATTGCCATTGATTGTTTTCCGAGTGTCCTTCAGTCGCTTATTAGACGGGTTTCCGACCAGATCGACATCATTGATCTGTGGCTATCAGTTCAGCTTTATCACTATCAACGTTCATCAATCGCTTAACATTTTGGTCTCTGTGCATTCAATGACCGCGCTATTTTGCTTCATACTAGCCTTTCTTCAATGTTACTGCAACGAAATGGGAAAAGAAGAATTAAAGGTGAGGTATTTAAAAAATAAATCATTACGGAAGTCCCATAGAACAAAAACTCTTAGTCTCAACTTTCGGCTTTGATGAACTGAGTTCTGAAGTTCTGAACTATCGAATGAAGTAATCAAGAAATGACCGCATTGCCTAGTTTTTCGCAAACAGCTTTGTCAGGAAAGGGTTGATTATTACCTTGCGATAACACTAGTTAGCAGTGGAACTAGCTAGTCATGTCGACATTTTAAAAATTAAAAGGAAAAATATAATCTTGGCATCGAGCACAACCGTAACACATCCCTGAGATCCTTCAGTTCTGAAAACTCAAGAGAAATGGTTTCGTGTTCTTTTGAAGAGAGAAACAATTTCACAACTGAAGTTATCCCTCTATTATTTGTGTTAAGCCCAGATAAAGGCACTTTCCCTAGAAAATCAATTTTTCTTACATTTTCACACGACACGCCATCACAATTTTAATGTGCCGATCCCAACACTTCTACCAATCGATTCGTTTTTGTCATTTCCTGAATGACGTGGAACACTGGTCGAGCATGTCTCCTTGCAATCTTGAAGATGGCCTGGCTGTGGCGTTCCATAGGGCATTTGTTGATTGCCGGAGAGTGTTGGAGGTGGAGCCGTGCTCCAGGGGCCATGGCGACAATCATCACAACCACTCGGTCACGGCGTCCCACATAATCGTCTTTATACCCTATAGTAAGTAATCAATTTCTAATAATAATAAATAATCGGGTAATAAATTTTGTACCCTATAATTATGGTGAGAACATACTTTATTTTGAAGGGAACGGCCTGCAAGCAGCGCAATGATGATGAAGCCGTAGTTCAATTCCACTGTTGTCACCAATCTTCTCATTGCGAGTGGTCAAAAATCGGTAACACACTTGTGTAGGCTCAATTAGTTCTTCAAATCTGCTCAAGTAGGCTCTGAAAACTTAGGATCCAGGAAAGAACTAATTCAATCAGTATTCGACGAAACTCGTAAGGAGCACAACAGTCTTCGAGCAGCGACGGAGCTCACACGTGAGAAGTTGAAAGACCATCATTGATGATGGGTGAAATGAATGAAATCCAAGAAATGCAGAGATCCTCCTAATAGATGCAAAAATGGGCGATGCAGGAAAAAGTGAAATTTATTAGTAAGCACCCTAATTTCATTACCTATCAAAACGTATTACATCACTTCTCCTCCAAATTCTGCAGGAAAATTTCTGCAGCTTTCGTTATCCAGAGCGATTGCCTTACGAGGATATCACATTGTAATACTCTGTCTCAACGAAGGCACAAATGATGAAGAATAGATAACAGAGACAGCAATTATGAATGCTACATGAGCGGCTGTGAGCATTTGACGATACTCTAAGAGCTTCCTTGTAGCCATGACGGTGCGTATATTAGACGATTAAGCTCCTCGAATCTCACGCTGACTTCTGTCAGGCTCTATACAATGAAGTGATGTCGATACCTATGGTTGAAAGAAAATGTTTTGGCTGATAACTAATTTGGATACACACTGGTAGTTGAAAGAGGTGCTTGTTCAACCCTAATGCGGACTAAGGCACTTTGCAGACGTTGTTTACGTGTGCTCAAGGGCATCTTTTTCGTATATTAATGCGCGCTGCGCCGTGGTTGAGTGGTTGTGCTGCTCGTCGCGACATGCGTGGAACCGAACTCCATCTCCACTACTTTTCGATGGTCAACATCGAATGCTCTATGAAACGCCACAGCCAGGAAGGCTATCCTCGAAATTTCAAGGAGACGTGTTCAACCAGTGTTCTACGACGTTCAAGAAGATGTAACAACGAAATGGAAGGAAGGCTTTGGACAAAACTGATACCCTCGATGCTTTATAAGAGTGGTAATAGAGCGGCGGTCCTGATGGTGGTGGTAGCACGCGTCCCCCTCCCCCCTTCCCTCTCCCTTTATCTCTCTCTCACTCCGTATGAGTGAAATGCGGGTTCAATTCCCAACTGAGCTAATGTTTTGAGCGCATGTGGCGCAGTGGTCAGAGGTGCCCTGCGTCGCACACGAGATCACTGGTTCGATCTCGCGCTCATGGCTCACCAAGCCATCCATCTCTCCGGGGTCGGTAACTTGGTACCAGGCAGGTCTCAGACTTGTCTGGGAGGATAAGCAGCTCTGACTCGGTTCAGCGGGAGGCCACCGCGAGTCATTGTAAAGGCCAGATATGCATTCAATCACCTCAAACGAAGTTAAAAATTGAAGTCGAATGCATGGCGCATCCCTCAGGGATTGATCAACGCCGAGAGTTTTATTCTTTATTTAATGCGCGCTGCAACCACAATTACATATCCCTTTGAGGACCAGCGCCGATAGGCAGGCAGCGTCACGCCGTCGACAGTCGTAGGAGGCGGCATTTGCATATCCGTGCACGTATGTTTGGCTGTGTCTCCTAGTTTCCCACAAGATGCGATGGATGGAATATGGAACATATAGATGTTCTTTCGAATAAAATTACTTCTGTAGAACCTTTCTTAGTGATATTCCATTATTTCATAGTGATAATGCTCCCTTAGAACATGGTTCGTCTCCTCGCATCCATCGTCTCAAAGGTCTTCGTTTAAGCAGATAGATAGCATCTACGTCTTTGCTCATGCATGTCTGCATATCTGTGCCTGTCTTCCTCGAGATGCGCCTGCTTATGCACGAGACGTGATACTACAGTAGCTGAGATTTGACGTAGCGCGGCACTTTACAAAACGTACCATTCGGTCCTTGAAAAGATACAGCATTTTGTATCTGTTGCGACTTGTTTTATGTTTTATGTTTCTTGTGTTATATAATCTTGTACCTTGATGATTATTTGCCAACATTATCATTTATATCTGTATTAACGACTTTCCCACATGTGATAACTGTTGATGTTAAAAAATGGGCAAAGTGAAATAAGGATTTTTTAAGAAAACATCAATTTCTGAAAAGGGGTAAGGCGCATGTGGAGCATGTAGGCACGGGAATGTATTGTTCCGTGCGCAGACGTAGGCGCACGATGTCCGTAATGGACTGCTAACCTTCTGAGTTACTCGATAATTATGCATACTGTGTCACAGTGCATTTTGCAAAAAAAAAAGCATCCAATTAGGAATAAACACGAGCTTTGTCACAGAACGATCACTTTGTTTCTTGTGGCCTGCATGACAGTTTTTTGTCATACTACAAACTCCAGTACTTTTGAAATTTAATTCAATGTTCGTCTTCTTCATAAAAGTCGTCAAATACTGGTGAGCACGTCTCTTTGCAATCTCGAGCATAGCCAGGCTGGTGCGTTTCCGCGTGAGATACGTTATTGATTGCCGGACAGTGTTGGGAGGCTGTGGGATCAATTCCGCGTGGTGCCACGCTGAGCATCAGAACCACTCAGCGACAGTACAACCCCCTCTCCACAAAATGCTAGGCAAAATACGAGCACAACCAACATTGCAAGAGAGTAAAAAATGTTTTATTACGTTTTCAGCAAGGTTTGTGCTGGAAAGTTCATGACTCCATATAGGAACTTGGAGGCTCACCTTCAGCTGCAGCTTACTAACAATTTTAGGAGCACTTCAACGTCAAGGAAAGTCATTTGGAAACTATTGAAGAAGCGCTGCTGAAGCTGAAAAAACTGGCCCACCGTCGATTGTACAGAAATCGCAAATTTGGACATGACGTAACACTTTTGCTGCTCATAATCATTAAACTATCAAAAGCAGTTGGAGTACGAAAAAAAAAAGTTGCACACTTTTCCTGTGAAAAAAATCTTACCTACTGGTATTTGAAACATTCAGTAGTGAGTACTCTTAAAATGATTTATACCCGGGAACTTTTAGAAATTCTGTGTTTCCCTCTCTATTATAACCCAAAAATATATCGTGTGATGCTTAGGCTGCTGCAGACTCTACAAAACTAGTCTCAATTAGCTCCCTTCAACCCACCGTAGCCAAAGAGGTCAGCCCCTATCTCTTTGAAGGTAAGCATAGCCGTTTCTTGTCATTTTCTTGAAACCTTATAAAGGCAACTTGTGAAGAAAATCTGTTGCATGTACTGTTATTACATACGATTTCAAATTTATTTGTCGTCCAAAGACTTTTTGAGGTATATAGGTAACTAGGAAGATTGCTAAACGATACGTTTAGAAAGGATTCTAAGCGAACGATACCTAGATGGTTCGATATATTTAGCCCAGTTTTGTGACAAAGAAATCACGGGAGCACATCTGAAGGTGACAACGAGCTTTTGGAGGTGTTATCGGTGTTGACTCTTTAGAAACTACTCAATACTAGAGCTGACTCACGGAAAACTGCTTTAGAGTTACAAGAAATTTCAAAGTTTGTTAGTCAAGAACAGCCATTGGCAAAGCCAATGACAAAGTGAGGAGTTAAATATTACATAGCCTAAAATCAGCAGAAAACGACGAAATGTGTTTTGTGTTCAGTTCATGCAAAAAGGCCTATTTTTTGAACTCATTGTGCCTTGCGGTAAAAAATGATTTCCTCACGACCGTCGTCGTTATCCTTCTTTTAAATAGGCGAATTGTAATCGAACACTGAAATATTTCTAGGGAACGATGATCCTTCATCAACACATTTACGACAGGATCTAGAAAGTTTTCTCCTATTTTAATCATAATGGCAATGGAGTAAACTTTTGACATTTGAGACATCTTTAGTCAGCTTTCACATTCAGCATTTCACCCATGACTGCAATAGACGTGCGTGACTTTCTTCTACACACGCGAGATTTATTTGTGTGCGAAAGTATATGGGCTTGTAGAGGAAATTATGGAGCACATAGGAAAGATAAACACGGAATTTTCCCCAACCAAGGAAAAAAATCAATTGATTCGGCGGAAATTACGTTTTATTATACGTGGAGGTCTAGAAAGATCATGTGTGAAGGAAAAAATTTAGGGCAATATAAACTCTAATGAAGCACATTGATGACTGCGCACCTTGTGAACCTGAGATTAGAACGACGATCTCAAGAAATTAGTTCGATGCATCAACACTGATCTAACTACTGAATCAATGCTGATTTTAATACGATGACTATCCAAGCTGCGTGATTGGTTGGTCGTAAAAGACTTATGTTTGCAACAGCAGCCACTCAATGTAGGGCCGTCATTCCTTCCACCATTATTGTCAGAAGAAATGCTGCCAATAAAGCGAGAAAAGGCCTGCAGAGTTAGCTTCTCTAGTTCGTTAGTGTTAATCGGTTTAGGATCAGAGGACCCAGAAAGTGTGTCTCCGCCCGCCCCCTGGCCCCTTTCCCACCAATCACATCTGTCCTTTGTTTGATGATCCTGATAGTGATTGGAGTGATAGTGGCGGTAATGATAGTGATGATAGTGATGACAGTGATAGTGCTGATAGTGATAGTGATCATAGTGATAGTGGCACTAGTGATAGTGATGATAGTGATAGTGATCATAGTGATAATGGCGACAGTGATGGTGATGATAGTGATAGTGGTGATAGTGATAGTGACAGTGATAGTTAATGATAGTTATCATCATCATTATCATAAAAAGTGGTAAAGATGATAGTGATAATGATAACGATGAATGATAATGATAATAATGATAATGGTGATAATAATAATTAATGATTAATCATTATCACCACTTACACTATGGTCACTATCACTTTCATCACTATCATTACGATCACCGTCACTACCATCGCTATCACTATTATCACTTTCACTATGATCACCATCATTACCGCCACTATGACTATGGTGACTACCACTATCATCGCTATCACTACAGCCACTATCATTATCATCACTATTACTATCATCAATATCACTACCGCCACTATCACTATGATCACTACCACTATCATCCCAATCACTATCACGATCGTTTATCAAGGGACAGACATGATTGATGGGGCGGGGCCAGAGGGCGAGGACGGACACGCCTTCTGGGTCCTCTGGTCCTCAATCGGTTAAACAGAAACGGGCTGCCCAATCCTCAATAATGATTTTCCCTACGTCACACGGTAGACCCGGGAGAGGGGGCACATCACACGTCCACAATAAATTTGATGAATTAGAACAAATCCAGTTTTCAATCACCTCAATTGTTCACGCTCAACTTTTTCGTCTAGCAGGTATAAATGTATGTGTACTAATTGAACATGTTCACTTGCCAGGGCGATTGATAAATGCCGAGAGCGATTATTGTTCATCCTTTGAAGTGACCAAATAGAAACATAAATCTTGTTATCAGAAAGACGTGGATTGCAATTAATATAATTCTCATCAATAAGTCATGTTTGAGCCAAGTCGGTTGCTCAAAAACTACTATCGTTTCCGCATCAAGCACTCCCTCAAAAATATGGTGTGAGAATAAGAGATGTCAGATGATCTACTAATAAGAAGATTTGACTACGTTGGTAACATGGTAACGGTCTCTTTTCTAAAGTCGATTGAATTACTATGACACTTTTTAATTTTATTGGTTCACCTTCACAATGTATTTTTCGCACTGTGCGGATCCCAGTACTTTTAGCATACAATTCATTTTTTTCGTCTTCTTTTTAAACGTTGTGGAATACTGGTTGAGCGAGTTTCGTTACGATGTCGAGGGCAGCCTGACTATGGCGTTCCATAAGGCACTGATGCTGAGTGCCCGAGAGGGTTGTAGGGTGGAGCTCTCCAACACTCGCGCAACCACGAGCATCACAACCATTCGGCCACGGCACCCTCATTGATTCTTTAAGTGTATTGTGTTTAAAATAATCTACTTCAAGCTCAGTCTCAAAAACTGAAAAGCGTTGTTCATTCAAGTCTCTGTGAAGTCCTTCAAAGTACTTATTTATTGGCCTGAAATTACTTTCCTAAGAGCATAGGTTACTACGTTGCTCATGCTTCTCTGTGAACACAACTAATTTTGAAAAAATTTTTGTAATCTCATAGCGTATCGTTAGTCTTTCATGGTCTGATATGGCACCTATAGTGCTAGACGTATCTTTCGGTATAATCTCGCACACCTCATCAGTAGGCATGTCTTTCGGTTCAACCGAGCAACTCCATCAGCCGAAAGGCTTGAATTATGTTATCAGATTATATTAGTTTTGAGCGGAGTCTCAAAAATCATCAATTAGAAAAACTTTATATTCGGTAGATTTTGCATTTTCAGTGTTCTCTCATCTATTTTATTTGCGTTTCACGTTTCCTTTTGAGGTGACATCTTTCTAACGCAGCAGCAGGCCATCAACATACTCCAACAAGAATCGGCAGTGGGCAGTCCCACGATGCTGGAAAGGGGACGCCGGTCATTTGACTCAAGTCCGTCATCAAAGTGGCCTACTACGTCACCGATTAAGTACCGTTTCCACGAGAGTCTCGGTACGAGTTGTTTGGACCTTCAAACAGTGCGAACAAATTTTTTCACGAACTATTTTGCGATATTCCCAATATGTGGAGTGCTGTGCAAAAACGTTTGCGTTAGCCGGGATTCGAACCCAGATCTCACTCTTTCCTGGAGCGTATGCCAACCGTCGCACTACCGACTATTTTGAGATGGTGTCGTCTTAAGAGGCGGAAATGAGTGAACGTGAAAATCGTTAGGACCAAATTAACCAGAGTTCAGCAAATTTATGTAACTTCGCTTTTCTTCTACCTATGCGCTGAAGTAGACAGTACTGATATATTACAGGTAATAGAAACCGGATGAGAATGATGGAATTCAACAACTTTTGTCACGACACATGATAAAACGTTTGGAAGCTACTATCCTCTAATTATGTAAAGGAATAACTCTCAAGTCTTCTGGGAACGTGAAACGCCTTTGAAAACTTAGTAAAATCACTGTATTAAGAGATAGTCAACTTTATATGAGTATTTAACGAATTGAGAACTATGAAACGTAGAATTGCAGTTATTATGTTGGTATTCGGTGCTATGTTAAATTTGTGAAGTAAACCCAGGCCCTTTTTTGAAACGACAGGAGACTAAAAAGGTGCCATTCTCGCTAGACGAAAACTTTGTGCACTTATGAAGCAAAGAGTATTCCAAATCATTCGAAATAGCAACACTAACTTGACGGGTTCTGCCCTGCTGATGAGTCTGTAAGGACGAAACACGTGCCTCGGGCGGTACAAGAGCCCTTACAGCCCAGACCACATGACATGTTGGCTCAAATAATAATGAAAGGAACTAACTTGAAAGTTTCCAAACTTCAGATCTGCTAAAAAATTTCTACCATGATGGAAATATTAAGGATCAAAAGGTTTACTTGAAGAGATTTCAGACTTCTACGCTGTTTCGAATATTATTAAAGCAATCAGATATTGGGAAAACGTGACTTGTCTGACATTCCTAAACGATCCGCATGTCACTGGACTCGAGGACTATATTGAATTTTTCAAAGGACGAGGGTAAGTTATAGTGTTGTGCAAAATCTGTCTTCAAGATTATTTCCTTGCATTCAGTTGCTATTCGATGATTGGTCGAAATGGTGGAAGACAAGGGATTTCAATAGGCGAAAATTGTGTGAAAGTGAGTGGGTCGCCAACAATTTTTACAAATGTGTTACTACCTAAAAATCAATCACGAGATGTAATTAGTCAATGTTGAATACATTCACGATACGAGTTGTTGTATATTTCACGTTTTGATCCACATCAGAAAAAGGTTGATGATCGATCATTGGCGTTCATTCAATTTGTTGAATGCCATTCCCATTCCCCTCCATCAGAAAACGTTTGCTTACATCCTTCCTGATAGAAGCGGGTGACTTTGTCGGGAAGAGCTCTGTCGTTATGTGCTGTGGGGCGAGCCATATATTTGTGAGCCTACATCGATTAGTAAGTGAATGATATAACAAAAACAAAACCTGCCGAGACGTATGACAATTGCCTAGAGAATAGATCTTTCGAATTCTACTCAAAGACAAAGTATTTTATCCAGAAAAGTCAGGCCGAATTGATGCAGCAAGATAATGAATGCAGTTGCGTGAATCACAAGGCCGAACATAGAAATAGCTGAATGCTGTGTAAGTGTGAGTGAAAGAGTGTAGAGACAGAGAGCCTTCTTTATTTTATAGAGAATATTACCTAAGAGCCTCGACGGTCTACAACATAAATAAGCGCCACAACACACAAGATGCACTTTATGCTCTTCGTGCGTGAAAGCAAACATAGTGCATTATTTGATAGCCTCTGTTTCAGAGATTATGTTGCTGCATAGAGGTTTTTTTACGATAAATTTCTACTCATTTGATGCCTGTCTGGCAAAAAATATGACGGATGCCACTGCCTTCAAAAGCTATTCTCTAAACCTAATAAATCACAAGATATATTTTTCAAACTGGTTCATTAATCGGTAAATTGGGTAATTAATCTCTGCTTCACTTGCAGTCTCTACAAACAACCATGATCATTATGGAAAAGTGTTAACAAAAAATGCCGTAGTTGTGCTGACAAAAATACGGCATATGTTGCGATATGCTTCCAAGTGCAGATGACAATGCATTTGCGTGATGAACCATAACATACGAAAAGTGGTAGTAATAGATGCGATAGTAACTATAACTATACTATATATATATATATATATATATATATATATATATATATATATATATATATATAAACTGCGATATAAGCGATATAACTAATGAAAACTATAGAGCAAAGTCTCTTTTACAATTCTTTTACAGTCATGTACATAACCTCCGAAACCTTTTATTTACTGAAAAAATGCTCCATATTTTCAAAAAAAAAAATCAGAAAACCGCACTTCCGACGAGGAAGTGCTCGTGTTTTGTTGGACGAGTCACTAAAACAGGACGCTTTGGTTAATGAATTAACGCTGGCTAAACCTCGTTTTTCATGGAGGCTTTAGAGTGAAAGAAAAGAAGCGGTGTGAGCGCTGCTTGTCAATGCTGTGATTCCACCTCTTTGAAGGAAGGTGTGATTGAACACGAAATCGGCCACTCGCTCGGACTATGGCACGAGCAGAGTCGACCTGATGCACAGTCTTACGTGAAGGTATATTTAGTAACTTCTCTATTTATACATACTTCCCTATAAACGTCATTGATCGCTGAAGAAACCACGTGTACTCAGCAAAATCTAAAAATTTTAATGCACCAAAAAAACTTTATAATCGTTGAGTTACTAAAAGAGGCATTGATATTGTTTCGATTTTTCCAAACAATGTGAACTGTTAGACAGTATGGTTCGAGATGCTCTATGATATATACATGGTCGTTGGTTCGTTCTTACTGACAAGCCAAGTTCTAGGCTATCCAAGCACTACATTCGTCCGAGATTGGCAGATTGACATTACACTTATCTCAGAAGATAGCACCACTGACCAGGTGCTTAGATAGGCCATACTAAGCCATTATAATCTTCAAATGTGCAAATAGTCACCTCTAAGATAGCGGTCTCGAATGCATGTTGCATCTTGTGAGTACTGATCTACGTCAAATACTTCTCACGACTGCGGATTGAAGTCTCCAGTGTCACATTTTATTGATGAATGTAGAAGAGTCGCATGACATATAAATACGTTTTAGAAAATCGTTAAGACATTTCGGCTGAGATATAGAACATTTTTGAGCATACCGAAAGCGATTAAGGTCTTGTTTATTTCTGACGTCGCATGAAAAGAATAGCAGAACATCGGATCCACTTGTTGAAAACTTTTTTTTTGAAATTTCATGTGCTAACCGACTTTGTCCTACCGTCGTATGTAAGCGACTTTGTGCAACATGACAAGGACATCATCACGCTAGGAGTACCATACGATCTCGGCTCAGTGATGCACTACGGTGGCACGGCGTTTAGCATGGATCGCACAAGTAGGACACTGGTAACTCGGTATGCTAAGCGAATTAACACAGGATTAGAAAATGAACAATAGTAACTCAAGCAATCGTTGTGTTCCAGAGATCCTCTCTATCAGAACACAATTGGGCAACGAGAAAGATTGTCGTTCTTGGATGTAGAAACTATCAATCGAGCCTATTGTTCAGGTAACGACTTCTCATCAAATCATCCAGCCAGTTCCCATGTTTAGTCACTGCACAATGATCTAATATTTATTACAATCTTACTGCTTTTTCGCATTGTTATAATAGAATGCACCTAAGAGAATCGAGAGTTGAACAAAAATTCGACCTCAGACGAGAGTTGAACCCGTGTTTTACCCATTCCGGTGGACGCGTGCTACCATTACACCACCGAGGTACCGTTTAATTAGTGATGCTGCTATTTATATTTGATTTCAATACACTTCTGTAAGTGAATGGCCCAACATTACAAGCATAGGAAGCTCAAACTTTACGATTCTTTTCTTTGCCTGAAGAACATCAATCACGCGGATGGTTTACTTTGAAAAACGCGTGTGTGATTGCAATACTGTAGTCTATAGAGAGTTTCCAGCTGTGACCAACATTGTTGCTCCGTTTCTGTAGATTAGGTCATTCGGTAATAAATCAAAGATTTTAGGTTGATTTACTGACCTGATTTAGCTCAACTCAGAACAAATTCATTAAGTGAAATAGAAGCCACCAAAATCTGCGCTTTTCTTCAACGAGGAACAAGCTTGCTGTTTTGATGTTTTTTGTAATTTTCTTTGTTTTTTAATACAAGTTTATTTTGTAGAAAGTAATGCAATAGAGATCGTATCCGTGGTTAACGTTTCGACAGTCTTGCCTTCCTCAGAGCCTGACCGTTTTGTTGTTATGGAGTCCCTTATATACGTAGACCATCCGCACTGAGTCTTGCATGGACGAGGTGTGTACCTGACTCAAATCCGTTTTTTTTGCTTTTCTACAATATTATTTTATCATGTAAAATATGAAAGGAAGGGTAATGGGCTAGCATGTTATTGCTAAGTTTTCAGCACTATTTTTTACCGTAAGCACTGTTTAAAAGCATGATTTGAATGTTTGAGAGTTTGTGTGAAACAGGCAATGGAACATTCGTCTATATATTGACAGTAGAGAATTCGCCAATGAAGGAGAACTGGAGTTTCCACTTTTGATGGTAAAGCCTGATGCTAATCGCTGCTTCATGGCAGAATCGCTATTTGAGTGATTTATTTTTCCGGTCAATGCCTTTCAATCGACTTTTTGGGACCACCCTAAAAAATTCAATAGAGTATGGTAGAATGTTTTAAACCTTTCATTAGGTATGTTATGGCACTTCTAGTGCTAGACGTGCGTTTCGGCTTTCTAGCAGGCGTCATCAGTAGCAATATGCCATTCGGCTACTTGTTCCCTATTATGGGAAATCTACGTCGAACAATTTATACACAGCGTTAGGTGAAAAGATCACCTAATGTGATTTTCTTTAAATGATTGATTGTCGATTGTATTTTCACGGTTACGGCTGTTTTGCCAGTATATATATATTATAATTCTGTATTTTCCAATCACCGATAGTTTGAATAGTTAAAGCTTTGCTTTGAAATCATTGGTTGTTCAATCGGCTGGCCATACATGTCAGATTTTTCCTCAATCTTTATGAGAAGCTCGAGGATTGCTTGCTCATTGTAGAGTCACTTAATAAATTAGTTAAAAGGGGATAACATAAATTGACTCCATTACATGCGCATTGTTTAACTGCGCGCACAGTAGGTGATCCGGGAACACTTTAGTATTGGGTAGATAGGTTCGTGTAAACTTATATACATAAGGTTGAGGTTCAGAAACATCGTCATTCTAAGCGTTGGTCTCCTTTACAACTGATGATAAGTTCAAGCTTGAATTTTTATGGATGGGTTGCTACAGGATTACCAATAGAAGGTCAGCTCATGTGTCTTGATGAGCAAATATAGGACAGGACAGGAGAAATTGTATCGTCATTTTGAATCGAGAAATAACAGAAGCTTGCAAACTCGCAGCCTTTGTCGGGTTGATTCATTCTTTGATTGATTTTTGACATTCATTATTAGATTTCTTTTCTGTGGATGATTGATTGAGCACAGCATTCCGAAAGTGCTTCTTCGTTATCTCAACATCTAACTGACTAGAAATCGTAAGTTCCCCAATTTTATCATTAATGGATGGTTGGATCAATTCTGATCCTATCACCTCGCTGACAAGGTGTGAACTCCTCTTTCGCTCAAGTATAGGGTTAGAGCCGAACCTACTATGCTGACAGTGACTAAGATCGAAGATTTCCTTTCAAAAGAAGCGAAAAACACGGTCAATTTTGGTGTTTGATTTGCTCTTCTTTCAGGAGAGCTCGAGTTGTGATAACGCCCCTTATTGCGCTTTATTACCTAATCTTTCTAACCTAGCCTCACAACGCAGCTGATTTCGAAGCTCATGAAGACTGTACGGGATCCTGCTCAGGGGTTGCTTTAGAATTGAGTTAATTGAACGCAAAACTTGGACGGAGTTCTAATGATGATTGCGCACTTAGTTCGAGCATCACAGCTGTTTTGTTTGTCCTCTAACACAGTAAATTTTGATCACTCCGCTGTGTACTAGTTTCCAGAGTTATCAGTGAAAACACGGAACCTATTCTTCTACGTGTTGATCTTATTATTAGCTTCAACGATCGTCAAACTTCATTCTTGAATTATTTTTCATATTTCACTGAACATCATTCCAAATAGATACAGATTCGTTTAATCACTGTCTAAGTAAGACAAGTCTTCAAAATCAACGGTAACAATTCAACACTTGTGATATTAAAGATGCCTAATCTGCAGCAAAAATTGAAAATAAAATGCATTGAGTTTGATCCATATTGCCCACTCGAGCCTCATACCGTGGCTTGGATAGTGCAAAATACATCTATGCTCTTACATGTTGATTTGGATTACGATTACATGCTATTATCCTATCGATTTTTAGAGTGTATCGTAATCAGAAAACAATATTCTTAATTTCTTCATACAAAGGAGCGCATGTGGCGCAGTAGTTATAGGTGGTGCTCTGAGTCTCATGCAAGGTCAATGGTTTGACCTCGAGCCCATGGTCACGCCGAGCCTTATAATTCTCCGGATTCGGTAAACTGATCCTAGACTTGTCTGGGAAAATAGATGGCGCACTAACTCGATACATCGATGGGCCACCGCGAGTCAAAATCGAGTACAAAGAAGTAAGCAAAGCACGTGAAATGACAAAGATTGCAGCAATGAATAATGTTCACATCAGGGTATAAGTGGAAAATCTAAGGAGTTATCACTCATAATTTAATATGACAAAGTCTCCTTCGCCTTAACTGATAAAAGTTTCAATTCCTAAAGTATGCTAATGATCAGAAAATTCTCGAGAGTAATCGATGAAGTGGCTTCGCATTGCAATCTCTAGTATCGGTTTTGATGAATAAGCATTGTTTTGTTATTTCTTCTGGCATGTTTGAACAAAAATAGCCTTACTGAAACCTCTTCATCCTAATTCCATCTTTTGCTGAGGACAAAGTCCCTATAAGTGACAAAAAAAATGTATCAATACGAAACTACAATATTGTGAAGGTTATGTGTTGCTATCGCAGGTCGATCGCGCCGACTGCCGCGTGCCTATCAACGGTGGTCCCCAAAGGGTTAAGAGCCTTGCCAACGAATTCCTTGCCTAGATACTGAATTAGCATTTGATAGCACCTGTTGGTTTGAGGAAAAAGATGAATATAACTGAAATATGGATAATTATTAAAAGTGTGAGCACTTCTAGATGCTTTCAAACGTGTTCTTCCTTCGTAACATGCAGTTTAGCATGCATTTTCGTCCATTCATTCATGTCCAGATGACATTATCGGTCATTGCGAACGATGCAGAGGTCAGCAATTTGAAGTGATTTGATCAGAAAGAAAAATTGCCGGGTCAAGCTGCTGATTTGCTAGGCAGACATTACTAATGTTTGTAAAACGCAAGTGGTCCATTGAGAAAAAGTGGTGAATTTTATGAAATAGGACAAAATAAGGAACAACCAGAAACATGAAATGAGGAGAAACAGCAGACGGAAATGTAAAATGGATGGTGTTGCACGTCCATATGTATGTTCGTGTTGCACTATGCATTTTCATGTGAGTCAAGAGAGAAGGACAAACTCGCGTGCGATACGACGCTTTTATGGAGGTTCGGCATATCCTTGCCGAAACGCCTCTTCTTTTTCTTGCAGGGGTGGGCTTTGGAACGAACGTGGTATAGCAATAGCCGAAGTGATTTTGTACCGCCTTTCCGGTAAATGTGCCGGAAAGGCAGCATTTCATAGGGGTGTGCCGTAGCAAAACGGATATAGGTGGGTCATGAAAAGCCTCGATTTCGTATTTCTGGTAATATTCTTTATTCTCATAATTAATAATACCTGCCGATTTGTAAAATAAAAGATAAATATGACTAGAAAATGGATAATATAGGAGAGATGGCATCGAAATTTTCAAGAACACTACGAAATACAACCCTCTCATACGGTTTTGATCTTCCCTCGAAAAATGCCGGTTTCAGAGAAATAACAGGCGTCGCTCCTACTACCCATAACTGCCATATTGATGTCTCTTCTATTTATTTAGTTATGCCATTTACTGACGCTCTAACTGTCTTTATAAAACTGGCGTACTGTCATTGAAGCGCCGCTTGGCGCGTGAGATATCAGCGTAAGGCTCACAAATTGATTTCAATATATTCCACCCTTTGTAGAGCTGTTGCTTTCGTTATCATATAATATCTTTGTGGCAGGAAAGAAACATTTGTTTCACACACGCACATTTCTCGCAGGAAGAGCTCTTTGCTCAACTTATGAGTTATCATTCAATAGCTTGAGTTTTGGTGATTCCAGCGTTGTGCTTATTTTATCGAAATTCCGTTTCATTGGCAAGCGGATGTTGGCCACTTCAACTACAAACGGCGATCGATCGATCGCGTCGACATTTAGAGTCCAATTTTCGCTATTTGATTGGAGATTTTTTCTCCACTTTGAAAGAGCCTCCATACAAAACGTATGACTCTGAATCTACAAGATTTCCTCTACACGATCAAATGTTTTTCGTGCTTCCGGCGAAGAAATAGTGATTAACGCACGATCGGTGTAAATCATGATTTTATTTCGAAGCTACAGTGTTATATAAGGGTCTTCTCAAAAAAGAGTCACGCAACGCACTAACCGGAGATTCAGGCTTTCAAATGTTCATTAATATATCAATAGCATCGACTGTTCTATTTTTTAGAAATTGTTCAAAACCTAAGCAAAGTTGGTGCGCCAGAGCCATACGCGCGTGTTCGGAGGTCTCGTCCTCCTCGCCAGTGGCCTACGCCCCACATTACGCCCTGTATTGTAGCAAGGAGGGAGGGGTATGTGATGACAACACAACGTACATTGACATTGTGCTATCACCACTTTTCAGCTGATTGATCGCGGCTGGTAAATACTAATTGATCCATAGCATTAACTGTTTTTAAAACCTCGTAATGAACATTCAATATAATTTTCAAAAATATATCTACCAGCCACAATCCATAGGCTGGAAAATGGTGATAGCACAATGTCATTGTACGTTGTGCTGTCACCACATACGCCTCACTCCATGCTACAATACAGGGCTTGATGTGGGGAGTGGGCCACTGACGAGGAGATCGAGACCTCCAAAACACGCGCGTATGTCTCTGTTGTAGCAACCTCGCCTATGCTGTAAACATTCTCAAGACTTATGTTCATTAATACTCTCATGAAAAGCTGTTGTCCAGCGGAAGAAATCTTTTCTCAATTGTCGCCAGATAACAAGAAGCAAGCAAAATTTTATTTTAGGAAGTTGCTTTTATAGGCCGCTGCTTGGTACCGAACACATGCCAGAACGGCGGCTACCAGCATCCAAATCTGTGCGATACGTGCCTTTGTCCAGACGGCGTTGCTGGTGTGAAATGTGAAGATCCTGAGCCGCCACGAAGTTTGTTCCTCGTCGGAAATTATCCTCACTTATTATTCTAATTGATTTGAAAAAGCAGCGGATGTTTCATTCTAACATGTATTCAACTTCAATAGAATCTTCATGAGAAAGCGAACACAAAATCCCAACTATCAAATCACCCGATGAACATGAGCCATATTTGAAAACCCGCAAAAATTTTTAACTTTCTATTCTAGTACTGAATTCTGTTACGTTCAAATCTTTCAGCTCATTCAGCCCCAATTAATCAAGCTTCACTAATAAAAGCATCAAAATCAGCCTTGATTCAGTCATGAATAAACAATCAGTAATGCGCTGCGAACTGCATTCTTAAGATCGTCACTCAATTGTTCAGCTCACAGATAGAAATATTTACAGAGGGCTCAAAAAAGGGCCTCAAAAAGCAACTTTAAATGGAAGAAATTTCTACCTAAGATCTGTAAATCAGTCGTATGAAGCCAAATGAGAAAACGTTCAAATTTTTCCGTCCTGTACTGTAAATAAAGAATATTGCATTTCTATCAGTTTACTGAAAAATCTGTCTCAAATTTGTAAGCGTCTGTAGGAAATAAATATATTCTCCTTGGTGGACTAAAGCCTTGCCTAATCTTGATTCAACTTTTCAACATTTTAGGCATACAATTTATCGACAAATATCCAACGCATGATACTAGAATTATCTTCTCCTTGTTTAATTTTACATGGTTCATCATCACATCTACTGATGTGGATCAATTTGTTTCCTCGCATTTTTGCCCGTAAAGGTCTTCAAACATTTCGCGTGTTGTTTCGGAAGCTACCTGAACATTTCGTCTTCCTTATGAATGACGTATATTGTTGGTCGAGACGATTCTCCATGCTATCTTGGGAATAGCCGAGCTGGCGTGCTCCTTGTGGACTTGCGGGAGAGCGCCGGAGGAGGGGCTCTACCAACATTCAGCTTCCTTATGGCCACAATCAGTAAGCACTCCCCTAGTCCCTTATATAGTACAGTTTGAATTATCAGTAAAAATTCAGTCAAATACTGTGCAGTACAGTAAATCAGATAGGCAAATGAAATGGCCAAATTACATATATACATGTATATATATATATATACATACATACATATATAGGAGCGCATATGGCGCAGTGGTTAGAGGTGTCCTGCGCCGCACACGAGGTCACTGGTTCGATCTCGCGCTCGTGGCTCACCAAGCCATCCATCCCTCCGAGGTCGGTAAATTGGTACCAGACAGGTCTCAGACTTGCCGGGGAGGATAAGCAGCACTGACTCGGTTCAGCGGGAGGCCACCGCGAGTCATCGTAAAGGCCAGAAGTGCATTCAATCACCTCAAGGAAGTTAAAAAGTGAAGTCGAATGCATGGCGCATCCCTCAGGGATCGATCAACGCCGAGAGCTTTATCATTATATATATATATATATATATGTATATATATATATATATAATTGCCATGTGATTTCTTCACTTCCCTCTGATATTCTGTAACTTCTGTAACGCTTTCTAACAATTCTGAATTTGGACTTTACAAATTAACCTTTTCTAAAAGAAAATTCTTGCATTCGAACGTGTGAATGAGTGACGAAATTCTCTTGTTTTTCAGATGCCGAATGTGGTGGTGAAGTGAATGTGACTGATGACTGGCAATCGATCGAATCGCCAGGATATTCAGATGCCGGCTACGGCCCCGACCAGAAGTGCAGCTGGTTTTTCGTGGTTCTCTTCCTCGTCTTCTGTTTCTTCCTCGTTTTTTCTATTAGAAGTAACCTTAGATCGCTGGAAAATTTTCTGTGCGCCCATTTGCATATGTTTATTTGATCGGCAAGAATTCTGCTATATAACCACTTTACTGAACAGTGGTGCGATACTCTACCCATATATACGGTGACACTGAGTGATGAGCACAACTTCAAACCTCGGTGAGAGTTGAACCCACGTCTCACCTATTGGGATCTGCGCATGTTAATCCAGAAAGAGTAGTAGTAGAACAAGAGCTCTGATAATGCAGTGCTTAACACGACCCCCCCCCCCCCCCTTCTCCCCTCCTTCCCTTTCCTCATCTTTCGAAAAAGGTAAAACGCGAGTTTCACAAAGCTTTTTCTGCAAGTTTTTCATGGAGCCTATTGATGCGGACGAAATAGAAAGGAACCAAGAGTTTCGCTGTGTATCTCAAAATTTCTGTCCGTAATTCTACCGGATTCTTACACTATCTTCAGCTTGAATGAAAAAATTTTTGGCTGTTAGCTCAATAAAACTACTGATCTTTTAGGCACCGAAGAGGAAGCGAATCGAATTCAAATTTGTAGAAGACTTTTCATTTTTATGCACTTCCACATGTATCGACTACGTTGAAATGAAGATCTCAGCTGACTTAAGGAACACAGGTTTTAGGTTCGAAAGCATTATTTCCTTAATTCTTGTTTAGATATGTGGCACATTCGCTACACTGCCATTCATTCAAATGCGTATTTGTTTCAAAATAATAATATTACACTTCTGGACAGAATTTTATCACCATAAAAATCTGATGCCATCATATTATTCTGCTTTTCTGAGCACAAATTTTGCTGTAGAGGTTTGAATTCAAGCATCGTAGATTTATTCCCAAGAACTTCTAGGAATAATAAAATAACTCATAAAAAACTACGTACATCCTTAATGTGACAGTGCAAAACTCTTCTACAAGTTCATCAACTGCTGAACTTTCACTGCTCTACTTAGTGCTCCACTTATAGGGGAAACTAATTGTTATTTGTTGACACATCAGCTTCGATTATTAAGCCTTGATATCGATAAGGTCCACAAATGAGAGCATGGCTACTTAAGAAAACTTTTATGCCATTTTTTCATTGCAAGGTTACATAATAAAATGAATTTCGAAAACAGCTGCACCCATTGTCAGAGTTGCTTCTCGTCAAATGAATGAAGTATCTTCTTTTGCTTAATAATCTTTGTGCCAAAAAAGGCTCAAGACTAGGAGACGAGTCTCTACATCATACAGCTATACCTAGTAAGCAAAGCACTGTGGTAGAAAGGGCTTCACAAGCTGGTTAATTTATTTGCTATATAATATTTCATGCGAAAATCAGTAAACTGACGACGACGTCCTAAGGAAGTTGTTAAGAGCACCTGAACAAAGCTGTAATGTGCCCTGATTATGATAAACGAAGATAGCCTTATGAGAAAGCGGTATCCGTACTACCAATAAACTTTTATAGGATAGATGTTTGCAAAGTATGTGATAGCACTCTAAGTAGACCATTTAATCTTGAGATTTCTCAATGAAAGCCAATAATCTTCACTCAAACTCCGGACTTTGTCTCCCTAGACAGCACAATTTGCTAGAGTCTGAAACGTGGTAATGAAGCTAAAATTTTATTGTGTACTGACTTAACGTTATAGGCTAATTGCCATAATCCTTCCCAAAAAACGAAGGCTCTCTTTTCACTACAGACTTTGTTGCTCAACTGTTCCGCAAAGCTCTCTCGTATCTGAAACTAATAAAGCGATTGTCATCTTCCGCTCTCAATTATCGAATGACATTGGCTTCAAGCTCCAAGCTAGAGCAAGTGGGTTACTCGATTGTTCAGCCATCACACCCAACTGTCTATACAAAAATTTTGCAGCGGATCTGCCAGCTAGAACCACACCCGCTCCCGTGTTGGCGACGACAACAGGTCTAGAAATCTAAGAACAATCGTTTTCCAGTAGTAAGTACTACCACATTACTATTTACGTTCAGTTGTTTCGACGACCGTGTCTGGAACGAATCTATGGGGCGAATGGGGTCCATGGTCGCAATGCTCGCGTACCTGTGGTGGATGCGGCATCATGTCGAGGATTAGGACATGTCGCACTAAGGAGTGCAGGTGAGTTAAATTGAAAGTTTCGAAGAGCAGGAGTACCCCGTATCCAAACTCAGTAAGATCGACTACCTTCAGAATCGAATGAAGCCAGTGAATAGGGTAAGATTCAATAACAAGTAGCGAAGGAAAAAGAAAAACTGGATTAGCAATGCCTCAAATAGTCGCTATGGATGGAAGCCGACGATAATAACGTTCAAATCCATCGTCTCAGGGAGAACAGTTTTCCACTAATGCTAATTTGGGTCACTTATTTCACTTTTTCCCTTTCTTTCCGTCTGATCACTCGTTTACAGGCGATTTATATATTTGTCCCACAACGATTGTACATTCTGTTGTTATTTTTCCACTGCGAGCATCTCGTTCTTAAAAATGTTGTCGTGATTCCTCACAATGTGCTCCATAATGGACGCAACATATTGTTTTTTTCGGGACCTCGTAAAATGTAACACAGAAATTAGTTGTAAAAGCCGCCCGTTATCCTATGAATGATTAATATACAACATCAAACATGGCGATCCAGAACTAACTATCTTCTTTTTTGACTCCTCAATATTCTCACCACACTGAAAACACAGAGCTTTGGAAAAATGTGGTTAAAACTTCTCAACCATCCCAATGGAATATAGCACGGGAACGAGAATTTGAAGAGAGATAGCTTTTTGATGCCAAGTGTCGAATAAAACAATTTATAACTCGACCACTTTGTCAAAAATGGTTGCTCTTATTAACTTTTGTCTTTTCGTCTAATATCCTTTGCTATTTCAGTGCTCCATAAAATGACATAATTGATTGAAATGGACTGCCGTAGACGTGAAAAGTTGTAATTGGATGGCAACAAAATTAACCCGTAACTACCATCCACCCTCAGTTTTCCAAGCCTCTGTGGCAAATTACCATGATATAATGGTTTTGCGGTTGCAATACTAGTTATATGTGAGCAAAAAGACGATGTTTGTTCAATCCATGTTCCACGAAATCATTTGCATTTCCAGTGATTGCTAAATGTCCATCTAATCAGTTTATTCAAGAGTAGGCGCCGATTTTATCCATATGGTCTTTGCATACTCATTTGACTGGATATACAATATTTACACTACTTCTGTGTACTCTTATGAAGTGTTTTGATGTGCTTATCTGTCGACGACGACCATCCAAACCCGATGAACGAGACTGCCCTTTTCGAAAATTGCTTGACGCGTTGTAAAGACAACGCTCACGAAATGCTGATCACTGAAAGATATTATGAAAGTGAGAAGGCTCCATAAATGAGGAACACACTAATTGAACGAGTTGCAATACTGTCGTGATAATGAGGCGTGCTCTGCTTTTTTACGGAAGAAAACGACATATTTCTCGACTGGACTGTGATGCACAATGTAAAGTGGATCTGCATGATGATCCACAACATTTAACAGGAAAGTTGAAGTGATGGCTGCGATCAGTCTCTTGAACATTTACTCATTTCCTTGCATCAAAAGATGTTTACGAAAAGTTTTTTCGTTTTTGGAACTGGAGTTATGTCATTCGCTTCAATCCACTTGACTACACATTGCAGAATTAAGATGCAGAAGCGAACTAATTAGGCTACGGAATTCTGCATCATAAACGATATCCAGTTCAACAACCTAATCAAATTTGACATTGTCCTCGAGGAACACGTAGCTTAGGTTCATGAAAGCCACTGAAAAAACAAACGTGTTGAGTTGGTATTAGGTTGCAGAAAAACTTCCGTCGTAATGTCTGAGAAAATGTTTTTTACACATGCATTCTGGAGATATTCTAGCTGACCAGAAAACTCGTTTTCTTGTGCATCGAAGGGTATATTATCTGTCTACATAGCCTTCAAAATGAAACTGTCCAAGGACGGAATCCGCCAGCTGCTCCTTTTTGACTACAATTTGAGTGTCAACGCTTCTGATGCTCATCGACAAATCTGCAAGGTGTATGGTGACGAAATTCGCGATATTTGTACAGCTCAACATTGGTTCAAAACATTCTATGAAGAAGGAGACAGATTACCGATAAGCCAAGACAGAGACATCCACGAGAAGTCCATCGCCAAGCAGTCGTCATTTGAACTAAAGAAGATCCACCGATAGGCTGCCAGATGTGGCTGATAAGTTTGATTTCCATCCTTTGGCTGATCCAATGACGACTCGCATATTCTTCAGGATGTGCGATTGAATGGTTTTGATTCAGAAGGAGATTACTTCGACTACTAATTTGCCTTTCTTTGAGCTTACTTGATAAATGTGTGAGAGTATTATGGGTAGTACGGGGACATATGTAACTAAGAACGAGCAGCATTATTTATTAGTTATTGTACAGCCCCATTATAGATAAAGATTAAGACTCGTTACAAATCTGCTCAGAACTTAGGAGCTTATTAGAACAATCTCGGTTTTCCAACTTGCAAATTTACAGATCCAATCTTAAGAACTTTTTCTCAGAAATTACAATAAAGACAGTGCTTGCTCAGAAGTACGAGTCTCGAGACATGATCAGCACGATGTCTATCATTGCAGAGGTCAGCGACAGCAGTTCAGCACATGCAACCTGATGGCATGCCCGATTGACAGGAATTGTGCCAAGCTGCTCTCCATCGACCGCCTCTGCAACGGAAATGTCTGCACCAAGTGGGTGATGAAATGACATAGAGACGAGTAAACTGGAGGGATAAGGACTGTTTTGGTTTTCGAGAGATGATCAGTGTCTCCATCATTGAAATCTACTTGTCTGTTTGAAAGCAGGGAGTAACTATTTCACACGCCCACGGGTTCAAGTCATGCCTATACTGATTTTAGTCGTACTTACAACTTTCGTGTTTTGTTAACTGATCACTCCTCACTGCCACTTTCGTACAAGTGTTGCCTTACTGTTATCCGTACACGAGGAATATTTTGATTCTATAGCAAGAGCGGAATACAGTAATAAGAATGATAATTTATGACTTCGTATGCTTTTCAGCGCCATAGAAATACCTTCGGGATGTCTCCGACCGCAATGTTGCCCTCCATTCACTAATGTTTATGGCACATGTCAAAGCGATTCCACACTCCTCAACGATTTAGTCTCGAAGAAAAAGTAGAACAGTTTGGTTCTTTGGATGCTTGGCTCGGTTCAGGTATGTCATGAACAAAGCACTTTTCAAAGAACTACGGAAACGATTCTTTTCGCGTGCGAAACCACTTAATAAATGAACTAAATACTTGCGAAATTGATTTGCTAGACAATTAATTATATTCTGTTATGTTATAATTAAAATACTGAAATAAAAAAATGAAAATAAAATAGAATAAAAATAATTAAATTTTATCAGCTAATCCATGCCCGTCAAATCAGCAATTAAACGGCATGAGAAGCCGGCATTATCAAGAAAGGCAGTAGCCGATTCTTGTTTCGTCGTCGATTTGCGAAACCTACGGATTTTCCAGAAGCTTTATACACTAGTAACTCAAAACGTCCGTGAATGTTTCTGACTAACCATGATCACTAGAGTATTTGAGTAGAGAATTTCACAAGCCTATAAGAAAAGTATTTGCTCTAGCACCATTTACACATCTAACTCTTACAATTATTCCCTCAATTAGGAGTTAAGATTCGAATTTTCAAAATACCGAAAACGAAGATCAAATTTTTGAAAAGCCAAACGCAAGCGCGCAAGCAGCAAATACCAACTGGACACCCCATGGCGGCCTGCTGCACGATATCCCACCTGTTCACCTGCTTTTGCGTCCTAAATAAGAATCTCGACACAAGATAGAAACGATTCACGAGTTAAATAAATTTAATCTCGGTCAAAGTAAAGTAAGACAGTTTGAATTTTTAACGATTGGATTCTAGCATTTTTATTTTATTAAAAACAACATGTCAACTTAAAGTTGAACGCGGTGATCTCTGTACCATAAGTATTGTACTCGAAGCATTTTGTGCGCTGTATTTCTTATAGTCAATTGAACAATGAACGTGGTCAAGTCACTGTATCTAGAATGTTTGTACAGTATCCTCGTAAAAGAAATGACTGTATTATTGGTGGTAAGTGGATTTCAAGTCCGTCTTTCGTCCTAAATTCACTGATAAGCTCAAAGCACAGAACATAGGAGAATTCTTTCTAGTACAAGAAACTGTCAAGAAAAAAAAAACTTGTTTTATTCACTGATATATCGAATGTTATTATGCTTATTACGGGTTTTCTATTTGCTTATGCTTCCATTGGCAATAAACATGTTTTCTTGAAGGTATTAAGATAGAATCTTCTGAGAATCTCATATTAGACGGAATTATGCGACATAGTACAAAAGTGAACAAATAACTCCGTAAGGCTATGAATGTGGAGATTATGACGCTTCAATTACATCGGATGCAATAGGGCGAAGCTCGGCTACACCAAGACAATGACTGCTACATGAAATATGGACAAGGTCACACAGAAAGCCAAGTAGCTACCTACTAATCCCTACTAGAGGTTATCTTATGCAAAATGAAGTAGGGTTAGACGAATTATCCAGCATGAAAGGCATAGTGTCAACTGAATCAATAGTAACTAACGTAATATAATACAAAATACGCCACTCCTCTGAGAGACGCAAAACGACTTCAACAACACTGAGATAGGTAGATGGAATGACACATTGAAAGCTTGAATCTAGTGACTTTTACAGAGGTGTAGATCCCTCCACAAAGGTTATCTATTGAATGTTGGTAACTTATCAAGGAGTATCCTGGGCGTCCACATACGGTACATATGATGTAATAAACATGATAAGATCCAGGAACGAAGCAAAGAAAGCCAGCAAAGAGGAACACCCAGCCTTGTGGACCTAAAACTTTTTAATTATCTCCGTTTGTTATCGAATTAAACCAATTTGGATGAATCAAAGCAACCGTCAGCATCTTGTGCAGCTTACTGTTGCTAAAAAATACCCAACTCGAGAGCTTTTCACCTAGGCCTGGTGAAGACTAAGCTCCATGATAATTTTTCTTCTCAAGAAATAAAAAATATTTGGGAAAATGTTCGCACAGGGCCAGTAGGTGCACATCGGGTGGTTCAACAAACATAAGAAAATCAAAACATAAATGGGCTAATTGGTACACCTTATTAACAATTGATGTTATTTACAGCTACCAATCAACAAAAAAAAATGGATTACGAGCATCCAGGGTGAAAAGCGAACAATATACGAAAACCGAGAACGCGTGTGGTGCATTGGTTAGAGGCGCTCTGCAAGACACAAGTGGTCGATGGTTCGTTCTCGCGCAGAAGCCTCACGGTCACCGTGAGTCATTATAAAGGCGAGATGTGCGTTCATTCATCTCAATAAAAACCAGATAAAGGCGAACGCATGACGCATCATTAAAGACTGACAGCGCCGAGAGCTTTCTCTTTTGGAATTTTTTTCTTTGCATCGTCAAAAGAAACGCTCCTTACGATAAATATCAGACTCAAGTGCTATCTCTCCAGCAACCAAAAAACATAATGACGACAAATTTGCATACCATCAACTCAACAAAAAGTTTTTCGAATGAAGAGTATAATAACCGCTTTGTATCATTTTATCCCATTGCGGGATTCTCTAATACTAGGCAGAAAACGCTATAGGCAATCCGCATACGTCTTCTGTTGACTGATGATTTACGATCTCCACCTAATACCGTTTGAAGTGATTGAACGAATTATATCTGGCCTTTATAATAATCGCGGTGGCCTAGCGATGTGCCAAGTGAGCGCTGGCTTTCTCCCTGACAAGTTTGTCACCAATTCGCCGAGTCCAGAAGAACAGAATGTTTGGTAAGCCTAGGACGATTGATCGAAACAACAACCACGCATCTGGCGCAAAGCACCTCTAACTACTGCGCCAGACGCGCTCTTCGGCAAGGTTCACTGCACAAATACAAATAAGTTCAGTTACGATTATACTCGCAGATTTATTACTATCGCACAAAAAAAAAAGATGAACCTACAACAACATAATGTCGAAACTCACCTTCATCGGGGCGAAACATCACAATGGTTCCGACGATTAAAAGGACTGAAAAAACGCGTATAGACGTCGTATAACTTGTATAAACGTTATTTCAATGAGAAAATATGCAGAACACTATTGCTCTATGATCTTTCGTGAAAAAACAAGTACTCATTCGAAAGAAAGACTTGCTCATAACTCACCCGTTCCGACTATAGTGAGAACTATCGATCCTAATATCACCCTAACATTTGAACGAATATGAGGATCATGACAGAGGCCTCTAAAAACTGTAGAAATTTGTGTAAACAACGGCAACTCCACGAAAGGCTTAGACTAAATTCTCAAGTTTGTTACCATTCACCAACAGCACGGTCGGCGTAAATATGTCAAAGTGCTTAACCCTTTCGGAACCGCGAACCCACATCACGCACTGACCGTTATGGTATTATTGCAGTTGTGTCGTTATTGTCATTTGCCTACTTACAACAACATTATATTTATATCTAACATAACATAGGAAATAACAACAACAGTACATGTGAAATAATACAATAACAGATATACCCTTCGATGCAGAGTGATGTGCAAAACTTTGGCGTCAGGCGGGACACGAAACCAACATCTCACTCTATCAAGGAGAGCGTGCTCTCGCCTGTTGCATTACTGTCGCCCATTCTGCACACCACCTTTCCTACGCTACAACGTATCCATCTGTCAGCCGCCAACCGCAATGGCCTAGCCCGCGTAGGGTATATTCAAGAAATTCACACTACCGCTAGTAGCGGTTAATCAAAATAGAATTTCATTTGATCATGAATACATAGCACATTCAAGGCACCCCCAACCTGGGAGTTAGAGATGCAGACGGGGTGGAGCAGACCGTTCAGAGTTGCCACGCCAGTGGGTCAGAGATGCAGAAACCGGGATCTACGATCCCGAAAGGTTTAGAATTGAAAGACAATGACGGCAAACAAGAAACGCACTTAGGTTTGTTATTTTGTGGTCGACATTGCGCCGTTGACGTACTGTGTGTTGGACTTCCTCCAGGGAAGACCGCAGTTCTTCCACGTTCCCCATCATCTTCATCTCCAGACTCATTAGGCTCTACTATCAACTGAAAAACAAAAGTAAAAATCAATTCCAAGGACAGTTAAGCTAGCTTGATAAAACATGAAACAATCGACAACAGCTCTTAATTAATCCCACCCTTAACACTGTGATATGATGTTATAATTACGTATGCGACAATGATGAAAAATGTACCCACTGACTTGGAGTGATAAGCAGGACCTTCGTGTCAAGCGGGACTCGAACCCGCATTTCACTCTATGCGGGAGCGTGCGCTCTAACCCGTTGCACTGCTGACGCTTGTTTTGCCCACCACTCTTTCTACGCCACAACGCATTCATCTGTCAGCAACCAATCGTCAACGGTTTTGGCTCAAGTAGCCGATATCGACATTGAACTCACTGATGCTGACATATATTGGGTATTGCATGATCGGAAAAATTCTTATTATTTAACCTCTTTCAGCGGTGGTATGATGTCATAGATATACACAGTGATGTGGAGTGATGTGCAATATGTTAAATGATATGCAGAAGTTTGAAGCATAAGCACGGGCTGAACCAGCGTGTTACCCTTCTTCGGAGGAGTGTGCTAACCACTGGACTACCGGAGCTCCTGTCGTGCTACCACTCTTTTTACGTTACAGTGTAACGGAGCTATCAACAACCAACCGTTGACGTTTGGCCTAGTAGCAAATAACGGTGGTGACTTAGTCACCCGGTTAGCACGCGTCCTCGGAAAGGGTGAGACGAGAGTTTCAACTCCGACCCGAGGTTGAAAGTTTCGCATATATCTCAACATTACTGGTTTGTAGTAAAGCATTCATCCTTCATACTTGACCTCATTATCGGAAACATTCAGTGTGAAACTTATATCTTCATACGACTTGCTACCACATTTCCTCGCAAATGGTTTACCGCTTCCGTGAGCGAGAGGAGTCCCTCGGTGTCGGACTGCGATGTACAACGGGGAGTTCAACCCTCCAGCAGGGCCACCCAAGCTGGGAAGTAGTCCGATGTTTCCACTCGGAAAGTCCAGCTAAGAGTAAACCGTAACCGATATAAGCCGTCCTGGTAGCAGCTGGTCGCAATCTCCCTCTGATCCACGAGAGCCGGTAAGTGCTCTATTGTGGGGACGACCTGAGGAAGTCCTGGCTAAGCTTACCTTGGGATTCCAGGGAAAAAACAGCTGAATCAGCAGAGTTTCATGTACTGAGGTCCGCAGAATTCGTGAAAATGGTCCTTCTAAGTTTCCAATTACGTTATCTATCAAATTCACATTTTGTTGAAGAGATCCCAACTCTTCTTGGATTCAATTCGCTTCCTCGCATCCATCCTCCACAAAGGTCTCCAAGCGTTCACATGTTATCTCGACTGCTGCTTGAGGATTTCGTCTTCTCCGTGAATCTCGTTAAATACTGACAAAGCCCTGCATATCACTCAATATACTGATCAGGTCTGGCAGGCCCTTTCGTAATCTTGAGGATAGTCAGGCTTGAGCGTCTAACGTGGCTCTAAGAGGGTCAAAGAGGGGATCGAACAAGAGTGCTGATTCCTTATATAGTGCATCGCGGACCACTCAGCCGTAGCACTCATCATTCCAAGATTTAGTTCTTATACAATAAGCAGTGAAGAAACTGGACAAGAAATAACGCCGAATATCCTGAAAAGTCTCAAAACGGAATGAAAATGGAACAGAAGAACTTACGTGCTGCCCTTGCGACACATTACGGTGATGGCCAGGAAGGGCCGGCATCCTGAAACACGTGGTCTTTATGGCGATTGAATAATCAAAATATCGCAAATAGATACGACGCGTTCAAACTGAGGAATAAGTGATTGCTTCAACGAAGTAGAAAAAAGAACTGCGACACATTTTCACTGAGAAAAAGCGACGCCAGTGGAGGTTGTGGACCCATCAATTATGCCTAAGACTAGGTCTAAGCCTAAGCCTAAGACTAGGTCTAAGCCTAAGCCTAAGACTAGGTCTAAGCCTAAGCCCTAAGCCTAAGCCTAAGCCTAAGCCTAAGCCTAAGCCTAAGCCTAGGCTAACTATCGTGATTTCTTATCCAAGGAATTCAATCAAACAACACTTTAACAACTGATGCGACCACAACTCTCCACAAGGGCCGAAAAAGCCTAATCATAATGGTTCACACTTATTTCTTCGCCACCAAAATCTCTAGGAAAGCGACGTTAAACTTAGACTAAGGAGGTTTCATGAAATGAATAACTTAGAAGAATAAAAAGTCGAAGTTTCAATATCATATTGGATCCGATCCTATGCGCGCCGCGACAAATTTCACAACCACTCGGCTACGGCGCCCTCCAAATTCGAGATTAGCACCCGAGTTTGCTAAGCAACTATCCTTTACAGATAGCCAATAAGTAAGAAATTAGCGACACTGAGGAGACTTTCTAGACCCTGTAACTCCAAGTGAGGAATGCAAAAAGCCCACATCAAGTTGAAATTGAGACTTCCTGTTGCTATTCACCTTTTTCGCAAACAATCCAAAAAGTCATGACTCTTGAAGGCATGATAAACCCAAAAAATTTTATTTGATATCCAGAACTATGGGCGTCGACCGGGAGCGAACCCGGGTCTAACCCTTCCCCGGGCGCCTACTAACCACTGCGCTACAGAGGTTCTTATTTTGATATTGCTTTTCCTGTGATATACTCGCAACGGGATATCTGCAAGTACCTCGAAGTGAAAACTATACGAAGCAGCAACAAGAATCGGCCGTAAAGCAATTAACTGAGATTGCGCCGACAGCTTTGGCAAACACCCAAACAACCGCGACTCGACCGCTTGCCGGCAACGGAATTGGCGACAAATTGTCATTGGAGCGTCGTTGTTGATTCGGAAGCCCCGATCATAAGGAGCGACCGGCGGTGATCAACGCGCGGCTAGCTATGGCATCTGTTCTGGAGGGTATCAAGTGGGTAACGATAGGCAGAACGTTCGGTTTCAGTCAGGAGTTGAACCCGCGTCTCGTCCAACCCGAGGAGCTCGTGCTACCACTACACTACCGATGCCACTCCCTCGATGTGTTCTGTCGTACCTGTCAGATACCAATTTTTAACGGGTTTGGTTGAGTAATCACAAGGTACCCGAGGTAAGTTTGGATATATCGAGAGCATAATGTTAACAGAGCGATGATTCGGTGGTGTAGTGGTAGCACGCGCCCCCGTAATAGGTGGAATACGGGTTCAACTCTCGACCAATGTCAAATGTTTTGCATATCACTCAGTACTCCTGGATGTGTATATATGACGTCATACCTCCCCTGATAAACCGTTAAAAGAAAAAAATTCTTCTAGAAGCGGTTTTCCGTCAATAAACAGCGAATAAATAAGTGCATAGAAAGCTGCAGTGCCTATTGAAGTCAGTGAACAACCAGCTCATTGAATCTTCTTGAACCCCTCCTCAAACAGTCAATATAGTCTGTGATAATGTTCAGAGCATTTCGAGGTGGTTACATCAGTGGCTCACGTACTTACGACGGCATCGCCCTCCTCACCAATAGCCACATGCCGTACACTGAACCCTGCCGTACCAGCCTTAAACAGGGTTTAACCCTTTGAGGATCACGAGAGTCATTCTGATGCTCACCGCGTGACGTCGATATTCGCTCAGCTACTGTAACAGCGGTGTCCCGTCTTGTGGGAAAGCAAGCAGGCGGCTGGACACGCATGCACAGACATGCAGAGCCGCTCGTCTGACTGCCGCTCAGGTAACGACACGACGCCGCCTGCCTATTAACACTGGTCCTCAAAGGGTTAGACATCATTACAGACTATAGTAAACAAAAATCGCCCTAAAAATATTCTCTTATTCAGCTAGTACCACGAGGTTCATGAGGAATTCTTATGAATCAATTGGAATTTTGATCAATTGGTAATGCCGAAGTTGAAGCGGAGTCGCTTTTCAGAGTAATAGAGCGTGTGATATCTTTGGAATGCTCAATAAGAGCTCCACGATAAAGAGATGAAGGTCCTAGAGTCCGACAGGTGTTTTATACGCTGAGAGACTTTCTTAGTCTACAAATTGAGAAATTAGTGTATGGCGAGAAAGATCCTCTAAGATTCACAGTAGAGAAAAGTCTCGAGGGAAACCATGGAAATCTTTAACTGTGATAAGCTGAAATTAAAGTGTGGCCAATTGTTTCAAGACTCCTTAATACCTCAACCTATCAAGGACATCGCGCTCCAGCTTAGCCACACCACAATTGGTACTTTTCCGTTATCCGCACCCTGTTTCGACCCTTCACAAAGGTGGATAGCGAAAATTTATTTATTCGTGGGCATTACGCCAAATTTTATGGCTCACGCGTTTCAAGTAATAATGTTCTTCAGAAATACCATATTTAATTCAATTTTTTGCCAGTAGGCATTTAAAAACTTCAACAATTATTGCAGTACACGAGCCATGTACGAAAAAGAAAGTTAAGTCCTTTTTGATATTGCGTTTTAAAATGAAAAAAGTTGTGATAGTACTCAAATAGAAATCTAGCACCTTCGAATGCCAAATCGGGAAAGAAGAAGAGAGTTGTGCACTTTGAAACCATTTTCTGACCCCTCGAGCCCCTTTGGAACACTCTTCCCATTTTTGTAAGCCAAACAATAGAGCGGTAATTTCAAGGAGCCAATTCGTTGCGTCGAAGCTGATTACTGAGTGCTGAATAATATTAATTTCAGTGCTACGTTGTGAGTGATCCGAGCGTGTAGGATATTCTAGTAGAGCAGCTCATATATTCTCACTCACGTTATTCATCTTTTTCTAATACTCACTTTCTCACAATCTCCCGAAAATGACCGGAATTACTGGTGGGTCGACGTACATCGCAGTAGTAACGAACAGTGCTGCTCGGTGAATAAAGCATTGCACTGGTACACATGCCGTCAATTGTTCTCGCCTGCTGAAGTACTACAACTACAATCGGTATGAAATTGGTGCAGTGATAGTACATAAAGTAGAAGTCTATAAAGATTAGTACGACATTCAAATTGTTTCTGCAATTTTTTTAGCATTACAGAGGCACCTACGTACATTGCGGTACACTGAAAATGGCTCTGGAAATCTGCGGCGCTAAATTCTCATTATTATTGAAATGAACGCGTATTCCGCATTCTGACTGCTTTGATGAGAAGAAAATTTGAGAGTTCCAGCAAATTCATCATCATGTATGTGTTCCCAAATTGACAAGCTGGATTCTTCTGGTCGCCTAGCAACCAATATCCCTTAGAGACAATTTGCTTCTAGGACAAAGACATCTGCGAGTTTGCACTTGCCTGCTACAATTTATGATTCCAACTATGATTTAAAGGAGTGAGAACTTTTATGACTATGAAATATTTAGATATCTACACGGTGAGATAGTTTGAAGAGTTAATTCAGTAAACTGGAGGCTTCGTTTTCCTTCGCATCTCTACATGTACACTCGGTCCATAACAGCTGGCTCATTACTCGATTTAGTCCTAACTTAACTATTCACAGTACCACACCGTGATCAGTTTTAATTCAGTAATCAATACATAGTTCTTGAAAGTTCAAGTAATTATTTGGAATTATTGTCCTATTTTTCGTCTAACAAGTAGAAAAAGTGCTTAATAAAATCTTACACACTTCTGAAAGAATTGTTTTGAAGAGAATCGATTACTATGGCCACAACAATACAGTGCTCTTGTAGGGCGATATGAATTAATTTACCAATGAGAGCTACGTCATTATAGACAGCTTTTGACTAGCAAATAACTTTGAGGTATTCAAAACTTTGAAAAAGCTCCAACTTCCCCTCATGTCACATGGAAGAGTTTCATCTCAACTCTGTAAGTTAATGAAACTAGTATTCCACATTAGCCATGTCTTCAGACTCGGGGAATTAAACTCTTGAAATATGTTCTAGTAGACATAACAAACGGCTGAATACTGTGCACTCCTTTCATCGTATCATTTGATGTCATCACGTGCAAATATTGGTACTTTTTCATCATCTGTACATATTTTCATCCCTTTGAGAACAATGTGTTTTTCCTTCTTTCGAAAATTCATTCGATAGCTTAGATCTTGAGATTTACAATGGAGAGTATAATTTTTGAAACGACTATCTAGTATGGTGTATCGCTAAAAAATTGTGAATTGAATTATGGAATAAAATTAAGTTTAAATTTCAAAAAAAAACTTTGAAAAATTACGAATAACTAAAAAATTATGAATAAAATTGAAGAATTATATGCTCACAAAAAGATAGAAAAAAGTTTCTGGCGCAATCATAATACAAAAAGAACAAAAATTCCAACGAAACGGAGAAATTTCTCTCAAATAAATAACAAAAATGCGAGCGAAAACGCTCGGAATGTAAAACATACTTTGTTTTTACTGCTTCGACGCACCAAAATGGTCTTTTGAGAAATCAAGTACATGAAATTGTCGAAATTTAAGCTGTCGAGTGAAAACTGAAACTCTGGGAAGTATAAACTGCATCGATTTCAGCAGGTTGAGAATGTGTGTAGGTGAGGGAAAAGTACCAAATTATTCAATAGATATAATTGTAATCTACAAGATTCTATTTCAGTCACAGCAGAGCAAGGAGTTCCGTGGTGTAGTGTTAGAACGTCTCTCGATATGGGTAAACACGAGTTCAATTCCCGACTATGGTTCACAGTTTTGCACATAGAACCCGTGGATCTAATCCTGTACTTGTTTTTGACTACTTTACCATCAGTACAAAAACTAGTTAATAGTTTTTTTTGAGATTTTAGTTCATTACTAGTAGAAAACCATCTTATCAACTCTTTTTGTCATCGTTTTAAACATTCAGTATAGTCTGTGAGAATGTTTAGAGCCTTTTCAAGGTTGGCACGTTAGAGCCATACCTATGTTTTGGTGGTGTCGCCGCTTCATAAATAGTCGGTGCTATACATTGAACCACACTTTTTATCAGATGAGGAGACGTTATTTATGGTGAGTGATAATATGTCATCACCATTTTTTTTTGAGCCGATTTCTGCTATAAGGTAGGATTTAGGGTGGAGAGTAACACTGATGAAGCGGGCAATACCGCCGAAAAAACGTGCGTATGACTCTATGTATCTGCCTCGAAAAGGCTATAAACACTCTCACAGACTTTACTAATAGTTTGTTTCAAGTAGGGAGAGAAGTAATAAGAGAATTAATGTAACAAATACTACAGTCAAAAAAACCTTATTAGTTTATAAATTACTTGTATAAATCATATTCAGAAAATAATTTTCTTGACCGATATGAAAAAAACCATGGAATGATATAAAGTATTATCGAAATGAAGGTGCTACTCAATTGAGATTGTATTCTTTTATACTAATCTTACGTACGAAAAGCGCTGCGATTTGAAGCGAATGGATAGGAAGTCGATCACAATTTCATTTACGAACACCAATAAATCTACAGTCTCATCTTGTTGATGCCCATTCAGCTTTTCCAATCGGTTCACATCGTTAATTACTCGATATAACTAAACAGTTCGAGCGATAATATAGGCAAAGGCGCAAGGATTCGAGCACCGTAGAGTAATGGCCCAGTGGGTGTGCTTTACGGCGGCGTGCAGACCGTCCCTCGTTCGCATTTCGTCCGTGAAGAGATTAATCTACCGCCCCAGGCAGAGTGTTAGTGGTGATTGGTCTTCCTCTGAGACATTTTGATATCTATACATATAATCTAATCAATCTAAACTGTACGTGAATTAGAACGGTTCGAAATGCTTTCTCTTGATTTAGGGAACTTCTTTACTAATTGAATCTTCTGTAAATCTCCCTTTAAAGCAGCGTAAACTTGTTGACGCCGTAATTTAGAGTACAGGTCTAGATCATTTTCTCACGAGTAGACTAAGTTCAATTTCGCTAATGTTTCATTGTATTTCATTTGATCACGCGTTGTTTACCTACAGTCTCTTCTGCCTCCCTTTCTCTCATCTCCTTTCTCTGTCTCCCCTGACAAACTTGTTCTTGAACTGTTACTATTCTACATCAATTGGTGGAATCAACCAGAAATCATTCTTGAATATGTTGGTAAAATCGTTCATTAAGAAAGGAGCAAGAAAAGGGAAAGAACGTGAAGTAATAGAAGAATGAACTAGATGAGTATTTAGGTGAGATTCTCAAGTGTGCGTCGGAATGAATGCGCATGCTAGCAGATGAGTAAACTAATTTTCCCTGCTGATTTTTGCGTCACGTCACTCACAAGGAGTAATGGATACGCGGGATCATATTCATGACGGTATGTGTTCATGCCTCTCAAAGAAATGGCATGTCTACATTATTTGGCACAACGTCAATCATTGTGTGATTCTAACGTACGTAGGCATGGTATTTCCCGGCGAAAATAGTAAAACCAGAAGGCCGTATTCTCTTGACATCGATACAAGAAAACGAGTTGCTTAGAGCGAGAGAGAAAGTAGGGAACGGTTTACAACTCAGCTCACACAGAACCAGCCTTGAACAGAGCGCGATCCATTGCTCAGTGCATAAGGAACATCTATGAGCAACATAACAAATTTAGAACCAAAATTTTTAAAAACTTTTAAATTACATTGACATTTGTGCAAGGACATCGAAAAGCGATAATATCTAGTCAGAATTTCGAAGATGATCTGGACAGCCTATGACGAGCCTGAGCCTAAACACTGTTTAGGAGTTGATTTTTTTTTTTTTGAAGTTCTTAGATTCATGTCCTACTGAAATATCTCCAAATTGCCAGCGAACCTGCTTGAAAAACTCAACATGATGAGCGACCTAGCTTCAGAAAGCTAAGCAAGCGGACTTCTCGGAGAACTAAGATCTCGTTGTCGTGAGTTTGTGAAGACAGCAAAGAATACATAATTTCGTGCTGAACTATTCGACTTTAAGAATTTTCTTACTTGAATGTGCGCAATGAAGACTTTAACCCTAATTAAGCAGAATAAACAAGTAGGACAGATGTGGCACAGCATGACGAGAGATTATTCCACATAAAAAAAGCATTGTCAAACCTGAATTACTTTGACGGTCAGTGATTATATACGCTGCCTCATATGCGGCAAGGTCAAAATTTTGATGAGTCTAAAATGTTGTTTATGTGAATACTGATCAACGAACAAGAGCCTGTGGTCATAAATGGCACAGCGAGAAGTACGGAAAATGATAGAACCTCTTTACAAAGGCCGTATAAGAAAACTGTCAAGTTCGTTGTGTCAAGTAAGCAGAACACACTTAATAATTTTGTCATTCGATAGTTGCGAGGGTTGGAAATTCTGTTGAAATGCGATTGACAGACTAAGCAAATCATTGAGAATATAGATACATGAGATATTTGTAAGAGATGCAGTTATTTTACAAGTTTTTTGCTTTTTGTAGCTCTTTTCTAACCGAATACGGCCCTCTTACAAGGAGTAAACTCTAGAAAAAAATGTAATTTTTAAAGCAATGTACGAGTGTAACTGCAGTACGAGTACAAATTTTTCATGACTCATTTATGGCAGAGCACAACAGATGTATTACGCATGAGCTACTCAAATTTTCTGCTCATCTTCTATAGCAAAATTTTCTGCGTTACCTTTTATCCTTCTCTTTCCTTGATTTTCCAGCTCGCCTTATACGACAAAATTCTTTGCAGTACTTTTATCTCTCACTCCTCTCCTGCAACAGATATTTCATCGTTTTGGGTAAAAGCAATTTTTCAAACATGGTTCGTCATCACATATAGTGTGGTGATTCCAGCAGTTATTCTTTTCAATTTACATCTTCATATTTAACTACTCACAAAATTCTTCGATTTCACGTTTCATCTGCTGAACAAATATTTTCAGCTTATGAATATCATCAAATACTGGTTAAATGGATCCTCCAAATCTCAGCACTATGATACTTCACATAATAATCAACATATCGCATTGAATTTCATTGACATCGGGCGGGTATTTTTGATAAAATGGATAGTTATGGAGAAGAAGGACTTAATTATCTGTTAACTCAGGTACATTTGAATACCGAACTCGTTCATGAAATGTTTTTGCATTCTGTCATTGTAAATTCCAAATGAATCACTACAAAGTGCTAAATGACTATTGAAAGAAGTGTTTTAACGTAAAAGAAGTATGGAAGTTATGCACTACCCTGTAGTCTTAGTGGCATACAAAGAATTGAACAGAATCTTCCTAGCTATCCATAAACAGTCTTGACAGACTGTGACCCACTAGTGTTCTTGATAGATTAGCACAAGATTCGTGTAGAAAGGTGACTGTGGACGTTATCTCAGTGATTTTTTTAGTTTTTCCATAACAACCATTCAGTGCTTTTATTTTGTTGGGCCTTCAAACTGTCCTCCCTCCTGCTTATTTTGTACAAAACACTTAGTAGTCTCCCTGTTCTTCAAGCTTATGCTTCACATAGCATTTACAGGAGCCGTATCTTCGTCAAAGTGTGATTTGCATGTCATTTATCGCTACAGAAATTTCCTCCTCCATCCCAGAAATCGTTAATGAGCGCCAGGTATGTCGACATTAGAGCACCACGAAATGCGTCCGTACTCACCATCATATTGTATAACTAGATATTAATGCTTCTTTCCTGACGAACATCAACGTACTACGCTCTTCGGAAGAAACGAGTAGTTCGCTCATAGGAACATCTTGTCACGTTTGTGAAGTCCCTCGCAAATTTCAGCTGCAGATTCTCCAAATCCTATACAACCTACTTTGTCCAATTAGGTGGTATTATCTGCAGTTACAAGTTCGACTCTTCCCACTATTTTGCTTCTATGAAATCGGAGTGGGGAGCTAGAACGGAAGTTACAATGACACGTCAATATTGTCAATCTAACAATTTTAACACTAATTTACTGCACAATTGAACCGCTCACCGCAGACTCTATCGACATTACTCTCGCTACCGTAAAGTTCACTTTGTAATCCTATGACACGATTATAGCTACAAAGCATCAGGTGTAATTGAAAAGACTGAAAATAAAAAAAAAGTGGAATCTAGAAATCAGAGAATTATTTTCCTCTGCTTTTTATCCATTAACACGAGTCGTAGAGTGAGCATAAGAATGTTTTGAAATAGCGACAAAATGTACTTTAGACAATAAAGTGGACTACATATGAAAAAATACATAGCAGGGGCATGAATGGAACATAGTCATAGGGAGATGAGCTGTAGTAACTGTCGATCATCTGAGGAGGCATTACGTACAGACTGTATGAGTACCAGGTAACTCATAGTGTAAGTGACAAAAAATCTGTAATGCAGGACCGCATCAGACGAAAGTCAGGAAAGAAGTGACACAACGACATTTCAAGCACTCAGAAGTTTTTGGATTTATTAGAAACGCCATGCAAATGAGGCAGATATCCGATTTTCATCGTATTTGGTGCTCTTTCTTAATTCTCTTCTAGCTGATGTACTGGGAGTCATTTATCGATAAGTATTAGTGTTATGAAATACCAAACTCAAATCATGATACTGGCATTGCTCAGATAACTTCTCTCGGTTTCAGTACCCAACTTTACTTGACCATCATTTCTTAACATAGCAAACACTGCTGAAAACAAATATTCTGCAGTGTGAAATGAATATAATGAACCCAAGCACTTACAAATTAGCCCACTAAGTTTCTTCTTCAATCTGTAGCACTTTGTTGAAAGAGACGCCACCAATCCGCCCCAGCTTGCAATGACTTTGTGCTAGAATACTTGCTTTTCTGATCCTTTTTTCGAAATCAAACGAATTAGAACCTTGCTCAGTTTTTAATTACATTTGCATTCGTTTACTACGGGATATATTTCTAGTTCCGAATTGAGTTGTTTTATCGACTTTTTTTTTGTTTCTGTTCCAGTAAAAGAGTGTGGTCAGAAGAGTAAGAAAGAAGATGATGAATGAGTTTGTCACATGACCAATAGCGCTAAGATTTCTGTGGATGGACAACCGTCCCTCCTCGGTTTTCCATCACAATCTACGGGCCACCCAGATCCAGCTCGTTGCCATCACTTTTAACCACAACCAAGCTTTTTAAACTCATTAGTTATGACTCAATTGGAATCGCTCTTGCCACACCATATTTATCATGAACAAGTTTATGCAGTAAAGCTAGGAATTGATTGCATACCAGACGGCTCGATGGCGTGCAATTTGAAGGCCGACGAGGTGGTGTTGTCTGACGAAAAGAAGCGATGATGTCCTTGTTTCGGTCGTGTCTCTCACAATTTGCCGTCTTCAAACGATCTACTGTTCATTTCACTAGATTCTAACCATCCATCGTCATGACGTTCCGAAGCGATCGGCCAGTCAGTGACCATCCGACTGGCGGCAACGTTCTAGCTTAATCATCTACTCCACACACATTACATTTGTGGTCCTCTAAGTCCCGTTATCACATTAGCTTTTTCTTGAAAGCGGTTTAGAAATGGTTTCCTGACTTTCAGATAAGTCGTAAAATTATCTTATGGTCGTGACTAGAAAATGAACGATACATTATGATATATGTTTTTTTAACCGAAGAGAAACATAAGGATAATGATGTCACTTCATTACAAGTTCAATAAAGTCGTTTCGATCTCCCTTAAACTTTTGCTATTTAGTGTTATTTAAGATAATAATAGCATTTGATTGCCACTTTTTTAACGTAATTCTAGCTAATAAGCACCCTTTGGTCCACTACTTATGAATTTTGGCTAATTACTTGAACTTCATCCCACGTTTACTTGATAATTGCAGTTTTTCCAAGAACATTTAGCAGCATACCTGTCACTTAGCACATGGAAAATTTGTAGATGTTCTCACAAATATTTCAAAAACAGTGCTACGACTTCGCCGATGTTCTTGGATCCGTTCGGCGATCACTTCGTCTACGTGGGCGCGCCGCTCTTGGCTGTTGTAACTGAACAGGTCGCTCGTCATCGTTATCGTCATAGCATACGATCGCAGCTGAGAACAGTTATTCTCATTTGCACTGTCCTTTATCGATTGTGAAAGCGATAAATGTGAGAAACTGACAACTATCACATCTATTTAGCACTGACTGTAGCTGTTTTTTGAAGCTCGTAGGGTTTCGCGTAGCAGTAGTTGAAAGTCTGATGCTTTTCGTTATTCCGTTTTCGAGTTAGCCAGGAGAAAAGGCTACCTCCCAAGTTTGACGTGCTTCAATTTTCTAGGGTTTCGTGGCAATAAATAGCAGTGAGCTGAAGACACTGGTAGAATTACGTGCATATGCTCTAATCGTGGAACTTTGCTCACCGAAGTGGAAGCTAAATTCTATCTTTCTTGTTCATGTGTTCGGAGTACATCAGCTAGCTGTGCCCTTATTATGGGAAGGAATATATTGTTGACATCTCCAAACCTCTGTTCTCCTAACTGCAACGGTGTTTGTCTGACTTAAAGTGGAGAAGAATTTTGAGAGATAACTTTTGTAGTGGGAGCCATAAATGGTATCCGTATCAACCAGTCATCTTCTCCTTTTCACCGTCTTTATAAATCATAAATCTTGATTTATATTCATTCTTCTTTTTTCTTGAGCCGACGCCGGAATCCATGGTGTATGAATTCCAGCGCTTCAAGTATTCCTATCTTCGCATCAGCCATCCGCAAAAGTCTTCGGAGTTTTTGCGTGTAGCTGAGGATTGGGACCATTACTTGAGAATCGTCCGGCTTTTTCTCTGAATCTTGTCGTATGCTGGTCGAGTTCTTTTTTTTTCCGGATTCTGCGATAGCTGTGCTAGAGCTTTTCGAAGTGGATTGTGAAAAGCTCATCCCTTCTAATGTGATACAAGCTTTTTACTAAAAAGGGCTGAGAGGCTCAATGCGTCTGGAGCAGCACTGAACCATGCTTGCGTAGTTTGGTCTTTTTGTGTCCTGAATACTATCACCACTATTGCACTATCCATACTTTTTTATGTTTCATTCATTATTTCGTTTGAGAGCAATAATTCTATACTTACTTTGTGATGAATTAGAAAATTTTGTCAAACGAGAATAATTTTAACGCTGAACTCGTATGAAAATGTAGTCGCTCTACATTACTAATTAAATCTGGTAAGCTATGATATGAAAAATCCATTCCTTAATATATCTTTTTTGTTTTTCTCTTCCACTCTGATAACAACGCGTTGACTCTGTAATGCCCTTTTCTTTCTGTAAAATAATGTACTTATGACGAACGCTGCTTGAACTGCGTGCCATAAACTGTTTGCACTTGGGATTCCGAGTAGTTGTGATTGCGGCAGGGTTCTGTGCCTTTACCCAGGCTGACGAAAGGCCTATCGGCATCCGAGCAAAAGCATCCATTTGCTATCAGGATGCCCGGCCTTTTCAGAAAGCTGTTCGGAGGACCCCAAAAGCAGCAGCAGACAAGAAAAGACTCGATAACGGGAAGAAACAAGACGTTGGTGAGTGAGTGATTTCAGAGTATATGCTTTGGAATGCTGTGAGATTTTCAGATATAAACAGCTACCGCGAGATACTTGAGTGTTCCTGGTCTATTTAATAAATTGAACTTTGTATAGGCACTTATAGGTGGAACGATGTTTTGACAAAGTCGACATTCTTTTTTGAAACAGAAAAAATCACTGTAATACTGGTGTACTTCATTCACAAAATTAGGACGACTCACCTTTTCAGAATGTCCCGTACCTTTCTCGACTCGAGGGTACGCACCTTCAACCAGGGCAGTCACTCATTGTTAGAGGAGTGATCACAGGTCAGTCCACTGAGTTCTTTTCAATGCTTAATTGTTTAACTTCTGGCGCGAGTGTAGTAATCATGTAGTTTGCTCGAATCCTGCTCCCATCCACAGTGGTCTGTTGCTACACCTTACAAGCACCAATGACAAACGTTTTCCTTTTATTTTGAATCAATCGTGTTTATCTTTGAACTAGAAGCCATTCCAAAATTCTCAAATACTTTTTGTTGTCTCAGTCCAGCGGATAGATGCCACCACTTTACTTTTCATGGGTTTCACTGAAGGTCGCGTGACTTCATAGCCTCGCGTCAACTTGTTTCTATTATTTGACTGAGATGGAGCTGCCAACAATCTAGCACCTTTTTTCTTGAATTACACTCATTATGCAGATGTTTAGCTCTCTTTCTATCTCTGTAAGAATGATCATCCGCATTAACTTCTCATCGTATATATTACGATGGCGGCAAAAAAAACCTTCGCAGCCTGTGCATTTCAACAACAAACTGACATTCAAACGTTCCTCGCCAAATTTTCTTTTCGCCATTATGGGGCTATTCCTTATTTCAAAGTTTGGCATGAGTTAACCTAGAGTAAAAGTGTGCGTCAATGCAGAACAGAAAGATGATGTTTCTCCATTCTTTACTGCCTTGATAAACGCGTCGAAAACGCCGAAATCCACTATGAGACTCTAGCCACAACCTTTCATGAGTTTTCCTATTCAGCAGTTGTTTTTCTCATTATCGTTTATGCCCTCCAAGAAGATCAATGCGTAACGAAGCTCAATGTTTTCAACAATGACATCACGATATGATTCATCGTGAAAAAGCGTTTGTGGAATTTCGATTTCTGGCATAGTCAATTACAAAATGTTTTAATTTCCACTTGAGCGGCTCTGAATGTGAGTTTTGTTCTTCTCAAGCGATGGCATGCTAGTTCCCTGGTCTGCTATTTTTCAACAAAATTCATGTCATTGTTAATTCTTTAATTTGCATTACTATTTGGCCTACGTAAGGTGGCAACATTTCTTAATAAAAACTTACATCTTGAAGAATTTCTTCTTTTACAGAGTCCATAGATATCACATTGTCATCCAGCAGTCTTTTTTGGTATTTTATACCTGATAACACCTTTTAGATGTAATTTCGAACACTCTTACAATATGACCACGAATTTCTAGAATAGGAGCAAATTTTGAAGCCTGATTATGTGTGATGAGCTTTACACGTCATTATTCTTTGTGTCGTTTCATACCGTGATAATGAATAAGCAATAAGTAGTAGTTAAAATCTTGATGGAATGATTCACTGTTTTTCCTTTCGAGCAAACGTGATGTTCTTAGTGTAGATTTCAATAGTACAGTGACTACTGACCAGTTCCTTTTCATAGTACAACATCAACCTCGTGCTTGCGCATCAGAAAAGACTATGGATTATTGATCATTATCGAAGTTAATAGAAAGTCGGTCTTGTAAACCGCTGATAGATTAGTTTCAAAAACTACTTTCTTAAAATGATAAGAAAGATATGAATAGGCAGTGAAAAGTAATGGAGAGATTTAGCTTTTTGGAAAGTGCTATTGCTTTCGCCTTCGTTTCTCATTGATACGTCTAGCAAATTTCTAATTACTATGTTGACATATTAGTTCAGACCTGCGGCCCCTTCTTTGCCGTCTACGTAGCTTCACTGAAGTTCTAAAATTACAGCCAAAACCTCTGAGTGATTCAAGCATTTCATCGTCGTTGAGACCTCAATCCTATGAGATGTAGAAAAGAAGTTGACGAATGGCAGTTATTTTTTCTGGTTCATTAATGCCAAAGTTCTTCCTCCATTTTATTCCGCTAAACTCCAAGCCGGTCTTTGAAGCACTTGGAAGATTTTCCAAACTTCTTTTCAATCATGTTTCCTGTACAAAATCGTAGTCATTTGAGTATACATTACTCTTTTGATAAAGTTCTAGTCTGTTTTATCTCAGAGTTTTCTTTTTACACTTTTTCTTCTTCGTTAAAAGTCTGAGTATATTACTTGCACATCCTTCTGTCAAATTCATCAATTACGCCATTTATCTTTACATGATATGGCATTATATAGTTGAAATATATCGGTTTGAGTGTTTTTGTGATAATGATTGATACAAATTTTGTGACCAGCGACAGTTCCATGTTTTTTTCGAAGCTGAAGTCTTGAATGAGAACGACTACTCCCTCGTGGCAACCGGTTCATCGGTCGCTACAACCCTAGTGCATTCAGCGTGTGGGGAGCCGTATTCGTGCAGATTTATGCAGATTAACGATTATTCGCTTTGGACGACTAATGTTGTGCAGCTGTCACAATGGTGGCCCGGAAGTTGGTATGAAACAGGCATAAAATTTAGATCGGCGGAGACATAAATTTTTTGTGGTCTCAAGATTGCAAGGCGGACCTCTTTCGGAATGTCGGATTATCTAATCGATTTTTTCTAATTGCGCTAAAATTCCGCCAGTTTCACGCATGTGACAAAAAGATGTGTTTGGCATTCCTTAAAAAAATTGCTTTCACCGCTGCTCTTCTATTTTATCTTTGAGGTGTCGTTACTTTTTGATATTTCTTAATCGTTAAGTGCTCAAGTCGATTTGATTCAATATAAGCCCAGACTCATGTTTGAGGAATGAAAGTCATGTAGCGAGGCCCTGTAGAAACATCGAGTGTTAAGCAGAAACCCGAAAATAATCTCAGATAGTTTTCTCAGTTCTTCCACCCGACGCTTTGCTGTGAAACACCTACATCATTCCAAGATGTTTATTATTGATAAAACTTGTTGTTTCTAAACTCAAGATTGCTAAATGATCTGTAAAACTTGTAATATCTGACGGAATTTGAACCCGTGTTTCATCCTTACTGAGGTCGCTTGCTTCCACTACACCACCGAGGCCAATGTTCTGTCACCACTCTTTCGATTTTCTGTATCGCACAAAGAGTGATGACAGGGTAAGGGCCTTGGTGGTGTAGTTTGCAGCACATTTCCACGGTATGGCTGGAGCGCTGGTTCATGTTCCGCCTGAGCTTACAAGTTCAACATATCAATCAACAAATTTTTATATATTAGGTTTTCCTCACAATTTTTTTCCTTACTGATGTTTTCTTCTCTTTTGCCTAATTCAAATCCAATTATTGCCAAAGGGCTGTGGGGTATGTTGAGAAATGCTTTAAGACTTGGATACGGCCTTAGCATCATCACTCACCATCTGATGGAATGAGCTACCCCATAGGGAAGTCTCCATGGACACCTCAAGAATTCACTGACTGCGACAGCGCTGCATGCTTGACCATCCGCGAAAGCCTTCCATTGCTAATGCACAGCTAGAAGTTTCTCAAGTCGATCATCACTGGAGCTGAGTCGCGTGTCTTTTACGAGAACAATGCGCGCCACGCTTATTTGCTGCTGCTTCACGACAAGACTAGCTGGCTCAACTAAGGCCCAAATTCCATGCTTGAAGAATTATACCCTTGCTTTCTTAGGACTGGCAGGGTATGCTGTCTTGGGAACTGTTCGACAACAAGCAGACAATCAGTGCCGATGTCTACGGCGAACAAATGTGAAAGGTGGCCGCATGAGCAGCTTGAGAGAAGCGCCAAACGACTCAGTGTCGTCCTTCTTCGAGATAGCGCTCGACCTCTCATTGCAAAGGTGACTCGTCACATTCTCAGAAAACTGAGCTGGACCACGGTACCACATCCAGCGAACAGCGCTGATATTGCTTCATCGAAATATCATTTCTTCTGTGCCGTGAAGCAGCATCTGCTGTGGGAGGAGTTCTTAGAGAACAAGTAGCTCAAAACTGACCTCACCGACTTTTTTGATCACCGGCCTCATTTTTTTGCTAGAAAGGCATCCAATCATTACTCAAAAACTGCCAACATGTTATTGATCATGATGGTGATTGTGTTGTTTATTAATCGTTCTGCTACATCAGAGAACAATCAAATTAACAAGAGTATCGAAATGAGAAAGAAATTATGGGACAATTCAATGTAGCTATAACGTTATGACAGTTGTTCCTTCCCTATAAAAGCAGTAGTATAAAAAGTTCTTGTAGATTTGTGTCTATGTACTGTGATTATCATTGTAATATGGCGGAGGCGAAGGTTCAGTGAATAAAAACTGAGTTTGTCTACGGAGCTCTTTCTGTCTATTCTGGAAAAGTCTTCCTTCTTCATTTTCTGCTACGTCGTGCTTACAGGTACCGATTCGTTTGTATTGAATCTCACCTCTGGTCCTATTGTGGAGGTCACTGAAGATGGAGAGGTTAGTTCTGGAATGATATAACTTTCATAACTTGGACGTTTTCTTTTAGCCTCTTGACGATCGTCTTCTTTCCATTCGATGCGACATCGCAAAAGGCAGAGTCTGTTTCAACGCTTGTGTAAATGGCGAATGGGGAAAGTGAGATTGTTGCGTTCAACGTATACGAATTCTTTCCACAATATTTTGACTATGTTTCGCTATCGCGCACATATCACTGATCTATTTTTTTCTTGGATTATCATTCTATTACATCATCACGTAATTAAGAATACTTTAATGTCAGGGAAGGAGCTATCAAGCAACGTTTCAAACTCCACGGCGAGTTCGATATCAGAGTGCGTTGCTTTGAGGACCAATTCCATGTGCGTTCACTGATTCCTTAGACTATGATCACATCTACAGTCATTGTATGCGAAACCGTCGCAGGCAATATGACTTCTGATTCTTTGATTGAATTAACTTCAGCAAGTTGAGTTACGATTTGAACACGACTGTCTGTGAAGGTGGTCGTGTCGCTGTTTCTATAAGCCATAAAACGCTAATGAAACGTTTCCGCGTCCTAAAGTGACCTAGCTATAAGTCATTTGATTAATTGTCAATTTTTTTTTTCAGATTTACGTTGAGCACCGACTGGTCGCCAAGTTCGCCCATTACGTACCGATGAGTAGAATCTCACACGTTTACGTGAACGGCGACGTGTTACTATATTGTGTCTCTTGGGAGGGGAAATTCTATGTAGGTACACAAAGCATTTTTTTTTATTGTTGGTACTTTTGATACAAACTTCGTCTACAAAACCCTACTTTGTTATACATTTCCCAGTAAATATTCTTGTTCGTACGTTCTTAGACGGTCTAGAAATTTGAGTTCTGTGACATAAAGATGAAAAGCTATTAAAGTGATAATAACATATAGGCAACTGCCTAATATTCATGAAGCTTCATTAGACTCACGTACCTCGTTTAACTTTAGCCCGAACCAAGGTTAAACTTCTCAACCATCTATGGTATAGATAAAGCAGCTGCACTCTTACCGCGTTCTGCAAAAGCTGACATAATGTTTGTTTATCGAAGGCACTTTAACCACATCCCATGTACTTGCCACTTAGTTGGTGCTGGCTCTCCATCGAATTGCCTAGTTGAAAATAATCTGCATGTATGCGAGTACATTGAAACACATATGCAGCCGTGTCCAAGTGACTGTGATGGTCGTTGCGGCGCGGGACTAGTCCCCACTGCCAGCGCTCTCCGGTAATCAAAAACGAAAGCACTTTGGAAGGTCACGGGCAGGCTGTACTTCAGATTGCAAGACGTGCCTAACCAAATATTCCATGACGTTCAAGAAGGCGAAAGACGAGTCGAACGCTGAAGATCGTGGGATGCGCACGCTGAAAAAAAAAAGGAAAACTGAATCGGAATAAATGAAGTGTTTGATATTTGATGATTAATAGTCAGCCCAGCTTAGAAGAAGCATCTGTCTCGACTCAGGTAGAGGTAACATTATTCTCAACGGGTAAAGTACAGTCACGTTTTTTTAATGGTTGGTATAATTGAAGAAATGAAGGGAAACGATTTGAATTGAAAAAAGAAGCAGAGATCACTAAGATTTTTACTTCAGCAAATGCCATATGTAGCTGATATTCCTGGAAACTTCTGTGTAGGCCGTCGTCTTTTTGTGTCTGGATTAGTACTCAAAGCGGCTAAAGAGTTCCATATTGACCTCCATGCTGGTGCTGATATAGCATGCCGTCTCATTGTTGCACTCCCGGCAAAGGTTCACGTTCATTTGGGCACAATGTTCCTTTACTTCACTAACGTAGCAAGTTGCAGAAAGTTCTCCGTACAACTCGACAGAACGACCATTGGGAGCCGCAAATACGAATTAGTGATGATCCAGAGATCCCATTCAAGAGAAAACAGACTTTTGACTTGCTAATCTACTGCGGCGAAGATCGATTTGAGGTATGTATCTTTGTTCGAGAGCCCACAGTTGCCTTTAATGCTTGCATTTTCCAAGGTATACGTAATGCGGCAATGTCGCAAATGTGTACGTTTGAAGAAATAGTGTGATAATGATTAATGATCGTTCAGTTCTCCCCGATGTCACTATGTGATAGCAAAGGCATTCGAAAAGACTGTCCTTCGCGGAAGTTGATTATGTCAAAGCACATTCACACTGATTCCAAACGAAGAGTTACTAGGATATCAACATTACAGAATAAGTGAATAGAGATAAAATACAAAAATCAAAATATAAACGTTGACAAAAGCGGCTTCAAGGCAAAGACTGAACATAAATAGAGGAAATTTTATGTGATTACACAAAGCATATTTTTCATTGTTGGTACTTCTAGTATGAATTTCCTTTACAAAACTCTACTTTGTTATACATTTCACAGTAAATATTCTTGTTCATACGTTCTTAGACGATCTAGAAATTCGAGTTCTGTGCCATAAAGATGAAAAGCTATTAGACTGATAATAACATATAAGCAGCTGCCTGATATTAATGAATCTAACTATGCTTCATTTTGAAACCACATAAAAGCTTCCAGTTCAGAATGCTTTCAATTTCTTACCACCCCTGTGTATTTATTAGCATTGCTTACGTACGTATCAACCAGAAATCTATTGGTAACCCCCTGCGTAGTCAAAAGCGGGCGGTTATGTCAGTTTTTTTTAGTGTTTTTGGAAGTTTTATTGAATTTCTAATCCACTTCATCACTTCTTGCTCTTTGCCCTTTTTTACTGTGTCACAGTACCGTTGAATAGCACGTGCTAAACGCTTACTAAAGACGACATGTTCGTGATGTGCTAATAGTTGACCATGATGGAAATTTCAAACAATCATTCATCATCGAAGACTGATTCTTTATCCGTAGGTTACACTCATATTGTTAAGAATCTGATACTTCTCTATTACAATCGAGAAACTCTCTTCAAATGACATGCTAGAGTTTTTCGTTTTTCATAAATGTTAGGTTTTCGATGCGGACATATGACCCTTTATCCCTTTTTGATTTACTAAAGTTGGAAATAACAACTTAGTCAAAGAAATCACGACTTTTTATGCGTTTCATGCTTACGATAGAACCAAATTTTCAATGACACCATAATGTCATTGATGGTGATCCAGAAACTGCTACCATTCATCAGGCATATGAAATTATCAACGCTTATCACATTGTGACTCAGCGATCAACGGAGGATAGCCAGAGATTCAAGCTTGAATGTTTACTAACACTCTTGTGAAAGCTCTGCAAACACTCTTATGATTAATCTTACGAATGCTTCTCGTCCAGCAAAAGTGCTCGTTACTTCATTTGTTCCACAATAATAGAAAAAAATCTTGTTTGTGACCTTCTTGACATGTGGCTGATAAAATACTTTATTCGGCTAAAGTTTCGGCATCTACCTCCTCTTCAGGACCGATTACTCGATTCATGTCCGCAGTCGTTCGTTGTCAATGCGTAACCGTGTTCTTGTGGTTCTTGCTTCGTGTCGGATCTTCTTCAACTGAGCATGGCTCAAATGGGGCAATCCTAATCGGTGTTATCCTTTTATACAAGACGACTTTGCTTGATGATCGTCGTTCAACAGTATCTTTTTTTCAATCTGAGAGTTCATCATTTCGCAATTGGTACACGATGGTCAGCAAATAATGAAGCAATAATATTCTATGAACCACCTTCCACTGAACATCAAAGCCTTTTTTCTTGTGACATGAAAAAAACTATTTCCAGTCGACAGTTACTATCAAGCAACAGCCGTCTCACATAGAAGTACATCGCCCAGAAAGGTTATCTCACTCGGTCGATGCTCACTGAGAAAGATTCAGTTTAAACAGCAACGAAGAAAAATTCGCATAGTGAGGACGAACGAGTGTGAACGTTACGAAATAGTTTCTCCCGGATTTTAGTTTTGGAAATGGCGGAGGCTGTGGCCGAGTTAGGGTGATAATCGTCGCGACTTAAGGCTAATGTCTATCAACCAAAGCTCTCTAGCAGTTAAGAACGAACGCCTTCTGGAGCGCAACAGCCGGGCACGAAAAGTGAGCTGAATGCTAGGAGCCTTGAGTTCGCGCAGTGAAAAACAAGGCTGTAACGTATCAAATAAAGTGCTAAATGTATTTCCAAAAGGCTTTCCCCATCGACAGCCATTTGAAGTTTCTGAGCGTTCTCACGTAGTCTACATACTTCTCGAAATTGAGATTTGCGAATAACTTCGATACGACAACGTCAAAAATAAAGTGACGCTGGATGAATATGAAAGATGAGTGTTACAGAGTTTGTGATGGAACTAAATCGAACTAAACGTGAACTGTGAACTAAAGCGTTTTTTTTGTAAATCGGTAAAGCCAGACTGTACATGCAGTTGAATTTGTCTAATCACCGATGAGCTCAACAATGATGCTCATCATGCATTCTTCAACGTGTCCGAACAACCCACAACCACGTAAGATTGGTACCGCTGCCCAACGTTCGATGTAGGAGTGGGTTACAAAATGCGGGTTACTGTTTAATATAAAAAATGAGTCATATTGGTATAATCAGAGCGTGTACGCGTGGGGGAGCATTGAATATAACAGTAAAGAGATAGCATCACATGAAATAATCTGCCATGGAATCTAAGGGCTCATGTAGCTGCAAAATTAGGACGTTATCGCATATTTCACTAAAAAATTCTCGTGAAATATTTCACTCCTTTGTATGAAATTTATGACTTCATTACCATTTCCGTCTATCTGTTTCTACGACAGCAAGCAAGTACAGCGATTACAACGCTTAGAAATCTATGTTTCATCAATCTAACAATTTCAGATGTTGGTGAACGACTGTCCATTCGCGAACTTTCCGCATCGCATTCCAGCTGATCAGATCAACAAATTATCCATTGAAGGCGACATCAACCTTCTCGGTGTCCATCTTAAGTGATCCAAAATGCGATCAAATTTTTTGCGTCCACCAACCACTTTCAACGCACTCATATTTTGTAACCATAGCATTTCTTTGCGATGTTCATTGGTTTTTTCGAAGTAAAAGCATTCCGCGAGTCATATATCACAATTTCACCATGTCACAACATAATAAAAGTTATACCTTTATTTCTAGTGTTTTCGTCAAGACCACGTCAAATTTTATTATATCCTTTCATTTTATTCGAGCCAACGTGTTATGTGGTTTGGTAAATGGGCTCTTGTACAGCCCGATACACGTGTTTTGACCTTGCAGTCTCATCAGTCGGGCAGAATCCAATCATAATAAAATAATAAATAATAAAAGTTGTTTTCGTTTCTTTTCGAACTAAACTCGATTTCACGTCGGCTCAGATCACTTCCAATGTCAGTCATTCGATGAACTTTCACAGAGAACAGAAAAGTGCTGAACATTGTAGCCTAACTTTTTCTTGAAAATATAGAACATCACATACAGGGAAGAGGAAAAGCTTTCAAGTTTGACGAGTAATTGTCCAGCTAGGAACTGTTAGTCAAGATGTGGCTCTTCTCAACACTACTCTAGACATATTTAAAAAAATCTTGCATTTGGCATTGGCAAGCAAATCCTCGCTTTGTTGATGAACAGATAAGTATGTTTAATTATGTATATGGCATCGATACTTCTCTCTCGAAATCTACCAAACCTTTAAGGACGGCGTGCATATTGGGAATACACAAATCTCTGGAAGCCTTTTTCACTGGAGAAATACTTTTTTCTTAAACTTCCAGTGACTGTAGGAAGCATTCATCTCGGCAACTTCAATAATGTGTCTGGGTTCCTTTTCAGCACGAATTTGAGAAGAGACTTCCCTTGCTAAGAAAAGGCTTTGCATTAGACTTCTAAAATCTATCCGAAAGCTTGAAAACTCTGCGTGCTTGTTTTTTGAAGAGACCTTTCAAAGCGCTCTAGCTTTCAAAATAAAGTTATGTTTTATAGGCACCACGCACTTTTATTATTATCACGCTTATATTTCCCTGAACAAATTTCTTTTCTCGGAATTCTGGTAATCGTTCAGAAATAAAAATTCCAAAAAAAATTCTAAATTTATTTGCTCTTCAAAGAGGCTTCTTTAGAGCACTGTAGTATAAGAAAAGATTTGTGTTCCACAGGCGTGTATTTCTCGCAGGATAGAGCCTTCCCTTAGATCATTAGCAAGCATTCGATAGCTTAATAATCGGCGATCTAATACTGAAGTTCTTTTCTAGAAAACTACTTTACTGCACCGTAGCAGAGGAAATAGGATTAAGTTTCAAACACGTTGCGCATGTATGCCCTTAGCCAAAGGAGGACCTGTGAGTACAATCTTAGTATATGAATGTTTTTGTTTACCTGGCAAATATGCTGTAAGTGTAGCGGCCTCTTATGCAGAGATATGACGGGGATAAAAATTAGAAGAGTATGAGCATCTTCTCAAACTAGGCGCAAGGTATGTTTTGATAAGAGCACAAACAAGTGGTTCTTTCAGTTTTGAATGCTAAGTGTTTGAGATCAAAACTACACTACAGGAAAATTGGTGCAATGCATAAATATTATATGTAACCTGTGATATTTCTTCTTGGCACCGCAAGTTCGAGTTTCTCAATATCCAGAAATTTCGGGATATTATAATCTGTAATCAACCTTCTCCATAAACCCTGACGTAGATGCAAATGTAGAACAACATGAAGGAGGAGTTAGAAAAGCAGGCCAACGGTCTCAGATTGTCATATCAAGATAGCCACCGATCATATAGATGGACTAAAATTGCGCGCTCACGTTTCCAACTCAGCAGTCTCTGTTAACCCACACAGTGCTAAATAGTGTAGCACAAAAAATTTTTGCATCACCCGCAAAAGTCTTGAAAAATGACTTCTGAAACTTGATAGGCGACGTCAAGGTGTAATGAGCGCCACAGATCTTCAAAAACCTTCAAAATTCCGAGATCCATGAGAATATGCGAATATTGGACAAAGTCGCCAAGAACAAATGGCAGATCATTTGTTTAGAATGGTTGTAAAGAATTTTTTTTTCAAAATCTTTCTTGATGGACAAAGACTTTCCAGTAGAATATCAGTGATCATTCCAAAGCTTAAATATCGAGAAATTTGTTCAGAGACCTCCAACAGCGCTGAAACGTTTGAAATATATTTGTTTCACGCGCGTAATAGAGACAAATTCTGTTATTTAATCGAAAATTTCGTCTCCGTTTCGCCCAGGTTTCTAAGCTTTTCGTACTGATCTTGTAGACGGAACTTTGGTCGCTTTGCATTTTCTTGAAATGTTGCCAAATAAACCCGCTGCTAAGCCTAGTCTAGGTCAAAGCGGCCTAACTCGAGGAACAAAATATAAACGTGTAGAGGAAATACCCAAGCATCAGAGTCATATGTTTTATGCAGATTTTCTGTCAAATCGAAGAGAAATCCTAAATTCAGTACCGAAAAGCGCGCTTCACATGTGACTCGCTCTAGCGTCACCTGCTAATAGCACCTATTAACTCACAGCCACCACTCACCCTAACCCAAATGTTTTCTTTGGTACAGCGCAGCAAAACGGCCTTTTCAGAAAGCAAGCACAGTGTTCAAATTGGTGTAAACTGTTTTGTATAATGGTCACTACTGGTCTGATGGAAGAGCTTAATTGTACAAGATAAAAGCGCGATAACTCGCGTTACGCATGAACATTAAACCATTTTGAAAGATAACGCGGTATGAAAAAACCTTTTGAAGGAAAAGTCTACTTCTGAACACTCCAAGATTTACGCTTTAGTGGAGGATTGCCGATAGTCCAGTGGAAATTTTTGTCTCCGATTAAAGATAGACAGACAAAAACCGCCAACTAAAAGAGAATGCAGATGTCCTTTTGGATGGCTACATGAATGATGGGCAGACGCGCTCTTGTTTTGTCTCAACAGTCTGTATTGTCGAATGGGAACAGTTTCCAGTCCATAGAATGTAGATCACATAGGTCACCATCTTCAAATCACCAGCGTATATGACGATCGCTGAAGAATATGTTCTGAAGTCGCATCACTTCAAAAACAGAGTGTTCTAGTACCCAAATATGTTTACCCTTTAACTAACGGCGAAAATTAGTTTTACACCAGCCAGTTCATAGTGCATCACTTCAAATGGTAAAGAAGGTAACAGGACGACATAAAATAGAATATTCAGAAGACAATCTGTTGAATCGGTTGAAATTTTACGCGTCAGGTGGCGTGCTTCAATGACAATTCGGAGATTCTCGTATGAAATTCGGATTGCCAATAGGTGATAGAAGAGATCCCAATAAGGTTGTGGGTAGTACTAACAACGTCAATGCTTAGTCTAAAACATCCATTTCTGAAGGGAAAATCCATCGAACTGTTATTGCACACTTTTACGCCATCTTATTCCTTTTGTCCGCAGAAAGTCGCACTTATCTTTTGCCTTACGTTAGCGAGTACGACTCATCATGGAAAATAACCATTTTATGGAAAATTCGTGAAGAAGGCTTTCAGCGATTCAACCGCATCCGTTCCACACTTTGCCACGTCGCACATTTACAAGGTGCTGCCTTTCCGGACACACTAGGCGGAAGGACGATTCCCAATGTCATATGGAGAACAACGAGCGGTCGAGTGAACGGATAGCACTGAACCGCCGTCCTTCACATTAGGCTTGCAAGCATCGCGTCGCATCACGAGCGAGTTTGTGATTCTTTTATCACACGTGTTAGTGCGTAACCTATATGAACGTATGCACAGGCACATATACACATTCCCATACTATACATGCATTGCATACTTCTGACATTTTACTGATCCGTCTTCTCTGCGCTTTTTCTTCATTGTGTTTTTGATGCTAACATATAACCCTTTGTCTCTCTTGTCTATTTATTAGAGAACAAAATTACAAATAAATCGAAGAATTTACGACTTTTCATGCCCTCTATGACAATAATTCAAATTTTTCAAGACATTATGATGCCATTTTTGATCATCTAAAACGCCTTTCAAGAACTAGATTAAACATTCCTTCATTCCCCATGGCTGAATCAAACGAATATTGATAAAATCTCTATTTGTGTTCTTTATGATATAGCTGACACGAGGTTGATAAAATAGTTCACTTGGCTGACCTTTCGACACCTTCCTCTTCTGCAAGGCCAATGATCCGAGTCGATTGTCCATAATGGTCCGTTCTCAATAAAGTTCCGTGTCTTCGTTGTTCTTCGTGTGGAATTTTTCTTAGCTGAACATCGCTCACTATGGAAGCAACCCCAGTCGATGATATCCTTTACAAGACAACCACTGTTTAATGATCTTCTGCAGTCACTATTTTTTCCAATTAATAATTTATTCTTTCTAAGTTGGTCCAGAACAACTAACAAATAGTGAAGCAGTAATATACTATGAACCACTTTCCACTGAGCCGCGAATATTTTTCTCGTTTGACATGGAAAAATCTATTTTTAGTCAACATTAACTATCAGGCAACAGCCGTGCTACATACATATAGCGTCAAACGAGGTCACCTCATTCAAGCGACGTTCATTGATGAAAATTCGACTTAAACAGCAACGAAGACAAACGAGTGTGAACGTTACAGAGTAGATCTTCTCGGTATCCTACTTACGGAAAGAGGAGAGACTTTGGCCTTGCGTTGGTAATGCCCGTCGCGGCCCAGAGCTATGGTCCACCCCAACGCGTTCCGGTAGTTAACAACGAACGAGCTATGGAACGCCACGGCCAGGCTATCCTTGAGATTGCAAAGAGATGTGCTCATTCAATATTCTACGACGTTAAAGAAGTAACGAAGAACGATTTAAGGCTAGAAGTACTGGATCCTCTTGTTGGAAAATAAGATTGTGACGGGTTAAATAAAGTGCTGTGTACTTCCATATACTTTTCCCATCGGTAACCATTCAGAGTTTTTAAGCGCTTAGGTGGGCTATGTGCTTTTCGAAAATGAGATTTTTGAATTACTTTGATACGATAGCATCAGCAGTAGAGCGATTCATGGTGACTTAGAGTATGACAACGAAAACGATTTTGGGTTCTCAGACAGTTTTAGAATTGGTAAAACCAGACCGTGCGTGCAGTTCAACTTGCTTAATTACTAATGAGCTCAACGATGTTGCTCATCACGTATTCTTCAACGTCTCTAAACAACCCATATCCATGTAAGAGTGGCACTCTTAGTCGACGCTTGATGTAGGAATGCGTGGCAGGAGTTTGGGCTGCTGTTTATTGTAAAAATGATTTGTAATTGTAAAATCAGAGTACGTACTTGTGAAGGAACACCGAGTATATCAATAAAAGCTATCATCGCTTATTTGAAAAGGAAAAATAAGGAAATTATCGAATATTCTACAAAATTTCGGCAAAATAATAGGACGTGTAAAAAGTCCGTGCCGGCTTGATTTTTCATTTGATTTCTTGCAATACTTTGTTCGAAACAAAAAGCAAAACTAATACCCAACGCGACTGCCTCTGCAGACTGCGACTTCTTTCCAGCTTTGAACTTCGCGAACCACATTCTAGCCGCCTTTGCGCGCCGCTTCACGCCATATTCTCCTAGGCGCCATTAGAAAAGCTTTTTTAAAGCGCTATAGCAGAAAGAAGAATTTGTGTTCAACACACGCGTGTTTCTCAAAGGGTACAGTTCATCAATTGGACTATTAGTAACCATGCGATAACGTAGTAATCGCCGTACAGTGCCTTTCGGTTAGTCAGTTCCATGCGGAGAGGTGTGTCCCCATAGAGAAGTCGACGCTCAAATAGATACATTTGCCACAAGGTGATAAAGTCACTCAACGGGCATTGTTGTGCAGTCGATTGCTTGTGGCTGGTAGAACGTATACTGTCATACCCTCTTCGCAACAAAGTGACTGATCCGAAAGGCACTATGCAACTGACGAGTCCGTAAGGCAGAAACACGTGTCCTGCACTTTAGAAATGTCATAGAGACTTCATGAAAGGCTCAAAATATGTTACCAGACTATACTGTATCGTATGAGGTTTTAAAAATAGTTGTAAAGTAAGGTGTTTCAATCTTTGAGGGATATTTGCTAGACTATCCGGATCCATCAGCACGATTTGTCACGCTAGTCGCAACAAAGAGCAGGTCGATGGCTCAATTTCCTCATTGATCTGCTTTTCGTTGTTGAAATTTGTAAGTCGTATTGGAAAAACCCAAACATTCAATGCCCAAATTTTCTCTGTTCCCGCAAGCATTACCCTTAACTCAAGAGGCTCTCCCAATGCAGGTAACTATCTTACTGCAGAATACATGATCAAAACACTACGGCAAAGGTACCACAGAATATACCCGGCTACCCTACATATGATCCTCAAAGTTGTCAACATGCAAATCCTTGTAACCAAGTGCTTTCTTTAGTACGTCAGTTTTTCAGTAGTTTCAGGATTAGACGGTTATTAAACCCTGAGGGATGACGTGTACCAGCTGAGATACACGGTTGTTTGAAGGCCTTTCTCGTTGCATAGAAGTTTTTTGCTAGATATTTGATAATCGTTAGAAAGCTCAAATATATGCGATTTCGACAATCCGTTCAATTTTAGAAAAAGACTATTCTCACGTTGTAGTAGCGAAAATAAACTTGATTTTCACACACAGTTTTCTTCATTTGCTCATCTGAGCTTCGAAATAGCTCTTCACTAAAGTTTTTTTAGTCTTAAGATAGCTCAAATCTCGACGATTTCAGTGATATAATTGGTTTTTAAAAGGTTATTATAGAACGCTGTAAATGCGAAAAAAGATCAAAATTCACGCCCAGAATGTTACACCACCGCTCGGACGTCATAGGTGACTAAGGAATGGAATATCGAACCTTCTACGAAGATGTTCTATATAATTAATGACTACTTCTCTCAAAATCTGCCTTTTTCAGCGGTAATACCACATCCTTGTACAAAAATAAACTTTCAACACCTAATGAGCATTTGTATCACCTGTCCTGCGAGAACGTAGCTTGAAAGCGCATTTTCTACACCTAAACAATTCTAATAGAGTTCTGTGTGGAGGTAATTCTAATTATGTAGCTCGGGTACGTGTAGGAGGAGTGCGCTTTCATCATTCGTATAATATGGTACCTTTTCCATCAGCACCTATAATTAAAAAAATCGTAGTTTTCGCTTTTTCTAGACATTTTCGTAGTTATTTGATAGCTTAAATCTCAAAATTTGAAAGGTATTTTTCGTTTTTTGAAAGGCCATTGTATTACGCTGTAACAATAAAAAGAAAATGTTATTTAGCACTCAAGCATCTTTCTATAAGTAAAACTTTTCCTCAAGATATTCAGCAATCCTTCGATAACGCAAATCTTGGCTAATTTTTTAGTACTGCTAGTTTTTCAAGAAATCTCTTTGTTGCGCTGCAACATTGGAATTAAGATTGCATTTTACACGCGGCGCGTATGCCTTCTACCGGTACGTGTATGGAAATCACAACAGTGCCATCAAGCCGGCGCCGTTCAATAACCAGTCTATAGCTAGAATCTCGAGGTTTCGATAGTGTGCTTATCTTTTGAATAATTCTCTTTACAAGCTGCGGCAACAAGAATAAAACTGTGTTGCACATCTGAGTATTTTTCGCTAGTCACAGCTTTTCTCTTAGACATTCACACCCATTTGATAGCATAAATCTCAACAAATTGGAGGATGTGCTTAGTTTTAAAAAGACTTCTTAGTGCGTTGTTACACTTAGAAGAATATCAAGTTTTACACTCGTCGCGCACAGCACGCCACGTGTAAATCTCGCTGCACGATTGACACGGCGCCGAGTGTGAAATTCAATGAGTTCTTAGCTGTACAACGCATCAAAACTTCGTTTTAAAAAACCGAGATTATCACTGGTCCTTGGGATTTGTGCTATCGAATGGTTGCTGAAAGTCTGAATGAAACCTCTGTCCAGCGAAAGATGCTTGAGTGTGGAAGAAAATTTGGTACTTATGAGTTGGATGGCGACATGTCTCTAAGCAGATCTCGATCACTGGACAAGAAGTTTTCATAGGATTGTTGACATTCAATCGAAAGCATAATTCTCTAGCTACAACTCCACACAACTGATTTTTGAAAACGCCCTTTTATATTGGTGTAGCACCTATAATAAAAGGTGGTTTCTCACTTGCTTTTCGCCTTCATTTTTACCACGAGAATAAGCAGCTGGAAGCAAATAGCTTATCACCATATAGAGACTTTTCCGTATTGCCAGAATCTACGTTTTTATCTTAAGTTTGCGTCGATATGGTAGAAAAATCCTCAACCAAATATATTAGTTGGCGCCGTTTCAACTCATAGTGTGGTAAATCCCTATCGAAGCATGCGGTAGATCGGGCGATTACCTTACTAACAAGTCGTCGCTGTGGCTTCCCTTCACATTTTACTAAGCTATGAACCTTTCAGACGACTTTGATTACCGGTCAACTCACGAAGCTAGCAGAAAGGGGGAAGGGAGGGAAGGTGGGAGCGAACGATCGCGTCTGAAATATTGTTATTCAATTGGGATCTCCTTCGCCACATCGACAGAAACTCTAGGTAAAAACGTAGACTCTGATGCTACCGAAAATTGTGTACACGCTGATATTCTTGTCATGCTTCCAGGGACTGATACACATGGTAAACTGAAGACGCAAAGCGAGTGAGAAACAAAATTTTATTCTGAACACTACAGCGATAGGGTGATTTGAAAACTCGGTAATGCATAGTTGTTGCCAGGGATTTAAGCTATCGAGTGGTTACTAAGACTTCTGCGAAAATGTCATGCTCAGCGAATGAGATCGGCTTAAAAATTGATCTCTGTCCAACATAGAAGTATCGCGATTCTTACTTCACCTTTATAGTATAATGTAAAAACCATTTGAAATTAAAACACACCCTTCAGATCCTTGATTTTCGCTGTCAAGTAATTACTGGAACCTCCAAAAGGAATGAAAAATTAAGGTTTTCCGAATACGGCTGCGAATAGAGGAAAAGTACCGAGAAAACTTCTCTGGAGGCACATATTTCTGACCAATACTTTGCATAATGGCGATATTCTAAGCCTTTCATTCAAACACGGTCTCTTTGCGCTCAGAATTCTTCCACTATCCATAAGTAATCAACCTTCTCTCGCTTACCTTAACTCTGATGATTGGAAATGAACGAATGATTGATATGAACTTAGTTATAGTGAGAATTTTCAATGAACACTTATTGAGTACAGCAGGCATAATGATTTTTGATAATTTACTAGCTGTTATTTAATTTTTATTTATTATGATGACTCTTGGGTTCGTGTAATGTTAGAGAAGAGCACAACTAAAGATTTACCTTGTGATTCTTTTTGGACATTTCAATACCACTGTTTGAATGGCCAATTCAGTATGTTTGCGTAGTAAATGAGATTTTTTTCTCTACAGAAGACACGTAAAACTAGACCAAAAGCATAGAACGAGTAAAGAAAATTTTGTTTTATTGAAGTAATGAAAGAAATCCGATAATTTTTGCCAAATGAAGAGAAAAACCTTAATAAAACAACGAAAATCGCGTAATTCGCTACAAGCGTATCGAAGTCTATAGCCGTCCCTTAAGGATTAGAAGACTCAATGAGAAATCCTTGGCCATGGCTCTCCATACACGCTCAATCAGTATTACTACGGACGAAACTCCGTTACCTTCCTACCACCTCGAACAAGGTTCATCAAATTACTTAGTTCCGTTCTATCAAGTGTGATGTCATAACTATAGAAAACCTGTTGCAGATCTGCTGTTAGTGTACAGTAAGCCCTTAGCCAGGAGAGGACATAAGAACCTGCTATCGATACAAGAATGCTTTCGTTCACCCAGTAAATTGCAAAATTCTGAACGTGTAGCGATCTCTCATGTAGAGATCGAATTGGGGCAAAAATTGCAGAAATGTTAATATTATCTCCAACTAGCCGCATGTCCTGCTATTCTATTAAGTAAAAAAAGGTTCTTCCATCAATCTTGAATCCTAAGTCCATCTCATTTCGAAACGACACTATAAAAAGATTGTGAAGTTTTATAGGCAATATTCAAAGTCTTTGGCAAGTCTGCAGCTTTTCTTCTTATTCTTCTTCCAGAGGGCAACTTTCAAATCCACTAGGGTCAAACTCGTTCGCAAACCCTGGACATTGATAAAAATATAGAACAACATAAAGGACGAATTAGAGAAAAGTCATTCTGTCACTTCAGGAAAACTAGCGATGAGATAGGTGGACCGAAATTTTGCGCTTATGTCTTCGACTCAGCAGTCTGTGATGATCCGCACAGTGCTATATAGTGTAGCACAACATTTCTCCGTATCCCTCGTGGAACTTTTGAAGGATTACTTCTGAAGATTAATTGTCAGCGCTCAGGCGTAATGCGCATCACTGATTTTCAAAGGGCATCAAAACTCTGGAATCCACGATATACGAAAACATCGATTACAAATTACACATGGATAGACGCTTAGCTGAAATGATAAAAGGAGTCATTTCCGTTATCGAGCAGAAATTTACTAAAGGGACCACTTTTGCTGGACAAAGACCTTCCATTAGATTATCAGTACTTATTTGAAAACGTAAATTTCGATTAATATAACATTTTGTTCTAAAAGACCTTTTCTTGCGCTGTGACATTTGAATTAAAATTTCGCTTCACACACGTCGCGTTTGTCGCAAATAAATTTCAATTTACTTAGAAAATTCTTCTCCGTCTTGCATAGATTTCTACATTTTTTTATTGAACTTGGAGAAGAAACTTTGCTCCATCGTTTAAGTGCTCAAGCTTTTCAATTCATCATATATTGCCAGATTAAACCGCTTGTAAACCTAAGCCGAAGGACGAAAAGCATAAGAATGTGTAGCGGAGATCTTCAAACTTCAAAGTCATATGTTCTATCTAGATTTTTGTCAAAACGGAGGAAATTTCTAAACTCATTAACAAAATCGCACTTCACATGTGAATCGCTCTTCGTCATGTGTCGATAGCAGGTGTCGATGCACAGCAACCACACTTCATAGAGCAGTTATTTTCGTTGCTACAGTGCACGAAAGCGGTCTTTGCTGAAAACGAGAGCAGCGTTGGAGTCGCCAAATTATGCTACCGAATGGTTTTACCAGTCTGAGGAAAAAGCTCACTCGTGTAAGATATAAGCGCATCAAGCGAAATCTTGCATCTCGTAAGAAACATAGTTTCACTATCACTGCGAAAGCGCTAGAAAAAGACCCTTCTAAAAAAGAAGTATATCCCTCAATTTTTGCGATTCAAACTTTCAAACGATCACTAAAAGATCACTAATAGTCTAGGGAAAAGTGCTTTTCAATAAACTCTTTCTTCAAAAATAATCCCTGCCCAAGAGGACAGTGATGCTATGAAAGATAAACGGACGAAAAATTTGTGCGAGCAATCCACAGCAACAAATGGAAAGGATTGTCGAGTCATGAAAAGTACAATGCAGACGTCACCATGTTCAAGTTAGACCATCAGTAAAGACGACGAATGAGCGAGAAGATGCACTGATGTATCTCATTAATATCTGAGCCAACTTGCCATGTGGTCTGTTAATGGGCTCTTGTACAGCACGATACACGTGTTTCGACCTTACAATCTCGTCAGTCGAGTAGAACCCGTCGTCTTTAGTCTTTAGCCAATTCTCTCGGGAGCCCCTACTCTCCCCATAAAGAGGTAAGTGACGACGAACGATTTAAACAGCACTGCTGTCAAGTGAAAAATCACAAACTCAGCGATTTTCGACACACGATTGGTCTTGGAGATAAAAATTATGAGATATATTATAATGAAATTTGGGCGTTGTCTCAATAAAACACTCTAAATAAAGATTTATCCGAGTATTTTTGCCCTTTAACTGTACGAAATGTAGTCTTGCGTAAACTAGTTTATAGCGTGTCATTGGCAAAGGGGCAAGAGCACGATAAAGGGTAGAGTATTTAAGTGATAATCCGTTCAGTTCTGCGCTGATTTCTCATGCGCCAAGAGCTGCGTTGAGATAACACTATGATGTTTTTTGATGAAGTGTAGATCGTCAGTGAATTGAAAACTGTAATAGAGGAGACCTTACTGTGATTATGGGTAGTAAAAACAGCGCCAGTGCTTCTCCAGAAACCCATGTTTCCAAAGGGAAAAATCAAATACTAACGAAAAGATCGTGGTATGAACTCTTGTTGAACATTTCTATGCTATCCTTTTCATATTCATCGTATTTCAACCAGCCTTATCTTTCATTTCTCAAATTAGAAAGCGCACTAATCGTGAAAGGAGAATTTACTCACTGACTATGCTGGATCAACGCTCTTTTATGCAGACAGTGCTGCACATCTGGACACAAAGAACCAGAAGAGCATTACAAAGCAACGAAGCTGATCTATCACTTAATCTGACTTCGTTTCTGCCCGTCCCCGACAATGCGCAGGTGAGGAGAGCTCGTTGGTGCAGCTCCCAGCCATGATGTATGAACATTGTATTGCACGGAAACTGCACTAACGCATGTCAATACATAGTTCAACATGAACATACACACAGGCGTTATAAACATTATTTATAGTGAAGAAGCATAGTTTATATCATGCTGGAAACTGAGTTTTTTTCAGCTTTAATTAATTTACGATGAATTTACTTTTTGGTCTTTTTTGTCGGTTTTATGTCATTTGAAAGCTCGTGATCTGGAGATTCTAAAAATGCAATTAGAACGAATACTTCAAAAATTGCATCGTGAACTTTTCTTAAACGTTGCATTTGAGCCATTCTGCCACCGCAGCGACACAAAACTATACAGAGCACTTAACCACTAGGCGGTTGATCTACAAACTACACGAAGATGATCCAAAAAGCTCCGTAAAGGCGACATCAAAAGTCAAAATTGGCTGCGACAGCATTATCGAAGAGTTATAACGCTTGTCCACATATTGCGCGTCTGACATTGCAGAAGATTAAAGATTTAAAGTCCAAACGTTTGGCTTATTTATCGTTTCGTCCAGATGCTGCTCCAAGTAATTACCATCTTTTCAGCTCTCGGTAACATTCCTTGGCAGGAAAACGCTTTGGATGATGTGTTAATGCACGTGTAATCATTCTAAACTAGAAAAATTTTATAAAGTTACGAAAAGCAAAGTGGCTCACAATAAAATGGTTTTGAAATATTGAGATCACGGGTTTTCGAATGACATCAAACACAATAAAAAAGACCAAGAAGTAAATTCATTTTGAATAAATAAAAATTGCCAAAAAATGAGACAGACCCAGTTTCCAATTTCATAATTCCTCTATAAGCATTCATATATACACTATTTTTCAAATCTTCCATAATTTACTTAGATTCTATACAAGATTCGCAGTAATGCGACATTTACGTACGTCCTTGTTTCTCAAAGTGAAAGGAGCACATTTACTCTTCCCTGTGATTTTATGCTGTCTTTAGATAGATCGCTCAGCGGAGGACTTAACGAGAACAATAAGTGTCGGAACATATGGTATTCAAAAGATCTACTTTATGATTTTGAGCTTTTCTGATAAAAATGCGAATATATTTGGCCGATTACATTGCAATCAACATGACTTCCTCAAGCTTTCCAGGTCATAGTATATGATACCACGTTGTGTATAGATGACGCGCGAAGCTGAGTCTAACAGAATGTTTTGAGCCTTCAAAAAATTTCGTATGGTATTGCGAGTGGTGTAGTTACGTTTCGGCGTACTCGCACTTCTCATCAGTATCACCTGCCCTACGGCTCAATCCTGGTATGACTAGCAGTCGGTTCAAAGAGGTATCACTTCACGTCATGTTGAATATTCACTTAATGTCACGATCCAGAGTGATTGATGGTCATTCGCATTACATACGGTTGCTACGAAGCAAATGTGACAATACCTTAATGTCTGGTATGGCATCTCTAGTGACATACCGTTCCGCCTTCTCGCAGGTCCCAGTTCACTTGACGTGGGTGAGTGCTTCGGCGCCGATTGCTTATAATAGTAGGGCTGGGCCTTAGCGCAAATGGCACTGATGTGCTGTGCGAGAACGCCGAAACATACGTATACTACTCGAGATGCCATACGAGAAGACCACACCTCTTAAAGAGGCTCAAAACGTCCTATCACACTATCCCAAGCTTTTGAGCTAATTCTCAAATTAGTCGATTGGAAGGTATTGTCACAGACGCACAGAGTCTGGAGTGGTAATTCAATCAGTACTGCAAAATTCCTCGGACCATCAAACCTAAGGATCATTCTATATCAAAGCTTATTTGAGTGGAAGCGCAATGGCTTAACAAAGCTCTATTTGCGCTAGGATCATCGCCCAAAAAAGCGGTTTTCTTCCAAACTTTTTTCAGGAAGCTACAGGTTTGTAGCCATCAAAATGGATAAGTCAGCGCCATCTCCAGTAATTTTCCTTCGCTTCACTTTGTTTGGACTATTTGTAATTGCATGAGACATGTTTTGCAGCGTTTCTCGTGTTGTGTCTCCTGCTACGTGGAAACTTTATCTTGCTAATGAATGTCGTAGATTGCTGGCCGAGACTGTTCTGTTTGCAATATTGGAGATATTAGACGGAACATGACCCCATGTAAGTTGATAGACAAACTCGGGAATGTGACCTTCTGACCTGAAAGCTCGCATCTCTATCCCTTGTGCGGTTTTTCAAATCGTAATACTGCGGAAGATTGTGCTTTTGTTTCAAAAAGTCGTGTGGCATTTAAAACTATCTAGGACTATGAGAACGTTGCATCTCCCACCGAATAAACGAATAGCATTTCCATGCCGTAACACGCCGTGACCGAGTGGTTGCGATGTTCGTCGCGGCGAGCGCGGAACCAAGATTCACCTCCTTCCCTAACTCTCTCCGGCAGTCATGAAGAACGTCCTATGGGAATCCACAGCCAGGCTGTCCTCGAGGTTGCAAGGACACTCGCTCAACCAGTATTCTACGCCGTTCAAGAAGACGAAAAAAAAAACGAATTAAATGCTAGAAGTGCTGGGATCCGTGCAGTGAAAAACACTATGATGAGGAATCAAATAAAGTATAAAATAAAAGAAGTAACAAAAGTCTTAGGCTTCTACAGAAAAACCTTGTTGTTATTAATTAGAGCTATTTCAAAACAGCTCTATACCACATACATACAAGTTTGGTCTTGGTTCTCTCTGCCGTGGGTGATGTGAATTTCCACTTTAAACGCAACATGTAACATACTCGTCGACGATTACTTTATGAAAGTGGTGGTCCTCCCCCGAAAGGGATTGGCTCGGACGCAGGGCACCGTGTAACTGACGAGGTTGCAAGATCAAAAACTGTGCATGACTCTGTGTAAACACCTATGAAAGAGCTTATGAAAGGCTTGAAAAATTTATTGTCTCTATACAAGCTTCCTCATAACTACATCGTCCTCATAACACCAAACATCAGCCAAACGGAACGAATGTTGACTGATTTCGACAACGAGTGTGGAAAGATTGGTCTTCATCTAAATCTAACAAAAACGGTGTCCATGAGGAACGGATGGGTTTTGTATGTCCCATTCACGCTCAACGGAATGAGCATTTCCGAATATCCAGTTACGTCTATCTAGGTCGTGAAATCAACATGATGAACGACCTAGCTCCAGAGTTGAGCAGGAGAAAACGAGCGGCTTGGGAAACGTTTAAGAGCATCGAAAGGTAGTGAGGAGGACTGAAAACATCCGACTCCTGCCCACCTTTTCGACTCAACGATTGTCCCTGCCCTAACGTATGCAGCAGAAACCTGGTCGCTACGTAAGCAGGATGAAAGATCACTTGGCGATAATGAACGCGCAGGCCCAAGGTCGTTGCTAGGAGTATCTCGCAAATAAGAAAAAGCATCCGAAGTTCCGACCCACGTCATCGATCGAAATCAAAGCGCCGTTCTACACGCCAGGATATCGAAAATTAGGTGGGCTGGGCACGTGATGCGCTTCAACGACAACCGACGGACGAGAATCGTTACCGACTGAATTCCTCGGGACGTCAAGCGCTCTGCTGGAAGACCACTGACCCGTTGGTCCGACTTCTTTACGAAAGGTATAGAAGAAGGATATGTTGCTTAGCGAATTCCTAAAGCGAGGGCATGCGGTTAGGAAAAATGGAAGTGCTTCTGGTACCCGCTCGAGTCACTCGACAATGAACAGGACGACAAGTGATACAGGTGATACAAGCTTGGTCAAAATCATTTTAGGCTGAACGCTAAAAAGGTTCTTACTGTGTTCAGTAACGTATATCAAGTGCTCATCACTTTGTCGTCTATCTGATCTTGTAAAAGAAACAATGTCCATTATTAGATTTCAATGACTCTGAGTCTGCTAGTCGAGAGCTAAAATGACCTTTGATTGCATTGACAAAGTATCTGGCAAGGACAATTTTGCAATGCACAAGAGCCTTCGATAATTCCATTTTAGTCATTCTAGTAATGCCACAACTATTCTGAAGCTATTAATGAGTCAATTTCTCTCAAAATCTCTTGGATCTTCATATTGCGCAACTTTATTTTAAACTAGAGGTTTCTATCTTTGACAGAAAACTAAAAGATTATCCACACTTCTCAGCACGATTTACCACACTTGCCAGTTACAGAAAGCGGATCGATGACACTATTCCCTCATCGAGTTACTTATGTTCTTGATAAAAGTGGCAAGTTCTCAAATCTTTAACACACAAATTCTACGTATTCTATGAGCATTAATAATCTGGTAATCCCCTAACATGTTTTAAGTCTTTTGTGAGGTTTGGTAGGGCACTTAATCAGTATCAAACGGGCTCATTTCGCCCTTATAGGCTGATCAACAGCACAAGATTTCTGTCCAGCGGATCCATTGAGGATACGTCCTTCTGAAAAAGGAATCGACGCCTAATAACAAATCACCGCAGCTCAGGTGATAAATCCCCCGACATTGCAGTGGCTAACAGTCAAGCTCCTGGCTGGTAAGTTGATTCATACCTCTTAATTCGACTGCTCTTATAGATCTCGCCCCAAGTAGGTAGTTAATAAAATCGTTTTTATAAAGGCAGTCAAATGATGAGGTATGATTGATTCTACCAGCCACGAGCTCGACTGTTAGTCACTGCAATGTCGGGGTTTTATCACCTGACTTGCAGTTGTTATTCGGCGTCCATTCCTTCATAAGTAGGGTTGTATCACCCAAGAGATGGGCTGAGGCGAAAGGCACTGTGCTAGTGATGAGCCTGTAAGGACGAAACGAGTCCCTTCAACACTGCATAGTGCCCTACCAGACCTAACAGAAGAGTAAATACATGTTATCGATTATCAGATGATTACTGTTTCTAAGCGAGGTCTATAAAAGTAGTCAAATGAAGAGGTTTGTGAGCATTGACCTTAGTTCAAGAGGCTCTCTCATTCCAAGTAACTATCGTAATGTAGCGATTAGGATCAAAACACCTGAGTGGGAAATTTTTTGTCGCGGCTGTATATTTACGTTTGGTCAGTACCTTTTACGGACAAGACTCCAGTACTTTCAACCACGTGAAACAACGTCCATCGAACTGATTGTTTCTCCTTTATCACATCCGATGTTATCACGGCACTAGTCCTATTACAAAAGGCTGTGTCTTATAGTGAAATACTGCAAAATCAATGTGATGCACAAATACCAACAATTTTTGTCGCTGTGCACTAAGTCTTTAGTCAAGAAGGGACCTCTATCATTATATGAATGTATTCGTTCACGCAGCAAATTGCAAAATGTTGTACATATAGCATTCTCTTTTATGCAGATGTATAATTGGGACAAAAACTACGGGAAAGATCTCCATCAACGCGCCAGTCCTGTTATGCTACTAAGAGGGGAATAGCTCACTCTCTTAAATTCGAACTTAGTACACTGTATGGGCGATACGGCAAAGTCTGTTCTACAGATATGCGATTTTTCATCTAAATGTCACAAAGTCACAAGTCCTCTAGTCTTCGAAAATCATTAGGAAGTCAAAAGCAGTTCTCAATCTCGTGCATCGATAAAATGTAGCGCAACGTGAAAGAGGAGTTAGAAAAGTGAAACAACAATGGCCTCATTCGGTCATTACAGAGCAAGCACAAATCAAATAACGAGACCAAAATTCTGCACACATGTTTTTGACTCACTAGGTTGTATCCACACAGTGCTCTGTCATGCAGCAGAAAAAAATCACGCTTTACAAACTCTTGAAGAATGATTTTTGAGACTTAAGAAGATATTGATTTTAATAGACAAATGGAAGACAATATAAATTGAAGGGTAAAAGATAGGCACATGAAGAAATCATCAGTTAAAGAGTCCTGATAGTTTCAAGGACGACTACCTAAGCACTGGGCCAAATCACTCCTGGTTTGTGTCAACAATCTGCACTGGCAGATTAGAATGGTCGTCGGGGTATTGGATAATCAACTAGAATTCTTGTTATTTGACCGTTTCTGGCGGTGTATGATGTTAATACCCAGTGATGTAGAGTGATGTGCAAAATTTTTGCATCAGGCAGGACTTAAATCCGCATTACACTTTATTCGGTAGCCCAGGCTCTAACCCGTTGAACTTCGGCGCCCGTTTTGCCATCACTCCATTACCTATCATCCTGCCTGACGCAAAAGATTTGCACATTACCCTACCTCACTGGGTATACCTATTAGCGTCATAGCACTGCTAGAAGCGTTTAAATAAAGAATTTTAGTTGGTCAATCACTACTCAATATCTGTCAGCGAGACTGGGTTCAACGTCAATACAGAGTGTGGTGAAGGGAAATACATCTACGCAGTGACGAATTACGCAGGCTCAGGCACGAGCCCTAGATCAGCCATGCGTCTTGCAACATGATGAGCCTACTGGACGAGCTGTTAGATGAAGGAAGACTTCCTCGCAGGCAGCAACATTCTATTCTTGCCTAGCTGAAACCCTGTTGCAAAGGGACAATTTATTCGTCCGAACCCACAAAAAAAGGCAAAGGTTTACCAAAATAATCGTGAGAGAGAATCTGCATAGGAATAAATGAAGTGCGATATAGAACCAGAGTAGCGTAAAGGTGCTCAGGTGGATGGATGAAAAAGAAGTCAGAATGGTTGCGACAGCGCACCACTCTGCCATTAATCACAGACGGAAGTTTTGGATCGTAAATACATAATATGTATGGTTAACGTTTGGCGAATCTACTGCGACTAAGTCCACAAAATCAAACACGGATAAATCGAGATGAACGTGTGCAGCAACTAGTTGAAGTTTACACTCCTCTTCAGCAGACATCCAGCAGCGTCGTCGAAAGGCCATCAGTGTCACCACGACGACTCAGGCGCTTCAGTAAATGTTACCATAACATCGCAAAGGTTTGACAACATTTTTGCGCTCAAAAAGCTAAAAAGTCATAACGAAGTCTAGCCAATGTAAGGGCTACGTTTGCGCAGAATGCTTCTGTTTTTCTCATCAAAAGTATACTCTCTTAACGGGTCAGATAATCGAAGTGAGGATTGTACATAGTAAATTTAATTGAAATTTTAATTTATTTAAATTTACATAGTAAATATAAGTTCTTAGATTGTATGATGTAGGTTTTGCTGATTTTTGTTGATAGGCTGTTTAAGGTTATGAAGACTGTTAATTGTATTAGGATGCACAAAATGGTTGATGCATGCATAATATGCAAATGTACAATCATATCAGTATTTACGAACTGAAAAATGTTAGCAAGTGTTTATTTTTGTGGTTCTATGTCTCTTTGATGTTGTTGGTGCGATAGTTGATGTTTTTCTCCTCAACAGCACAAAATCATAAATCTCTAGTTTTTGGAAATCATTGGACACTACCACAAAACTTGTAACCACCTCTGTACTCAAACACTAGGCGCTCGATGAAAATGCGTAACATTATGAAGAAAAATGAGAAAGAAGAAGTTGAGCAACAGTGGTTCCATACGGTCATTTCAAGGGCACCTCCGATCATGTAACGGAACCAACGTTGTGCGCTCATGTTTTTGACTCAACAGTTTGTGTTGATCCATAGACTGCTCTATTAAGTAGTGAAGAAATTCTGCGTATCACTCGTATATTTTTATAAGATATCTTCCGAAACTTTCTTAACAACATGAAGGGGTAATGCGTGTCCCATTTTTTGAGAGCCGTCGAATTTTTGGAATCCGGGAGAATGTACAGAAACATGGTCACAAAAAGCAGATGCATTAACCTTATGAATGGAGGGATACAAGTGAGACAGACGAAAAAAAAACCGTCAACCAAAGGAGAACGCAGATGTTCTCTCGCACATATCCCAAACGACGAGCTAATGTGCTCTCGGTTTGTGTTATGAATTTGCGCTAAAAGATGGGGACGGTTGTCAGTTCACGAAACGTGGATCATGGACACCACCATATTCGAGTCAGATCATTAACATAGACGAAGATTATGCGAGATGTGCTCATGTCACACTACTTTTTAAAATGCTTTGTTCAGTTAATCAAATATGCTTACCCTTTAGCCAACCACGGAAAATAATTTTGCTCTAGCCACTTCATAAAGTGCCACTCTGAAACGTGAAGAAGACTACAGTACGGCATAGGGTAGAATATTTAGAAGTCAACCCACGGAGTTGATGTAGTAGTTTTCTGATGAGATTTGGATCATCAGCAAATGATAGTTATGATGAGAAAGGCCTCGGTAAGGTATGAGTAGTACAATCAACGGCTCATGAATCTAATAAAATTCCGCACTTTCTATAAAAAATATCTGACGCTTACGATAGTATTCCGAACTATTATTGAAAATCTCCAAGCTATGACATTAAACCGTATATAAATCATATTTATATTTCATTTTTCAAGTTACACAATCATGCAAATAATGCCATCTTACGAAGGTCGCGTCCACTCCGCCGGCTTCGTTACAATGCTGCTTTTCCGGACACACTCTCCGGAAGAGCGTTACACAGATCTTGCTCCTATTGATCTACTGCGCGACGGACGGACACCCTGCACCCCTACCTCCCACATACGATCTGACAGCTCCATGAATTGCATAGCAATTATCCCGTCGTTTCAGCCGCGGGTTTGTTATTCGGTTCTATCACAAATGTAAGTGCCACTGTACATATTCATATACATTGTAGAAACATTTTATACTTTCTCTATAAACATGCATTTATGCACTACCGTATAAATGTTGCATAGTCTACATAGATTTTTTTCAGATTTGAGCCAATGTGACATTTACGTACGTCCAAGAGGAACTTCGACGTTCACTGCTGAGTAAACGAGAAAAGGATTCCCAACTTGAAAGGTGTTCAACACTCCATCCCGTAATTTCATTTCTTTTTCAAGTAGAGTATTCATTGGAAGGCTCACTAAAAACGGTGAGCGCCTGAATATTTATTTTCAGTGCTACCTGCATTTTGATTTCTGGCAAATCTGAAATGCTGTGGAGATCTTTGACCGACTAGATTGCAACCAACATAAAATTCCAAGCTTTCCAAGTCATAATATGCGCTTTCGCGCTGGGTGTAGACGACGTACAAGGTGTTTGGCGATATTTCATTTTTAGTGTCAAATATTCTATACCCATTCGCTTATAGCATCACTTTACAGCTGTGCTTATTTGATTGGAAGCGGAAAAACAAGATAAACGGCGCCTTATTTTCGCTAAGATTGTCCTCCGCAAAAGCGATGTTCTCTCTGAAGCTTTTCAGAAAGCTGTAGATCAAGCCACATGAAATGGCTGGATGCGGCGTCATCTCCAGTGATTTTTTTATTTGGTTTCGGTACCACTTAGCGATGCAATGATTTGGATAGGTTAAAATTTTCAAGGGAAAACTCATTCATGTCCCTTCCAGGCTTCGCTGTTCGATGGAGATTGCAGCGATTGCAGTGCCATCCTTGATTAGTGAAGATGACATTTCACAGTGTTGTGGAAGTATAATTAAGTTACGTTTTGCCTTGAGCGTACAAAGTGCACAGCTTACGGCTATGGATGGCTTCCCACGACAATTCATGTATTTACCTTTAGTACTTGTTCGGTGGCTTGAAGAAAAGTGTATCACGCCTTGCAGGTGGTGATATATATATACCAGAACCATGTAATCGTGTAGAGAAAGTCGTGATGCACGCGTTTCAAAGAAATTTACTTTTATCAAAAGGGACGAAAAATTCTTAATTAAGTTGTAAAGATCGGGACGCGGCAGATGAAATTGTGGAACCGCGATAAAAACTATTTATTCTGATATTTTCTCATCATTTCTAGAAGAAGATTTATAGGTTTTCGCACCAGATTTGTAGAGAATAAAACTTTGCTGCATTTATTATAGGCAGTAAGTTTGATATTCAGTCATGAATGTGAAATAAACCTACTATAAATTTCAAGCAACAGGCTGACTGTACCGAGTTCAAAATGCAGATTTCTTTTGTTCTTGCAGTTCCTTACGAAGATCTTGCTAAAAACCAAGCCTAGTTCTTAAGGCGACAAAATTATTTCTGCCATGAATATTGGAAGTTTAATGGAAAAAAAGCCATTCACAAACCCTACAGAAGCAAGAATATGCGTCGAGTTTGAAACGTACTATATACTCGCAGCTACAACGCACTTAAAAGATCTTTCCAAAAATCATGTATACTTTTGGAGTTGTCGAGATCTGAGATGTCGAATACTCGTTCAACTTACTGAAAAAATTGTGTTCAGCGTAAGAGACCGCTGAATATCGGTATACATTCGAATGTACCCATCGTCTAAAACGAGATAGTGCAAGATAACCTTCCACTTAATGGGTTATCCTACGATTTCTTTTCGACTATTACTGTGAACAATTTTTTCTATTTCAAATCTATGTCGAGGAATGCTTTGGTAGTTTGGCCGTGAACCGCACCATCATCGTGCCACCTAAATGATATGGACTGCTGCAAAGTAATGTCTCGATGGGCATCTTATGATCTGACCAATCACGACACGCTGTACTCCTGCCCATCTGTTAAAGCTTTTACTGTGACTGCACAAGGAGGGCTTCTTCAAGTTGATCATCACTGAAGGTGAGTACTGGTCTACCACGAAGGTAACACGAGTCGTTCTAGGCTCGGGAGATTGTGCCCTCGGCATTCTGGGATCGGAAGGACACACTGTGTTGAGAACTGCTCGACAACTAGCACACAGTCAATGCCGGCGCTTATAGGAAACATTTTCAGAAGTTGGCCTTAACATAGTGAGAGAAGCGCCCAAAGCGGCTCAGAATCGCAATTCTGGAGGATATTTCTGAACATCACATTGCAAAGTTGACCCGCCAGATGTTAGAGAAACTGGGCTGAACCACGGCCACCACATCCACCGTGTATCTCTTATATTTCCCCTCCGGAATATCATCTCTTCTGTACTCTAGAACAGCATCTGCGAGAGAACACCTATGAAGACTACGATCAGTACACCCGTGACTTCACCGACTTCTTTGATGAGCAGCCTCATTGTTTTAAGTGGGAAAGCATTTAATCTTTATTCACCAAATGATTGATCATAGTGGTTATAATGTTGTTCATCGAACGTCTCTCCAAGAAATAACAATTGTGTTAACAAAAGTGTCGAAATGCGAAAGAAATTATAGGACAACGCAATAGATTCATTCTTTTTCAAATAACTTCAACTTCACATGCGCTGATTCCAATGATTCCCTCCTCGATCCGATGTCCTGCTCCGTCATTTACTAAAGTTTTAGAGTATTCTGCACGTATATTGACCTCTCGGTTAGTAAATTCCATTTTCTTCATGCATTACATCCGTCCAGATCGCACTTTGACTTGGAATCACCTTCATTTTCATTCAATTAGGACCACTGTCGCCAGCTACCTCTGTTCATCTCTACATTTATGGAGCAAAACAGCATAATCTCTCTAGTCGAACCAGCAATTGATGGATAGTTTACATCTAATGGAGTAACCATCGTGCTAAACATTAAAAATAACTCAATACTTTCATTATCGTGTTGCACCCGCAGCATGATTATGCAACAAGTGACCTCGAACAGTATCATGTCAGTACAGTGCAAAAAAACACAGAAGATGATGTATTTAATTTCTCTAAAATCATCTTATCACAACACGCTATTTCGGGACGATATTCCCTAATTGCTAAAAAGTTAACGGTTTCTCCCTCTATCTGCATACCTTTACCAAAAAGGCAACAGCTTCTCGCTTTCTGTTACTTCTTGTCTGATTGAAACAAGTGACATTGTGAGTTGCACAACTACCCAGTCGGTGCTGAACTGAATTTCCTTTGCACATAATCCTTTGGAGACGCAACAGCCAATATTATCTCACTCTCACCTCGCAATGAAATTTAAATGACAAGTACTTTTCTTACACAACTCCTCAATTCATTCTACTTCGTCGATCCAGAACTCTAACATCCAAATCGTTTTCTCGTTGTCTTCTTCCATAAAGGTCTTCAAACGTTTCGCGTATTGCTTTGAATGCTACTTGATTGAGGGTTTCGTCTTACCTATGAATGTCGTAGAATGCCAGTGGAAAAGAACCCTTTTTGTAAACTTGTTAGTAACCGAGCTAGAGCGACTTCATACAGACTTGCGAGAGATCATCGAGAGAGGAGGCTTGTATGTGCGATCTGGCAACGTGCATCGCTATCCACTGCGTTGAATCCCCAAGTCGTCTTTATTGCGGATTTTCCTTCAATGAGGAGCTCGTGTGAACTGTACACGATCGTGATATTTGTTGAATGCGGATCAAAATCACCAGTTGCATTTCCACGATGTTACATAGTTCCAAAATTTCTACCTATTCCATCTGGCTGTCATCAATCAAATTACTTATGCCGAAATTGCGTGGCACCACACAAACAACGCTTGATTATGGTTCTCTTCTAAGTTCGGTTGCTTAATGACATTTATTATGTGCTCATCTCTTTGTCGCCTGTATTATTTCATAAATGAAATGTAGAGAAACTTTATCCCGCCATTGAATTCCACTGTCACTGAATTTGCCAGTCGTTGGCTAATTATCTCTTCCGATGGATCTGAACGTATCTGGTTAGGAAAATATTGCAATTTGCTAGAATCTCCAGTAGGTTCTGCTTAGTCATTCTACTAATGCTATACGAGCTCTCAAAGACGTTGATCATTCAACATTCACAATGTTTTCTCAATACACTCAAGCCTGCTAATGCTTGTATTCTGTTTGGACTAGAACTTCCTATCTTCGACGGAAATTCACTAGAATTACCCGCAATTTTCAGCACTGTTTGCCACTGTTCGTCGGCAACGAAAGCAGGTCCATAACGCCATTTTTTCGTCGAGCTGCTTTTGTTGGCGATGAAAGTGGCATGTGTTGAGATCTTCTTAAAATTAATAAAAAAAACAGATCCTGCCCGTTTCCATAAGCATTGCACCTAGTCCAAGAAGCTTCTCATCCCAGAAGCCAAACTTATTGTGAAAACGCTGTGCACGGGGTCCTCGAAAATGTTAACTTGTAGTGCTCTGGAACGGATGCTTCCCTCAGTACATTAATTTTCCGCTGTTTTTCGAAATAGACGATTTTCGAGAAACTCAATGGAAAACTTGTGATCATGACTTTGCACGTAAGCCCAGCCAGTATCACTGCGTACCAAGCTCGAACACCTTCCTATCATGCTTAACTATGTCAAGGTCAAGCAAACTCCTTATTTCTCCTTTATCACATTTCTCTTCATCTTTTCTGAAGGTGGCGTGCCGTGGCCGAGTGGTTGAGATGCTCGTCGCGGCGCGCGCGGGCTAAGCCCCACTCCCAACACCCTCCGGCAGTCAACAACAACGCCACAGCCAGGCTATCCTCGAGACTGCAGGGAGACTCGCTCAATCAGTATTCTACGTCGTTCAAGACCAAGGCGGAAAAACGAATTTAGTGCTTGAAGTACTGTGGTCTGCACATTGAAAAGAAGACACTGTGAAGACGGTTTAAAAAAATGTCTCATGGTTCTTTTCAAAGATATTTGGGATTGAATCAACATTAGGGGAAAAGCTATCACATTGCATAAGCAATGCGACTTTCTTTTCAAGTTTGCCATTTTTCATCTTCACACGACCTTGTCACAAGCCCTTTAGCATACGGATTCATTAAGCGGTATCAAAAATTTTATTGACCAACTCCGTACGTAAACTCGGATACTCGCTGAAAATGCAGAACAACGGGACAAAAGATTCAGAAAGAAAGATGCAGTAAAGCAGCACTGACCTCATTCGGTCATTCAAAGAAAGCCACCGATCAAATGACGGGACAAAAAACGCTCACATCCTCGACTCAAAAGTTTTTGTTGATCAGCACAGTGCTCTATAATGTAGCACAAAAATTCTCCGTATCACTCGTAGAACTCTCGTAAGGTGATTTCTGAAACCTAATTGTTCACGTCTAACCGTAATGCCAGGTACAGATTTTCAAAAGTCATCGGATTTTAAATCCAAGAGGGCATACGAAAATACCAATCGCCAAAGGCAGATAGATAAAACGTTATTTAAGAGGTTTTGAAGATGGATAGATGGAAAAACCATAAACTGAAAGAGAAGGCAAATGTCCTCTCGGACAACAGCAAACGATGGGCCGAGCGCTCCTAACTTGTCTCAACAATCTCACTAACAGATGGAAACGGTTGTCGGACCAGGGAATGTGCATCGCGGACGTCAACATCGTTAGAGTCATGGACGACGATTGCTCGAGATGTTTTGTGGTCGCACTACTTCTAGAAGTGTCTGTTCAAGTATCCAAGTATGTTTGTCCTTCAACCAATCATTAAAAGTGATTTTGCTCTAGCCAGCTAGGACGCTTATTTTTTAAAGGCGAAGAAAGCAAAAGCATCACAAAGGGTAGAATGCCTACAAGTCACCTCGTTGACTCCTACGTTGACTTCTCACGCATCAGGCGGCGTTCTTCAGTCACGAAATGGTTATTTTCTGATGAAATTTAGATCGCCAGTAAATGGTAGATTTTGGTAGAAGAGACGTCGATATGGTAGTTATGGGCAGGAGAAACAACGCTAATGCTTCCTCTGAAACCCACACTTTGGAAGGGGGTAAAGCAGGGGTTTACGAAAACGTCGTATTTCGAATTGGTATTGTACATTTCTATGCCATCTCAGTTATATTGATCCATATCCTAGCCATAATTATTTTCGAATCTCAACTCAGCAGGCGTGGTCAACTATGGCTAACCGCGAAATGAAGACCATCTACGGCTTCATCGAAATCGCCTTGTCGCCGTAAACGCGTCTTACCGCTGTTTTTCCGCATGATCACGGAAAAACACATCAAAATGAAAACGTAAGAGAAAGCACAGTGAACCCGAAGCTTGTCAGTATCGAGACTTCAGCGGAAGGTCGATCATGACCACTGGTGACTGTTCACACAGAGATCAGGTGCAGTGCGTCGTATCTCACGCGAGTTTGTACTTCTCTTCAATCACGTGTTAATGCATTGTGCGACAGAAATCTATACACAGAAGAGAGCAGCTTTCTCTTTTTTTTCTCATCTCGTATTCTTGCTCACTCCTTCACTTTTGACCTATCTCATAGAATTCATTACTTTCTCTTCCAGTGAACCATTTACGATTTAGAACTATCAACAGAGCCTATTTAGCAGATCAGCAGCTTGACACGGTGGTTTTTTCCTCGGATCAAATCGCTTCGAGCTGCTCACCGATGACCGAGAATGTCATTTGGATATGAATGAATGGACGAAATTGCTTGGTGAACTGCATGTTGCGAAGAATGGACACTTCTAGAAGCATCTTGAAGAATTCCCGCCATTCATGATTATCCATACTTCAGTTATATTTATCTTTTTTCCTCTTAAGTCAGCAAGCGTCACTAAGCCATTCTAATATAGCCTATATGCGAGGAAAACGAAAGCGAGGCTAACACCGCTAAAACCGGTTAACTAATAGAGATCCTATTCGATCTCTCAATATTCCACGTATCGCTTCGGCTGCTGCTCGAGTCGAGGATTTCGTCTTTTCTGAAAATATCGAGGCAAGGTGGTCGAGGCGATTCTCCTCGCAGTCTCGCGAGTATCCGAGCCAAGGCGTTACTCGAGGCGTTCGTTGATGAATTGCAGGTGAGTGCTGGTGAAAGGGAGCGAACCAGCGCCTTGCTTCGCGACACAGCGCGTCGTTCAACCACTTCGCTACCCTGCATCGCGGATGGAACACGTATCGGTTCGAATCCAGGGGCCCATCGCACTAGTAGGAAAAACGAGTCTAGTTGTGGAAAAATCCGACTTCATCGGCCAGCGAGAAGGGCGAGTGGGCGACGGCGACGTGTTCGTCATGTGGTGGAACGTGGCTAATCGCTGACCCCTCGAGGACATCGCGCTCGCCGCTCCACTTCAATCTCTCCGTCATCTCTCCCCCACGCAGCGGTCCTGAACGGGTTCTCGTTGGTTTCCCTTCTCAATTTCGTGCTTCCGTCGATAGTCTGACGTTTTTTCTCCTTCTTTACACTGCTATTCACTGTCGATAATAGCGCAGTGTCGGTTATCTACGACTCTATAAAACCTGCTCGTTCTGGAAGACGGAAGCCTGCGAACGCCAGCCACTCAGAGGTTTTCGCGGGAACCCTGGAATTCTTCGCGGAAAGCTTAGTTACTCTCGTCGGGATCGTAAGATATCGGCTTTCATTTATAATCTATAAGTTCGAGGAATCCACGAAAATATTGATCTCCTCGCCGAAGCTGAATAAAACCCGTTTTACCACTTCTTTTATCCGTTCATTATATTTGAGCCAACTTGTCATGTGGTCTGGCAAGAGCTCTTGTACAGCTCGAGACACGTGTTTCGTCCTTACAGACTCGTCAGTCGGCAGAACCCGTCGTCAGTCGATCTTTTTATAGTCAGTTCTCTCGGGAGCCTTACAATCCTTATAGAGAGTCATCGACGACGTACGCTTTACACTCTATGTCAAGTGAATTTTTCACCTAACACAAAGTGTTTTCGCTTCCGATTGCTCGATTGCTGGTATTTTTATCATATCATACCTTTCCTTCGAGTGGTCTTAATAAAGCGCTAGAAGGAAAGCTTTTTTATAATTTTGTATCCATTCATTGTCAACCTGATTAGTGTAAAGTATTGGTGGTTACATCAGAGAAAAACCTGGAAAGCTGAAGAGTCTTTAAAATCAGTTATAGCTCATTTCACTGGCTCATTGACTGATAATATCTGTTGAATTGGAGAGAGGCTCTTTTCGGCTATGAGGAGACAAATGAAAAACCGATCTAACTCGCGGGGCAGGAACTTTTCATCAGGAGTTTCCATAACCATTCGGAAGCTGAGATTTCCGGCTGAAGCCCCACGTCGCCGGATTTCGGAGAAGCGTTCTCTTTGACGTCGTTACACCTGAAGTTTTAGCTTTCGAACGGTTACTAATACTCCTAGAGAAAGTTCGTGGTCAGCGAATAAGGTCGGATATCCATCTGCCCTCTTATAATCGAGAAGTATCACTTTTTGTTGATGATTGAAACATATCTCTTCATGACTTTGCGGTCTACTATCTTGAGAGAAACTCGATTTTGTCGTCTTTCTTTTCTCTTCACCTGCCTTTCCTCTAAGTTTTTGTTACTGATCCCCTTCCATCATTCTCTTTATGGTCTAATAATCCTCAATTTTTCGAAGGTAATTTCATTATGGTGCAGAATCTAATCGGGATTCTTGCTTCCTCCTTCACTTTATACCTGAATTTTCATTACTATCAGAGGGACAGCTCTTTCAGATATGACATTATATCGTGATCCGAAGTACCAGGAGCTCAAATGCTACGTTGAATGTCATGAAAAGGAGCAGCTAAGCATCTACAAGGAGCTTCTCGATGATCCAGAGCGCTTCGACAAATACACGTAAGCTTTAAGCTATTCTCTTTCCCTCTTCCACCCTACCGACGTAATTGTCGAGAGGTCTTTCTCTTATTCTGTTTTGATTGACCAGCTTATCTTCAGTCGTACCATTGACACACCGGACGGACCAGTGCTTTTCGACTTCTCCAAACATCGAATAACCGACACAACCTTTAAGAAATTGATGCAAGTGGTTCGTGTTGATGATCTTTGCTCTTTAGCCAATACTTCCAAAGAACAGATCTCATCACCAAAGTGAGGAGATAACTGGTTAGACACAATTTTTGTTTCTGATCTCTATCGGTTTGCTTATAAAAGGACTTGTGGCCGAGTAGATAGTGATGCTCAACGCGGAGTTGATCCCCACCTACCCAACACTTCCATCAATCAATACTGAGCGCTCCAATCCGGCTATCCTCGAGATTGTAAGATGTGCTCGACCAGCATTCTATGACCAATCAAGCAATAAACACGAGAAGGCGGATTGAACGTTACAAGTGCTCCGAGATCCTTACAGAAAAAAGTCGATTCGGTGATGAAAGAACAAATGAAAAAGTGATCTTGTTCACTTGACGGGAACTTTTCATAGGAGTGTTGGTGACCATTCAAAAGTAGAGATTTTTGGCTGTAGCCCCACTTCGCCTATTTTTCAAAATATCCTTTTATAACGCTGTAAAAGCCATACAAAAATATGTCTCAGACGCTCATATTTCTCGTCGGCTAGAGCTCTTTCTTTGGACATTTAGCAGTCATTCGATAGCGTAATCGTTGCTGATTCCAACGCTCTGCTTGACAAGTAATCTCGCTCTGTAACAACTTCAAAAAAGGCTTTTTGAAAACCGACGACCTGGAGCTGTAGCCTGAAGTCTCAGCTTTTGAATGGTCACTAACACTTCTACGATAACGCTCCTGTTCAACGAATGTGATCTGTTTTTCATTTGTTCCCTCATAATCGAAAAGGAACCAGAAACTCTGATACAGGTCAAATAAAGTCATAAATAAGAGAGGTTTGCTATGAAGTCAGTTTAGGCTCGTTCGCGTAATGTCGAAGCGATGAGAGAGGCGATGTTTGGCGGTGAGCGAATCAATTTCACAGAAAATCGTGCCGTCCTTCACATTGCTCTACGTAACAGAAGCAATACACCGATTTATGTCGACGGAAATGACGTAGGTCTCGAAATAGAGTAGCATGTATTTGTGCTCACTTTACCCCTTTTAGGATCTTTTCTGCCTGACAGGAATCTCAGCAAGTAGAAGAAAATTACATTTCACCTTCGGCGCACGAAATTTTTGCCCAGTTAGCGTCTGCGCTTGGCTTTTCACCATATTTTCAGTACTTTAGAATTCTATGGATAAGTCAGTCTGTGCTGGGAAATAGGCGTCTGCGTACAGTTTTTTTTTCCGAAATTTCGTTGAACCTTTTATACCTATTTTCCCCTACTTTTGAGTTTTTTCATTTTTTTGCGATCTCAGGTACTTTCTTTTTCAGAAACCATAAAGAATTAAGGAAACGCGCTTGTATACCTTCCTTTTTACAAAGATTAAGCCACTCTTACTTTGGAATTTTAGGGTACTCTTTCAATAATTTGATTTTCATTTTAATACTACGCTGATTTTTTGAAAAGGTTTTTTTCATAGACTACTTGTAAGAGCGGAAAAATAACGTTCTACATTCGGGTTTTGTGGGCGTGAATAAGTTTTATATGCATCAAAACTTTGGAAAGATGTATAAAAAATCATGCAGCATTAAAGTAAACAGGAACTCGGAAATTTTTTTGAAGGAGACAAAAAACCTTTTTCTCGAAAGAACGAAAATCGGGCGCGCAGAGATCAATTGCGGTCAAAAGATTTGGAATTAGTCAAATAATTGTAAAGGCATTATGAAATACTGTGAAGGTGATCATGAGAGTTCGTAGAACACCGTGTTTTCAAGTGCTCATATATGCGAACATTTCGCGTGTGGCGTAGTGGATCGAGAACATCATTGTGCTCTCTACACATCCGTCAAGGTTCGATCCCGCTCTTAAGACTCACCAAGTCTTCCATCCATCCATGGTCGGTGAAATGTGGCTGAACTTGTCTGGGAGCATAGCAGGATTGATTTAGTATATCGTTAGGTTATCGCAAATTACTATTGTAGAGACGAGATACTCGTATCACTTCCAACCGCTGCTTGACGAAATCCAATGCATGACACACCGCTCGGAGATTGTTCAACGTTGGGAGTCTATTCTTTTATGCCTTTATGCGCGTATTTTAATATGGATATTCACTGTTTCCTTCTGTAATTCCTTCTAAAGTGGCTATTTCGGCTTGGCAAAACGCTGTATTGCCCATTCAATGTTTGTTCGTGAGTCCACTCATGTGCTAAAATGTCCAGATGTTCATAGAGATAACCAAGTTCTTTTTGTCCAGCTTTATCTACTTCTAATGGAGATAGTTTTACAGTAAGCAGACAAGTAATCTCTGTTCTTTAGTTATTTCTGGAGTATTTACACTTGCAGGTTATGCCAGATGTGAAACGCGAACTCGGACATATGAAAGAATTTTGCGATGAGATAATCAACGGTACTTGGACTGGATATACGGGAAAGAAAATCACTGATGTGGTAAACATCGGCATCGGTGGATCCGATCTGGTAAGGCTTTCTATCTGTGAATTATAGCGGCAGAATCTCAGCAAGATATGGCTTATTTTAGCGCTTTTGACGAGGTTTTATTTTGCACTTCTATCCAACACATTGGTGAAATACGCTTTGATTACGGTGCGTTATTCTATTAAATATTCTGTGCCACCTAGACTTCTCTACTTTGTATCAAATTAGTTACTCGCTACAGGCACTGTAGCAACGTGGTCTAAAGTGGTATTTCACTTATTCTGTCCAACAGTAAGCAAATGTTGGCATATATGTCCACTAGGATTCTTTGTTTTGCTGCTTTTCGGCAATGTTATGATACTGTAGCTGCTCATCTAAAAATGATAAGTGGTAGGTAGAATTTCGAATCTAAGGCGGCGGAAGTTGAACCAGTGTCTTTTTCTTCTCGAGGATGCTATCAACCACTGCACTACGGAGGCTCCTGTTATGCTATCGCTCTTTTTGGAACAGTGTTTTCGACATCGTTGGGACAATTTTTCTGTCTTCTAGGGACTCACAGCCATTTTTCGTTTATATAAACGGAGTAAAATTGAAGATCGTCATCAAAGTGGGAGTGCTAACTATTTCTTCCTTTAGCGGCGTTTACGTCACCCGCATTGCATTCAATACGTACGGGTTTTTATATGAGAACATATGAAAACAATTAAAATTTCTAGGGTCCTCTAATGGTATGCGAAGCCCTTCGTCACTATCAGATCGGCCCCGATGTCCACTTTGTCAGCAATATAGACGGGACACATATTGCAGAGGTGCTGAAGTTCTTTACCAGTCGTATTTTTTGTGCATGTTGTACCAAGAAATAGATGTTGTAGGTCACAAGGAAGCTAGATCCTGAAACCACTTTGTTTATCATCGCATCAAAAACGTTCACTACCCAGGAAACTATCACCAACGCAGAAACCGCGAAGGAATGGTTTCTAAAGAAGGTAAACTCTCTTTCTCGCTTGTTAAAAATCAGTCTATGAATGGTTTTCAAGGCAGAAGATAAATCAGCCGTAGCAAAGCACTTCGTTGCTCTTTCCTCTAACGTTCCTAAGGCAACAGCTTTTGGTATCGATCCAAGCAACTTGTTCGAGTTCTGGGACGTGAGTTGGGGAGATTCTTTTTGTGAACTCAGCTACTCTCGCTCTTAATAACATACCTTTAGTGGGTTGGTGGAAGGTACTCGTTGTGGTCGGTAATAGGTCTGTCCATTGCTGTGCATATTGGATTCGATAATTTTGAGAGACTTCTTGATGGAGCTCATGCCGCTGATCAACACTTTGTCAATCAACCACTGGAAAGGAATGTAAGCTTTCATAAGACTGGCTGCCGACAATATTTCATTCTCATTTTGTGATGGGAAACCCGGTGCTTTAGATTCCAGTTATTATGGCTATGCTGGGTATTCTATATATTAATGTGTATGGAGCAGAGACTCAGGCCTTGTTGCCGTACGATCAGTACCTCCATCGATTTGCAGCCTACTTCCAGCAAGGTGACATGGAAAGTAATGGGAAATTTGTTACGAGGTTGGCTTTGTTTATATTACTGTTGTCTAACCTTAACACCCTGTCTGCTTCCTGTAAATTAACTTTCATTTGATGCGCATAATGGCTATCTCCAGCTTCAAATCAAAGTAGTCCGACTCATATCGAAATCTGTGAGCTAGAAATAAAGCATTTAGAAACTATAGATAAGCAAGTCTACGAGATAGTAGCTGCCTATTAGTTTTAGGCCGGTGTAAAAATCATTTGTCGTTGAATGTTTGAAACTGCGGTTACTTCTACTTTACTTTTAGTGAACGGCAAACGACCGTAGATCGGTCGGCCATGAGTTCTTCTGGAACATTGAGAAGATCGGCCTCGATGATTACTCAATTGGTCGTTGTTACTCATCCTTATCCGAAATACGTTTCCCATCTTCAAAGTTCTCGTCTTTTCTGCGAATTTTCTTGAACCACCACACCTCACGGTTGTTAGCTGATCCTTGCCAAATGCACTGTTGATGCTCCGAGTTGTCTCAGCGGCTTTACGGCCCGTTTTGAATTCGAAGATAATCGCTCTAATTTGCTTTTTGTTCAACATCCTGCACCAACATCTTTTCCGTAATCTAGAAGAAATATAAAATAAGCAAACCAATGCATCATTACTAACAAATCTTTAAGCAAGAAGTGCGCATCAAAATGATGTATAAAAGCCTTTGTACTTCACCGGTACATATCATTAATACATAGAACTACAACGTTTACACTGACCTAACAAATCTCAAGATCGATTATCTATCAATCTCGATATTGATCAATAGCGCTTAGTTTTTCCCTCGGTAAGCCGTGGTTGTTTTAATAAAATTTATCTGGACAGCTGACGATACTGCGGATTTCATCTTCTTCTGTGCCTGGAAGGACCACAATGTTTACAATTCATCAGCGAAAAACTTCCTTTCAGTAGAAAAAGAATTTCCCTAAAAAGTGGATATGGTGGCCAAGTAGTTGTATCAAGATGAAATTGTGATTTTTATTCATAGCCTCTGAAAGGAAATTCCTACTACCTTCCTTTTCGAGTGTTTTGAGACCCCCCTCCATAAGAATAAAATCTGACAACATATTTTGAACTTTTATGAGGTCTATCATGGCACTTATGCAGTGCGAGACATGTGTTTCCGCATTACAGCCTGGTCAGTTTCACGGTGCCTTTCGTTCCAGTCAGTTCCGCGGGTAGAATTCCCCTTTTCCGGTTCAGTCACTTCTGCAGGGAGATATTCGCTTTTTCCGTTTAGTGAGTTCCATGGAGAGATATCCTATGTTTCGGTTCAGTCAGTTCCTTGGGTAGATACAGGGAGATATCCACTCTTTCGGTTCAGTGAGTTTCGCGAGGAGATACCCCCTCCTTCATTTCAGTCAGAGTTCCGCGGAAGATCTCCCCTGACTGACTGACTGACGAAAGTGTAATTCCGAAACACTTATCTTGTACTGCATAAGTGCCATGGAAGACTTCATTTAAGGGCTCAAGATATGTTATCAAATTACTCCTAGTTAGTGCTTCAGTACCCATATTTCGAAAACAAATGAAAAAAAAAAATTGGGAATTTCTCTAGCATGGCGCTGTGGTGTTTCGCAGGGTAACCTTTACGTTTGCAATTGCCATCCTTAGGTTGAAAATTTCGAAACTCAGAATCTCGAAAGGGATTCTTTCAAGGAGCGACTTCGTCCAAATTTACTTCCTTATCTCACTAGTCTCCCAGTTTTTTTTTTCCCTTTGTTAGAGCCTCCGCAGTGCTGGCATTCGAATCGTCTCTTCGCTTGCTTGGGAAATTCGTCTTCTCACGTACGTCGTGGAATGCTGGTCGAGCACGTCTCTTTACACTCTCGAGGATAGCTAGGCTGGAGCGTTTCGCAGGGTGTTCGAAATGATAGCCGGAGTGATGATAGTGGGTGGGCGATCAATCCCGTGTCAAGCAGTGTCGGGCATCGCTAGCCACTGGGCCGCTGACCTGTCATTTAGGAGTCTTACTTTGGATCAATAGGAAAAGAGTTTTTTAAAATTAATTCACTAAGTTATTAACTACAGGAATTCTTACTTGTCAAGGAATTATCAATCATGCAGAAACCAATTTAAAGCTTTACTTATGACTTGTCTTTTATTGTTGCTTACGTACAAATTGGAAAATTTCCTTACAGAGATGGAACCCGAGTCGACTATTCAACTGGACCGATCGTATGGGGCGAACCTGGCACTAATGGTCAGCATGCGTTCTACCAACTCATTCATCAAGGTACTCGACTTATCCCATGTGATTTCATTGTCCCAGCCAAGACACTGAACCCTGTGCGTGACGGATTGCATCACCAGGTGAGAATTTCATAGTTAATACTGTAGTGCAGGAGAATCTCTCTTTGAAGCCAGCTAGCAATGAGTTTCTAGATTCTTCTCTCAAATTTTTTGGCGCAAACGGAAGCGTTGATGAAGGGTAAGACCCGTGAGGAAGCTGAGACTGAATTGAAAGCGTCTGGCCTATCATCCGATAAAATTGAGAAGATACTTCCCCATAAGGTAAGAGGCATTTCATAGATTTACAGAATTTTCACGTACTGGTAATCTTATATTTATTTCAGATTTTCGAAGGTAACCGTCCAACAACGTCAATTGTACTGCCAATAATCACTCCGTTCACTCTCGGTCTTCTAATCGCTCTTTACGAACACAAAATCTTTGTTCAAGGAGTGGTTTGGGACATCAATAGTTACGATCAATGGGGGTGAGAATATTGACGTAGACGTCGTTGATTTGTTTTCGAGAAAATTCTCTCATCTTTCAGCGTTGAATTGGGAAAACAATTGGCGAAAGTCATACAACCGGAACTCAGCTCGGCTGGAAACATTTCGTCACACGACGTGTCAACAAATGGCTTAATTAATTTCATCAAGTCGTTCTGAGTTCTCCATTATGGGTACTTCCTGACTTGGTTCTAGAACAAAACAAGATCATTTTTGCGGAAAATTCTGTTGCTTTTGTTTAATTAGGTAAATTAGGTAGTAAAGCTTCCTAGTGCTTAACGTTCTTCGCCAGTTTCCCCTCCACTGAGGTGCTTTTGATCGAGCAGTTTTAAAAGTTTCTCAGTTCGATCGAAGCTTCAGAAAGGCATTTTTCGAATAGAATTTATATCTATTACTAGGAGTTGCATGCCTGTTTGTGTTTATTTGTGCGTAGTATGCTGTGTGGACAATGAAAAGTTTTTCATACTTTCTCTCGGTTTCTATGTGGAGTGGCTATTTCCTCTACTTCGCCAAAACCTTTGTCGACTGCTGAGGAGTTTTCTTTCAGTTTCCAACGAACTATTCAATAGAATGGCCGGTTATGCACTCAAGAGACTGATGACAGAATACAGAGGTTAGTATGGTGGCTTGTGATAGAGTGACCAAAAACAAAAGTATGAAAACATCTGGGTTAAAGAATGTAACTTGTAGATTTTGGCATATATATATGCAATAATTAGTTCGGAAACGTTTATAGTCGTTTTTCTGGCATTCATCGAGGAGGAGAGAGTATGGCGCAGTGGTTAGAGGTACTCTACGATGCACCTCAGGGTGAGCGGTCCGATTCTACGCCTAGGTATCACCAAACCTGCCATTTCTTCGGAGTCGGTGATTTAGAGTCAGACTTGTCTAGAAGGAGAGCAGTACTAATTTGATATATCGATAAGCCACGTCGAGTTAATGTAAAAAGAGAGACACATCCATTCACCTCAAGCGTTGCTAGATGAACCGAGTGCGTGGCGCATCCCCTCAAGAATTGACCGACTGCAAGAGCTTTATCCTTTTTTACTTGGAACAGAAAGGAGCATTTTTCGTCTGTCTGGCCCTCATTTAATGCACATCACGCAGCTGGTGAAGAGGGATTTCGTAACATCAACGCGTCGGCATGGTCGTCGTAGTGAAAATTTCTGTCCAGCGTACGTACCAGGCTTATCAGTAGGTTTGTAGGTGTGTAGATTTGTGCTGAACTTAGCTGGCGGCCATGTTTGTTGTAGAAGGGCCTGGATGAACGCGCGCCTGTTTAGCCCCATCGGGACCGTGGACTCACCTCCTGTGCATCTCCAACCCCAGCGTGGTACCGCTCTACATCTCTAACTCCCAGCGCACTGAATGTATTATTGTATTATTTCAGTTGTATTATTATTTTCTCATGTTATGTTATATGCAAATATATTATGTTGTTATAAGTAAAAATAAAATAAAAAAATAACAATAGTAGTGCAATTGAAATTATAGGTAGTATCCTTTTTCCAGGAGCGCATGTGGCGCAGTGGTTAGAGGTGCTCTGCGTCGCACACGAGGTCAATGGTTCGATTCCGCGCTCATGGCTCACCAAGCCATCCATCCCTCCGGGGTCGGTAAATTGGTACCAGACAGGTCTCAGACTTGTCTGGGAGGATAAGCAGCACTGACTCGGTTCAGCGGGAGGCCACCGCGAGTCATTGTAAAGGCCAGATATGCATTCAATCACCTCAAACGATGTTGAAAATTGAAGTCGAATGCATGACGCATCCCTCAGAGATCGATCAACGCCGAGAGCTTTATCCTTTATCCTTTTTCCACGCTCCACTGCATCCAATGCGTTCACACGCTGTGGGCTAAATTCAGAGGAGGTGGGCTCACAATTAGGAACGGGTTAGGAGTGTGCTTGTGCTCTTTGCTAAGATAATGGCGGTTGAGTGATCACCATTTGGCTAATGATGATGAACGAATGTTTCCCCGCCGGTGTCGCAGCTCGGCCGGTTCCGTCATCAGCGAAGAACGAAAACTAATGGGACAAAGTGCAATCGGAACGATGTTTTCGTCTAATATGTGTTCGATGTTCATAATTTCCTGTCGTTCTTATTCATTAGAGAATGAATGCGGACACGTTCCGGTGTGGTTAACATTTAGGGTCCGATGTGAGTCGATTTTCTCTTAAACGGTAAGAAAAGAACGGCCGGCTTCGAATTCTAACCAACATATCTCAGTTCAGTATGATAATCGATTTTCATAATAAGCATTAGAATCTGAAAATTTTGCCTACAGAACAAATGCCTTTTTGTTTTGCGATGAGGAACTCTTGACTTTCCGAAGCCATCAGAAGTGCTTTGATCAATATTTTCGTTGAGGTCTCTTTTGCGAACACTGAAGTTGATGTTTTGCTGCCAACATTCCACTTGAAATCAGAAAAATTGAAATCCACCTTCAGTTCTTTTGGAAATTTCATTCTCGAACGATTCTGAAGATTGAATAGCGGCTTTTCAATATGATAATTACTTTCAAATAGTCAGGGAATAGTCTCTTCTATAAGCTGATCACATTTCCAACTCAAGTGTTCTAATTTTGGAGAAATTTTCAGCAGTTTGTGAGAGACAAGAAAGAACCCAACTTATTTAATGTCTTCAAGACGCATTCATTGGTTAACCGTACTGAGTAAGGTGTCTATCAGCTCCTAATAAGTTCTTTCGAAGTTTGATAAAATAAAAAGCTCCCGGTGTGAGCCGATCCCTGAGGTATGCGCTATGCATTCGCCTTCAATTTTAGCTACATTTGAGGCAATTCAGTTGATATCTGGCTTTTACAATGGTACGCGTTGGCCTACCGATCTATCGCGTCAGTGTTGTTTATCCTTCTAAACATGTCTGATACCAATTCATTGAACCCCGGAGGAGTGGATGGTTTAATGAGCCATGAGCGAAGATCGAACCATTGACCTTGTGGACAACGCGTAGCACCTAAAGTTAGATGTGTTCTGCGCTTCTAAAGTTTGATGTGTTGTCATCTTGGTGGGGAACCGTACCGCTCAATAAGGTGGACTTGAATACTTCAAAATTCAGCTTAGATGAATCAAATTTAAGTGCAGTAGAGAGGAAGTGGATCCTTACAGAAAGAAACTCTAGCAGAGCGAGCATTTTTTCCACGTGGTACGACTACATAGGAGATATGGTGTGGATTCCAACACTTTCAGTTCGAATCCATCACATGCACCAAAGTATTTGAAACTTTTGTGTGTGAATTCGGCTGCTGTTTGATGATTTTCTTGTAGTAATTCTGAGATACCCTTGCTAGAGAGCTTCCGTAAGAGTTTGTCCTGACTCCAGTGAAATGGAAGACTTGGTGGATCTGGCGCAGGTTGAATAAGTAGCACCACGTCCTTGGTGAATGATTTCACTGCCACTGTGCTACTATCACCTATCACTCGTATGGGTAGAAGTACTATCTCCATAATTTTTCAAAGTTAAGGGGCTTTTTGGTTCTGTTATCATACTTCTACATAAAAAAATCGTATCTGAATGATACATAACGTTAAATGGATTGTGTGTGTAAAAGTTGAAGACCATAGTTTCGTCAGTGATGCTTCATGCGGTCGATGTTACTCAGTCTTATTGAGATGTTGTCAGCTGCTACTAACACGTATTAGCAAACTTAGTAGTCCGTAGTTTATGGAACATCGTCTAAGGTTAAAGATTGATTAAAAAACTAAATAGAACTAAGGGAGAACACGCAGTTGGAACTGACGCAAGATCTTAGTGTTTTGCCACTCAAATGACATAGGTACGAGATTCACCTCAGACGGATATGTATTATGCAATCGACTGATTCAGAATTAACGAACCGACCGCCTGAAGGTATTCTGGCAGCACCAATAGACGAGGATAACTTCTTCGAGTGGGAATGTTTGATTACTGGTCCAGAAGACACGTGTTTTGCGAATGGTGTATTCCCAGCTCGAATCTCGTTCCCACAAGACTATCCCCTGAGTCCGCCAAAGATGAGGTGAGCATACTATTATGGTTGCCTATACAAGCACTTTCTCTCGTGTTTTTTCAAACAAAGGAATACGAAGTCGGGAGGCTTTGGACCAGTTTCATCTTTTATATAGCATTCTAACCCGTTACAAACGTTTGTTTTCATTATAAACCACATTGTAGATTCACGTGCGATCTATTTCATCCTAACATCTACCAGGACGGGCGCGTATGTATTTCAATTTTGCACGCACCCGGTGATGATCCAACCGGCTACGAAAGCTCGTCAGAAAGGTGTGGAGCAAAGTCATTATATACTTTTGTGAAGATCATGAGATTTAAACCCTCAAAAAAGTGGTTGTTTCAGGTGGAGCCCTGTACAATCTATCGAGAAGATCCTTCTGAGCGTTGTTAGTATGCTAGCTGGTACGTTCCTCACGAAAAAAGTCTAGGAATGAGTCATGCTTCACCATCGTATTACTGCTATTGTTTTTCTGCACAGAACCAAACGATGAGTCCCCAGCAAATGTCAACGCAGCAAAAATGTGGCGTGAGGATCGTCCCCAGTTTGAGAAGATTGCTGACAATCTTGTGCGAAAAACACTGTGTCTTCCTCAATCGGAACCATAAATTGTCATGCGTACTAACCACGAAGCTCTTTGTATAGGCTAACAAAGCAGCTCCTTTCATTTGTACATTTCATCCCCATGACATTTCTAAATAAATACTCATAATATTTTTCTGTAAAATATGATAAACCAAGGCCCTTGAGCTTCCCATCATCACATAATAAAAAACTAGGCTTCCTTCTCAAGAGCAAAGCTCGCTCTGTACATATACAAATTCAATGTGCACAGAATCAAATTCCCTGGTTCAGTGTGCACAAAATCAAATTCCCTCGTTTAGTGAAAATAGGCTGCTTGAAAACACAATTCTAACGAAGAATGTCATGTTTATTCTTCTCTCAAATAGCATAACAAACATTAACAGAAACTCTACATATGTCCATAACACCCGAAACAAGAACGAAGTCCGCTGGTGATGCCTGCCTAGAACTTCCGTTCACTTCTGAAGAAAAAGAAAAATAGTTCCTACCGTGGCCGTGGACTGTCAACAACTAACCAGAGCCCCAAGAGATTTCAATTTGCTTTTGTACTGCTCCACTTCCTTCTGCGCTTCAGCTAGCTGGGCGGACAATTCAGCCCCTGCGGCTCGGGCCTTTCCAAATCGGTTAGCAGTTTCGCTTTCTCAGAGACTGAAAGAAAATCTTGCTAGATTTGGAGGCATCTAGTCTTACTTGAACCGTTTCGTGAATGCAAAAACGAATAAAACTGAGATGCTCTCAGACACTAGGAGACACTAACTTTCACTCTCTCGGAATAGGTCGATTAGCTTGCGGTAACGCGATGTGTATTTCTCGAGGTCAGCTTGTTTAGACTCCTTCTCCTGGAAAAATGACAATATTAATATCTTAAAAAGATAGCTAATGGTTTACCTGTTTTTCTGCGGCTAATTGCTCATGAGCTTCAGCAAGTTTGTTCTTATAGAATTCGATAACGTCAGCATAATTATTCTGTAAATAATTTAGTGAGTTTTAGAAGCGCTTCTCAAAAGAAACTAGTTAAAATTTATAATATGCAAAGTACTTCGATACAAATAATGAGTAATGACTCCCTTCTCTCTTCTTTCATGCAAGCGCTTGAACCTGCTCGGTACATACCCCAGACACATGTTTTTCTCATGTGTGCGGGAGAAAGAACAGCTACAAGCGCCTGCACCACAGGAAGAGAGAAATCTATTACTACATTTGGCATGATAGATAGATATGACTTGGTATTGTACGTCGTCTAGACTCTAAGGAAGGCGAAATCGCCAGAGTATCAGCCAACGGTTTAAAAAAGACGCGCCAACCTCGCTCAAGCTTCAAGGAAGGAAAAATCATAAGATACCTCTGCAAAGTTGCGTGATGGCGAGTGCTTTCGCGGCTCATCAACATTACGACGCAATACTTTGCCAAATGGTGGCGTATTTTGGTCACCCTAAACTATAACATTTCTGAAATATGTACATGAACTTCTAAATAATAGAGACTAGAATGAACTCCCCATCTTGTTCTCCAAATCGGATAGTGTGCTTCTTCCCGACTGTTCAAGGCTAGAATTAGCCATGGATAACTGCGCACTTTCTCGCATGACCCTTTTAAGATCCTGGAGAGAAAATTTGATACAAAAGGAGGCTAAACGAATCTTTCCACAGTACATCCACACATTCTAACCATCATTTATTAACTCGTCATGGACAGGACCTACCACTCATATTTTACTTTACAACTTTATTACTTGATGTGACAAATTAGCTGAGCTTGAGGGGCGGGGAAGCCCATTGGCTAGTGATGCAGTATACTATAAAGTGATTTGACGGGTAATCCGCTCTTTCAAACCCCTTTGCAGCACTTTCTTGCATTTGGTAACACCCTATACCAGCTTCCTTGAAGATTACAAAGTTGATCAGTATTTTGCGAAGTTCACAGAAAGGACAAAACTGTCAAGCAGCAGCCAATGTAACATGTGAATGTTGGAGAACCTTTGTGGAGGATAGAAAAGGATAAAAGGATGAAGCTCTCGGCGTTGATCAATCCCTGAGGGATGGTATGCGCCGTGCATTCGTCTTCAATTTCCAACTTCGTTTGAAGTGATTAATTACATATATGGCCTCTACAATGACTCGCGGTGGCCTCCCGCCGTATCGAGTTAGTGCTGCTTATTCTACCGGACAAGTCCACGACCAGTCTGGTGCCACTTTACCGCGGAGGGATGGATGGCTTGGTGAGCGCGGTCGAACCATCGACCTTGTGCGCGACGCAGAGCACCTCTAACCACTAACTGCCACATGCGCTCCTTATGTGGAGTATAGCTGCGAGAAAACCGAATCGAATGTAAGAACTGCGGGGAATCGAATATTATGTTTTTATAATGGGAGGAGGAAGGAGGAGGAGAGGGTGCGAGAAGAAAATGATGCAATCAAGCGGTAAAATGTGACTTTGAGCTCACCTCACGATACTTCTGCTCAGAAACCTGGTTAGGATCAGCGTCTTGAACAATCAGCCCCGTTGTCGCATCTACGACCTAAATAGAAATATGGAAGGAAAATCAAAGACGGCTTTCTCCATGACGACCGACCTTTTCCTTATTCGCCTTTTTGGTTCGAGGACGTTTCTCAACAGCATGCACAATGAGTTCCTGCCCAGTTTTCAGTTGGTTTGCTCCACCAGCGGTCGACCTGAAAGCAACTATCTCCTCGAAAAAACTTCGAAAGGAAAAAAAACTCAACTACTGAGTTAGCAAACGGACGGACTAACGCGCCTATTATGAGTCTTCGCTTTCGATGACGATTTCTGCCCGACGACAGTGGTAAGATCCTCGTCGGAATCATCATCGATGTGAAGACACGCGAATTTTGAACGCGATTCCATTTTTGCTCAATACTAGCCTGCAATACTTCTTACATAAACTCGTATATAAAAGACATAAATCTGAAAAATACACTTCTAACGCTTTCGGAACCGTGTACCCATGTCCTCTGCATCTCTAACCGCCAGCGTGGCACAACAGCATATGCTTACGTATAATATAACACTGGAAAATTACAACAATCGAAAAATCGAATTAATACAATGATATACCGAACGTTTTCAGTGTTTTTTTGAACCCACGCTAACAAATCTCATCATATCTCATGATTATAATTTGAACCAACATTTCATATGGCCTGTTGTGGGCATCTGCACAGCCCGATACACGTGCTTCGGCCTTGGCAGCCTCGTCAGTCAGCCAGGCAGGTCTTTCGTTTCTAGCCAATCCCCTCGGGGTGCTTAAATTTTCCACTGAGAGTAAGCGACGACGAACGATTTACGCGGCCGTCAAGTGAAAAATCGGCAGTGTTGTACACTTTCTTAAGAAACAAACGGTAATATTTCAAAAATACCAGTCAAGAACAATGGAGTGTACAACACTGTCGCTCTAGTGATTTATTTCTTTTGACAGCAGTGTAAATCGTTCGTCGTCGCCTACTCTAGTGAGGGATTGGAGCACCCCGAGAGGATTAGTCAAAGACGAAGGGCCTGCCCAACTGACGAGGCTGTCAAGGCCGAAACACGTGTATCGGGCTGTATAAGAGCCCATAACACGCCACATGACATGTTGGCTCAGACAATGATTATATACTTTTGATGCTTTTTAAGCTGGGGGTTAAAGGCGCAGAGGAGGTGGGCCCATAGTCCCGAAGGGGCTAAGAGCATTGAGCGGTATGCAAAACATTCGGCATCATGCGGAAGTTGAACCTGCGTTACTGGAACCATAGACTGGGAGGGGAAGTGGGATACCACAGGTTAGAAAAAACAAGCGAAAATAAAGATTTCATCCAAATTATACATTTTAAACAATTTTGAGCTTAATTGGGTTTGATGGCGAAATGTGTTTACCAAACAAAACTCGTTGAAGGTTAGTTGCTGACAACTACGACAGGATATATCGCAGTGGCGGCAGAGTGCTGGTATAGGGGGTGTAGCAGAGGTAGCAAGCGACCTCAGTATGAGTGAAACCCGGGTTCGACTCCCGCCGAGGTCAGATTTTTGTGCAACAGCCAAGATATAAGACGTATACATATATGACATGATACCACTAATAGGAAGAGGTAAAAATGAAGATTCAATTCAAATGCGGAAAAAATTCTTCTACAAAAGAAGCTGGAAGAAATGAACAACAGATCGGCTGCAGGAATAAATTTACAATAAATCGACTGGTTTCACAAAAAACTTCACAATTTACAATTAACCAATTTTGTAAATGGTGACTTTTCAGAGAGAAAAAACGGAACTGAAAGAGTTCTCCTTCCCCTCCTTGGAGAATCTTCCTCTCTGAGGATGGTGGAAACAACCATTATTCGAGTTTTCAGATGAAAGAAACCAAACCGCTCGGCACGAGTCAAAGACGGCATCTTCAAAGTGGAGAATAGAGGTCAAATCGCTTGGCGTTGATCAACCCCAGACGGATGCACAATGCATTCGAATTCATTCGTGACATCGCTCGGAGCAATTCAATGCATCGGCCCTTGAAATGATCCGCGATGGCCCACCGACGTATCAGATCAGTGCTGCTATCCTCGCAGACGAACCTGCTACCAAGTGGCCGACCCTGGGAGGTGGGAGCTTGGCGAGCCCTGAGCGCGGTCGAACCGTCGACCATCGACTGGTCGACCACGTGTGAGTGGCGCAGTACCTCTAACGACTGCGCCACATGCTCTATCCACCCGAAAGGAAATAAATTCGAAGCACTTGCCCTTCCCTTCGTCGACCGACGACCGCGCACGACGAGAGAGCAAACTGATATGACGACCGTCGCTCGCGCACATACCGTATCGGAAGTTTCACTAGATTTACAGGTCGCAGATTGGGCGGTCCTGAACGGATTGTAGAAGGGTGAGTATCATATTCAACGAACGGAGAGACAGTGTCGCCGTAGTCGAGCTTGACTTTTTTCTTTTAAGTCTCTCGTTTCTCGAGTGTGGACGTCCTGAGGTGGTTATTTTTGTAATGTGTTTATTTGAGTCCAACATTCAAGAGAATCTGGGCGGCCAAGTGGCAACGATGCTTGCCGCGGCTCGGAGCGGGATCGATCCCCACCGCCAATACTCCTGCAATCAGTAGCGAGCGCTCTGGGGACCGCCTCAGGCTGGCTGTCGGTTAGGTTTCAAAGCCACGTTCTCCCCCAGTATTACACGACGTTCATGGAGGAGACAATCCCCAACTAAGCGACGATAAATCGGAGAAGGCGGGTTGAATGCTAGAAGCACGGGTATCCGCCCAGAAAAAAACTGTCGTACGTGCCAAATAAAATAATAAAATAATAGTCTTGACTGAAAATTTATCCTGTAATGTCGGATGATGTGCAAAACTTTGACGTCTGGCAGGACTCGAGCCCGCATTTCACCGTTTCGGGGCGCGCATGCTAACCACTGCACTATCCGCTCGTTCTGCCATCACTCTTTTGAATTCTAGTTGGTCGTGTTGAAGATTTGATTCTCCTGATGAGGGAGAGTCGTTTGATGATTTGATTCGCCAGTGATTTCGTGATTTGAGTGATTCTTGTGGTGTTTTTAGGTAAGATGGTGAAAGGCAAACAGGATCGAAAGGCCCGGAATGCCATCAACGAGGTGGTGACTCGTGAATACACGATTCACATGCATAAAAGGATCAAGGGCGTGTAAGTGACCTTCAAAACTTCACTCTGCCAGCCTATATGCATTGTATTTTCTTCGTGAACAGTGGCTTTTTTCTAGTGGCTCGAAGAAGCGTGCTCCTCGAGCTATCGACGAGATTCGAAGGTTTGCCAAGCAGCAGATGAATACCGAAGATGTTCGCATCGATACCAGGCTGAATAAATTTATTTGGTCTAAGGGAATTAAGTAAGTGGCAGATGAGCTTCATATTTTTCGTCTTCCTAAGCATTTCAAATTCCATTCTATTTGACTGTCTGTGAGATCTCGCTCAGAATCCTATGATCTAGTAGCGGAAGGGGCCATGGCCGAGTGGATGTGATGTTCGTTTTGGCGTATATGGAGCCGAGCTCCACCCTTCAACTCTATCCGGTAGTCAATAATGAACACCTTGTGGAATCCCACGGCCATGCTGACCTCGAGATTGCGAAGAGACTCGCGTAACCAAAATTTTACGACGTCCAAGAAGGGGACGATGAAACGATTTGAATGCTAGAAGTACTGGGATCCGCTCACTGTAAAAAGCACTGTGAAGACGGATCAATAAAGGGTTAAAAGTGCTAATCTGATGGCACATTTTAAGCCTTCCACCGGTCTGGTATAACACTGCTCGTGCTGGACGTACGTTTCGGCTTTCTCGCAATCCTTATCAGTAGCTCATGCTTTTGCTTCAATCGTTTCCCTACAACTAAGAGTAGTGGCGATGAACACGTATCACTGCACGTAAACTGAAAAGATCACTTGACGTTGCGGTATACAGTCGGTTGCTCATGGCTCATAGAGGCTTGAAATATGCCATCAGATTGTACTGAATTTCGAGCGTATTTTCAAAAAAACAGGAATAGAAAGGCATTGCTATATGCGTTTCAGCAGTTATGAGCAATCGAGTGCAAATCACCACACTGTCAAGTGATCTTTTCAGTTAGAGTACAGTGATACATGTTCGGCGCCGCTTCCCTTAATTGTAGAGGAACGGTTGCAGTGGAATATGTTTGATGCCGCTAGTCTTAGTTTTAGAGCGGTTCAGCCGAAGGCTTGTGCTACTGATAAGGCTTACCACATAGGAGAAGCGTATGGTTTTGATTCCAGTGTTTTTCTGCTTCACTCGGCAGCATTGATTGGAGTTCAAGTTGTGCAAAGCTCTTCCTACGTTACCGTTGGCATTAAGCAATCAGCTTTGTAGCGAAAGAGTCAACAGTAACGTAGGAAGAGCTTTGCACAACTTGAGCTCCAGTCAGTGCTGTCGAGCGAAGCAGAAAAAGTTGAAATAAGAAAGATGCGCTTCGACTTTGTAGCAAGCCTTATCAGAAGCTCATGCCCTTCGGTTCAACCGTTCCTCTGGAACCAAGTTCAGCGACAACAAACATTTCACCGCAACCGTCCCCCCTACGGCTGAGGGTAGCGGAGCCGAACATGTATTACTGCACGTGAGGTGAAAAAAATCACTGGATATTGCGGTGATTTGCAATCGATTGCTCATAACTGGTGAACGCATCTAACGATACTTTTCTATTTAGACGATAACACGATGGGCGATAGTTTCTTCGTTGAAACATAAGGGACCTCGTGTCCTTTATGCGTGTCATAAGGTGTGATGATCACTGCTGCTTTTAACTTTGAATCAACATATCTAAGCTTGTAGTAATTTCTGTTATCATTGTGAAAACGGGATCTACGATCTTCTTCGTAGGAGATAAAGTTTTCTTGCTTCTATTACAACGAGGTTCTACTTTTTTTTTTCTTTTTGAATGCTGTTAGGTATATTTCTCTTATTTATTGCTTTGAAGTTCTATATAAAAAAAAAACGAAAGCAGCTGATATGAATACTCAGAATTTTATCTAGCAGGGCAAGATGTTTTCCCCAATATATCAGTTGTGTTTACAGTTGCCGCCTTAGCGCTGTAAATTTCAAGCTCTCAATTTTTTTCAAATTTTTTCAAGGCAGAGTCCTCATCTGAACTTTAGAGATCTATACTCATGCAATACATATGATGCATCTGGAACTTATTTTCAAATAGAATTTTTAATAAAGTAGAAAACGAACTTTGAGCTACTAATGTTTTCCGTCTAAACACGGTTGAAGCGAATATTAACAATAATTTATGAAAAACTGTGGTGATCTAGTGAACGAAATTTCGTTTGTTCACTTGAAGTTTGTCTCGCCAATGTGACGTATGACGCAGAAAAGAAGCAAAGGATACGTTTAGTTTACTATAGAAATCAGATTTTCAGCAATCAATATATCAGCAAGACTATTCATCATAGTTGGGTATCTTTTTTTTCAACCCTATGAATGTTACCAATGGAGAGATTTCAAAAGTGAAAATGACCATTATTATTACACCATGTAACTCTTTTAGAGGCTTCTTTATCGTTAATATATAGCTGAATGATCGAAAGCTTCGGGCATGGATACTCGCGAGAATATCCTCATTGAAAGTATTATGTAGTGGTTACCATGAATTTTTTAGTCATTTTATTTTCTCCACATGGTAGTTTTGTCTTACTTGTGCGTTTTTCTTGTTTCCTTCGTTTCAATCAATGGTGTAGTGAAACGTACGATATTGCTCGTATTTATCTTCTCTATATACATACATGTGCTGAAAGTGATTGTTCTATCAATGGCACCCTTTGATGGTGACGATGATGGATAGATATTTCTCTATACATTGCTCGATAGTGATTAGTCCATTAGCAGGATTCTCGGTATTTTAACTCAATATGAACTGGGTAGTCAACTTACTTTAAATTAAAGGCGTTTCCAACCTAAGATTTATTTATAGTAAGGCTTGAAGTATCCGGCTTTCTTCGCCTCTCTTTTAGATCATATAAAGTTGCATTTTTCATTTAGGAACGTGCCATTCCGAGTGCGTGTTCGTTTGTCACGTCGTCGTAATGAAGATGAGGATTCAGTACACAAACTATACACTTTATGCACTTATGTTCCATGCACCAATTTCAAAAATCTCACCAATGTTAATGTTGACAGTGAAGAATAGAGGTGTTGTTTTCAAGAAATAAATCGTTGTGTTTTCTGTTCATTACAAACACATGGATTCAATCCTCATAATACTGCGTGGAAATGTCTGAAAACACATAATACACAAACCTCTATGAAATCCACACTATGGTAAATTTATTGTAATTTATCCTGAAAGTCTCTTGGTAAAATGAGAATTTCATTGTCATTTCTATCGCAACTGCAGCGGTTCCCTATTTACATAATGTAGAAAATCCAACAGCACTGATGCTCCCGCCTTCTATAGAATGTTCATTGGACTAGTTTTTCGGTCCTTGATATGAAAAAGTTGTGAAATGATTGAGCTGTGACAAAGCAGGATGGTTTGTTTTGTACTCTCAAACGTAATCCCAGTAGGGCAGGGTTATGCGATGTGTTGATAAACTGAAGATTGTCGAAATTCGGTGTTACACTCTTACTAAGAGAGAAGAAGCACAAGCATCGCTAGTGCAGCGGATAACGCGTGAACCGCGAGAATGACAGTCACTGGTTCCCAGCCTAGCTGAGATTACTAGTTTTGTTCGTATCTTGTCATTCTTCGCGACTTTCCATTGCTCCAAAGAAACAACAGGCTTTACATAATTGCTGAAAATTTGCATGGGACACTGTGGTGCGGTGTTTTTATGTGATTCTTAGTGTAACGAAGGTAATCAGTGGATGATAAGGTGCGCAAATGACGTGTATTTCCTTTTTTCTAATAAGAACTTCCAGTTCTAACCAAAGTATGGATGCGGGATGAAACTGTTCTCCTCTATCACGGCTTATATCGTTGAAGATGATGGCCATCGTCTGATCTGTTCAAAGTTGGATGGAAGGCTTTCGGTTGCTCCACAACAGGGTACGTCCATTGAAGTTTTGACACCCTCGAGGTAGTGAAATGCCCTCTTGACTTCAACTTCAGTAGGGTAGAATCGTTGTTAGGCAGTTGTAGAGAGTTGTGGTTCCATCGATTTTCGAGGAAATTTCTAAATTGATTTCTTAAATGATAAATTACGAGCACAATTACTGGTCGGTCTCTACCGTATCCAGGAGCTCAAAGTCGACGTCCATATCCCTCTCGTCGAAGTTTCTCCGCGCATCCTCATTCGTTTCGTCATCTGCAGCGGAGCGATGTGGTTGAAGAAGTTCTCGATGTGGTCCTTGTTGCCTGCACGGATGTATCCATTCTCCAGCATGCTTCAGCGATGAACCCGGCCCACGTAGTGCTTCGGTGTACCTGGATGCGTTGAAGGGACCACAACTCTCCATTGGTGTTCCTTGTTCTTTATGTTGGGATTGCTTAGCTAAGGTAATATTTACAGTAATTGTATATAGTGTTTGCAAATATCTGAGCTAATTGGTTTACAAACACTAATCTCTTGTAGGCTAAAACTCGAGGTTGATACAGCACAATTTATCAAAACAGCTGACTTCGCTGCGGTTTCCCTTTCTTCAGAGTCTTGAGATATCAAGTTGTAAGCCAAATACTTCCACTACTTCAAGAGTTAAGATCACCAGAACTAGATTTCAATCGCATCAAGCAAAGCGATGAGGGCGAAAGCGTTGAGACTTCGGCTGTTTGACAGGGGAGAAGCTCTGTCCTGCGAGGACGCGTATGTGAAACATAAATCTATTTTTTTGCTGCAGCGCTCTAAAAAAGACTCAAAAAAGGTACAGTAACTGAATTTGCGCTATTCACGCTATCGACTAGGTATCAATAGTCTAGCGAGAAAGTTTCGTTTCGCGAGATATAAACGCGATAATACGCGAAGCATGTGAAAAACAATTCTATCTTGAGTGCTACAGCACTGCAAGAAGTCCTTTACAAAAATCAAATATATTTTTGAATTCTCTGTAATTTGCGCTTTCGATTGACTGCTAATAGTCTCTTAGAAAGTCATTATCCAGCAAGAGAGATTCTCTCAAGAAGTGCCTATGTGATAACCAAAAGAACTCAAAAAAGTATGAACTATTCAAGAAAACCAAGGATATTGGATAGTCGGTCTTGGGAGTCTCTAGAAGTCACTTGTATTTTAGTCTTATAATGTAAATGTACTCAAACTATTTAAGGAGTATCTCTATAGATTTGAATTTGTAAACCTTTTTACAGAAGCTCCTCCGGATGTGGAAGAGATATGCGATGTTATCGCAGTGCTTGGACGGATCGATATTGAAGGCATAAACTACTTGCTTTTTGTTACTGAATCTACTGTTATCACGGAGTTTAACGAGCATAATGTAGGTAAACGAGGACTTAGAACGTTACAATCTAATTTAACTCTTTATTTTCAACTGCTTTATGTTCATATTGGCAGTGAAAATAAGGAATTCGAGTAGAGGATACATCCCGAAAAGCTGTCAGCTCAAGCGAGTTTAATGCCCGCTTGTGCTTATCCAGCCTAATTTGTTAAAGGTTGATTGCTGGCATCTACAATAAGATATATCGAAAATACAGTGACAGCAAACGTGTGGCATTGATGGTGTAGTGGGTGGCTTGAGCCCCCGTTATGGGTTAAAGCGGGTTAATCTCTCGCTTGGTGTCCATTGTTCTGTCTACCCCTCAAAACTCTTGAATGCATATAGCATTATATTAATTACGGTTCTGAATGAGCTTTTTGCAGAACAAACATGCAATACATCGTATTAACAAAGTGAAAGCACTTCCACTGGAATCGTCAGAAGATGTGGGTACTACTGCGGCGATATCTGCTTTATTAACTGATTCTTCAAATTCTTCGGCCCATCGTTTGAAGCATGGAACGGAAAGACTGATAAAATTCGTACAAGACAAAATTGGTGTGTTTAAAATCTTTTCAATCCTTCATTTGAGGAGCGTGTGTGGCGCAGTGGCTAGAGGTGCTCTACGTCACCTTTGGTCGATCACTACTCCATGGTCGATGGTTCCGATCTCGCGCGCAATGCTCATCAACCTTCCATCTTTCGGGGTCGATAAATTGGTACCAACTTGTATGGGTGAATAGCAGCTTTGACTTGATCCATCGGCAGGCCATCCCAAGTCAGTGTTAATCCTTAATGGGCTTTCAATCACCTCAAGCGGTGGAACATGACAATTCATGTCGCATATTTCCGGGGATTTAACAGCCGAGAGCCTTATCTTTCATTCTCTTGCTTCAGTCAATCTGTCTTGTTTTTGGTGACTACAATTACTTCTTCATTCTAGTTCCTTTTCAGGTATCGAAATGATCTCAGTTTCAGGAAATGCACCTAGACATTTTTCTTTACTCGATGAAATTCTTCGTCTATTCAATGAACGACCGAGTTTTTACTTCTGCTTCAGTCGCGATATCACTCATTGTACTTATAGGTTTGATGAGTTTAGATCTTGTAGTTCGTATGAACTATATTATAATCTTGTGCTAACGCAACTGCACCTATACTCTCTACTTTTCTTGAGGCATTTCTCATCACTCCGTAGTGGCCCTGACGAGAGGTTCTTTTGGAATAAATTGTTGCTAAAGGATCTATTTGAAGATTCTGTTGATAAAGAACTTGCAGCCAGATGGTAAGTGATAGGTTGACGTTTTCTCAAAGCTAATTTTTACGAGTATCTGTTTAGCGCAAGATGATGAGAGATTTTGAACCTTTTTAGAAAAAGCTGGAATGTGCTCTAGGTAGAGCATTATTTTTGAGGATAAACTTAGGCTTTATAATTTGAGTAACAGTTCAAAATTCTATTCTTTCCATTAGCTCAGATATCTAAAGTTGAGTAAGTAGCAATTTATTGTGGTATCATTAGCGCAGGCTACTCAGTTGAGGATATAGTCCTGGATGTAGTTATCAAGATGTTTGAAGAAAGTGGTAGTTGGTTAACAAGAGGTTCGATGAGTATACTGCTTGATGCCTTTTTAGCAAGATCATTCGATTCCAGCAACATCAGTTGTTCAGAGCTTCAAGAACTTAATTTGCTCAACCGACGCAATGTTGGTAATAGTAGTGCTAGTAGCACTGACGTTTCGGTGATTTCGCTTTTTTTAGAGTTTGAACTTGCGCTGTATCTGGTTATTCAAATATATAATGGTGCGTTAGTCTCATACAATGCACGTCCAGGCTCTGAAGAAAGCGAAATCCCCGAAATGTCGGCCACTGTACTGCTACTAGTACTAGCCCTCTTACTATTGCTATTATTGCCAACCTCGCGTCGCCTAGGTTAGATAATCCACCAAAGTTTACATATATCAGTTATTAATGCCGAGTGTTATAGAAAGTTAATCTTTTGGATTCTTCAAACGAATGTAGTGCATAATTAATGGACTCCGATCATCGATAATGTGGTCCTTTTTCGTGCATTTTGTATTTCGAAGTCCTACTGTTGGGCAATGCTTTGATGACATTTCCAGTCGCTAAAATCACATAGTGTCCAAACTTGAAATGATGAAACAAAGCGATGGTATTCTGGTAGTCCAGCGGAAATAAAAGACGGCAATCTAATATGAGCATCAATCATCACCTTGTCGATTTCAATAACCTGATGTAACATGTCAAGTTGTTAGGATGGAAGCTGACTTTGAAATAGTTTACAAGTCTTTTTGTATTATATGCAGCGGAAATGTCGACAGGAGACATTTCTGATCATTTCCGTTACCGAGCAAGGATTTTCGAAAATACCTCTTGCTAGACAAAGACTTCACATTAAAGTTTCAGTAAATATCTGAAATTTTAAATCTTGAGGAATCCAAAAATTTACTCCTTTTTTTGAAAATACCTTCCTACAACGCTTTAGCATTTGAAACAAAATTATTTCACACTTTTTGCGCTTATGTCTTCCACGACAAAACACTTCCTCTCGGCTACTAGTGACCATTCGATAGCATAAGAGTAGGCGATCCCAACACTATTAATGTTCATTGAAAAAAACATTTGTAATTGCAGGGTAGCTGGGAAAATAAGATTGAGCCTCAAACACGGTGTACACTGCTTGTCGGTTAGGGTGTGTGAGCGGCTGTGAGTCAATACGCGGTTCAAATGTAGAGTGCAACTTTGGTTATTAAGTTTTGGGTTTTTTTTTTTGCTTAAAAAAATAGTCTCAATGAAACACATGAACGTGATGCTTAAAAAATCTCCTCTACACGTTCCTACGGTATTCATGCTTATGCCTTAGGCTTAGTAACGGGTAGATTTGGCAATTTATAATGAAAATGAAAAGCGTAAGCGCTAAAATGATGCAGCAAAGTTTCTTCTACAATTCCAATAGAAGAATCCTAGGAATCCCTACCAAATAGAGAAAAATTTTCGAGAAAATAACAAAAATCCTCGCGATGACGCGCGACACTTGTGAACACAATTTTATTTTGAGTGCTATGACGCTGTGAGAGGAAGTTTTCACAAGAAATACATATCTGAATTGTCCGGGATTTAAGATTTAGATTTACTACTGATAGTCTAGTAAGAAATCTCTGTTCAGCAAAAAACTCCTTCAATAATTCCTGCTCGATAACGGAAAAGATCTAATAATTCTAACTAAAAGTACTCGTATAATTCATGCTGAGAAAATTCGAATTCGAAGTCGTTTTTTATTTTCGATGCTTAAACTTTGCTTGCCTTTAGGATCGTTCCCATCATTCAAGGAAACGTCTCTTTTGGTAGTTTATCAATTATGGATGGTTCTCAAACAGACTCCTCACTCAATATAATACTTGTTTCTCGACGGTCTGTTCATCGCGCTGGTATGAGATATCTAAGAAGGTGAGAGTATAGTGGTGAAATTGCTCGCAAGAAATATTTAGACCAAAGATTACTAGTTCCCGTAGGAAATGTTGCTTAGCTTCTTTATTCAGTTAGAAATTCTCGTCCATGTCGAAATAACTGGAAATATTTTCTCGTAAATGAATTTTTAATATTAAGGGGAATTGACTGCGAATCGAACGTGGCCAATTTTGTCGAGACCGAACTGATCCTCAATATATTCGATCATCATCTATCGTTTGTCCAGGTTTTTTCTTCACAGCTTTCAGTACTTGATCCTATATCGTCAAATGTGCTACCGATTTCATTGATTTCATATTCAGGTACGTGGATCCATCCCTGTTTTCTGGAGCCAGAAGGGATTCAAATATCGTCCTCCTTTATCAATAGATAAAAGTATTGAAGAAAGTCTGCCTTATTTTACAACTCACATAGAAGAGCTTTTGAAAAGATACGGACCACCGTTGGTGGCAGTAAGCCTTGTGGATCAAACTGGTAGAGAGCTACAACTTGCTACTAGCTTTCTTGAAGTAGGTAATCTCGTGTTCTTCGGTATTGCCTAGTTATCTGCCAAATATGTCGGGTCATTTAGCACTGCGCAAGAATGGATTGTGCGGATTTGCACCTTGTCTCATTTGATCTTCATCAACACTGCAGAGGACTCAATTTTGACAAGGCCTGTTCGGGTATCATTCTTGTATATTTCATAAGGATGACGAGTTTTCAATCCTTTATTTTAGATCAGTGATTTGATTGTTAACATGGAGAGCCTGTTGGAACAAATCGGATACTGCTGGGTAGATAAAACAGGTGATCTTCCCCCTCTGACTCTTCGTTTTGTTTCAGCTGTGTGAACGGAACCATCCTGGGTGATACTCTATATCGTTTTTTTTTCGTTTTATCTTCTAGCAGTGTTGTGCTGTTATAACTGCATATCCGAATATACATGCTGAGTAATATGCAGAACTTTCAAATTAGTGGGGAATTGAACTCGCGTTTCACCCATATCGTAGGCATGTGCTACCCCACTGCACCATCAAGGCCGTCACTCTGCAAATTCTTCCGTACGATGCATCGTAGCAAAGCTGTCACCTCTGATATGGGCGAAACGCGAGGCCAACTCCTGCTTGGATTTGAAAGTTTTGCATACCTGGCTGCAACCTAGGTGAGATTGTCAAGACTCAGCATGGCGTGGTTCGTACCAATTGTGTGGACTGTCTCGATCGAACCAATCTTGTTCAGGCAAGTTACCTCATGAAAGTTGAATAGTATTTTGCGTTGCTGTGACTATATACTTCAATCCCATTTTTGATACATTCGCGGCGACATGCATTGGTTTAAATGCAGATGTAGCAAAAGTGATCTGTCATATTTTCAAACAGAAATAGCTTGTTGTGAACTTTATCAATTAAAGCAGTCAGAGTTTACATAATTCCAACGAGATACTTTGAATACGTAAGTAGGATTTTATCACCATTCGGGGCCACTGAAGAGATCCCATTCTTCTTTTTCCGTCGAGGCTGATACTTCGCTTAGTGAAGCGAGTGAACAAGTATGATTTCGTCTTGTAGAATGGTCTTATTCAATAATCATATAGCTGATATTTGCAGCCACAGCGTTAGCGGTGTTAAAAAAATCCCATTGATGTTTGTTCCAAGTTGAATGTGAGTGGGTTAGAATGAGATGACGTCTCAGAGATGATGTCCATGTTTTTTGATGGTTGTTCTAAACCTCTCCTGTAAAAACCGTTAAGTCCTCAGAGTTTTAGGTAATTTAGCTATGAATAAATTGTTAGTTGTGTGAAAACCAGCTTTGTCGCCATTATGTTGGCTTTTTGTGAAATGATTGATCATTACAGTATATCTTCCTTTTATAGGGAGCTATATCACAGTGGGTTTGCATGCGGCAAGCGCAACGCCTTGGATTGTTTGGCCCTCTGTGTGATCCGCCAGAGGCTTTAATGACCCTCCTTCAGAACATGTGGGCAGATAACGGTGATGCAATATCTACTCAGGTTAGTTTTAAACGTAAAATCTAAGCAAATTGAAATCAATCAAGCTTTCTTGAGGCGAACTTTCGTATGGTTCAAGAAGTATTAGAGAATTTATTGGGTTGTAAAATACTCTAACTTGGTATGAAATACTTCTTTTTCAAGATTTTGGATTGGCACAATATATTTTTTTCTTATATTTTGTCTAAAATGTTATGCTATTGAGTCTCGGTCTCTTAATCGAACAATAAGATGGTTTTTGGTTGGTTCCAGTATGCCGGAACTGCAGCCTTGAAAGGAGATGTGACAAGAAGTGGTGAACGGTGTCTTGCTGGTATAGTGCGGGATGGGTATAACAGTGCATCCCGGTATTACCTTTCTCACATGAGAGATTCATCACGACAAAAAGCAATTAACGCACTTCTGGGATACAAAGATCAAGGTGACCCAAATTTGGAAGGTTTGGTGGAGTAAAGATGTTCTAGAGAAAGAATTATGTCATATACAGGTTCAGAGTCTATGGTAGAATCAGACTCAGATTCTGAGGAAGACGAGAGTATCTGCAGATTGGTAGCTGAAACAGTGCATTACCTTCTACCCGTTGAAGAAATCGTTGTTGGTATGTTTGATTATTCCAAGACTAAGCGGTTCTTGTTTTTACGTATCCTGCTTTTGTACACTAGATATGATTTTAACAGGAGCTTGGGCACTATGTAGCTTACAGCAAGATGCGGAAACGATCGATACAATTTCGATCCTTACGAGGTTACTTTAAACTGTTTATAAGCGTATAATCATAAAGTCACACTCTTCAATTCAGAACCAAGATGTACGTAGCTGTTTATGATGATGACTTTGAAAAGCTAACTTCTGTCAACATTCTTCCGCTTGACGATATCACTTCGATTGAGGTTGGCGACGGATCCGTATAGTCAATTGCAGATATTAATATTCCCCTATAGGTTGGTAAATCGGGCCGTTCGTCCAGTCTATACTTACGGGTGACATGTAACGAGAACAGCTGGACGTGGCGTGCCGGACGAACACGTTTGTTCAATAACGTGGCAATTCGTTTGAAAACCCCCGACGAAGCTAGTGAATATACAGAATCTATAGCTGAGCAGGTATGGTATCCTTCTTGTAGCTTTCATGTTAGTCCACCTACATATCGTTGTTCTTCAGAATACTTGTTTGTGTCTACTGCTCATTATATCTGTTTCTTCATTGGTTTTCTCAACCCTTTTCGGACGGCAGTTGATCGATTTTCTCCGTCACTTTACAACGACTTTTTCCGGGTTTTTTTTTGTACTACTCTGATAATACATAATTTCCTCTATGCGCTCATATAATTTTCACATATATAACTCTCGAGTGCGAAGAAAACTCCGAAGGTTGAGCGTAATTTCGTTATCACTCTTGCAACGCATTATGAAGGCCTTTTCAAAAACATATTTAGCTTCGGAATTATCGAGATGTATTATCGTATCAGCGTAGCGATCTTCAGACCTTAGCTATGCAAACAAAGCAAACCGATTGCGAAACAATCTAATTTTCGTTACCATAATCCATTAAAAAGGCCTCAAAAGCAAAGCAGAATGTTGGAATCGCCTAAATCGAAGCTTCCGAGCGAGTTTTGAAATTCTAGATAAAAAGACCCTTGAATTGGGGGTCAAAGTGAATCTCACTGTCCGCAAGGGGTTGACATTACTTCTCTAAAAAAGTTTAATCAGCACTAATGAAGAGTTGCAGATAAGCATCACCATAAATTTATGTATCGGAAAAGTCGTTCCTGTACAGCGAGTTGAGAAGCTTGCGCTCACCCGGTCCAGAAATACAGCTAGGTGGACTCTAGTTCTTGTTGAAATCTATTTTCCAAAACATATCTAACAATTCATTTCTTAATCTTTTTTTGAGATTCTGTTGCGTATGAGATATCAAAACTTTTAGGAAAGCTATCGCATCAGTCACAGCGGCACTGAAAACGCGTCGAAAACCGCCTGCGCAGCTCAAATGTAACATCCGCAAAATAGGTATCTCTTTAGCAAAACGACTACTTCACTTCACAAATAAAGAAAGTTTAGATAAAAACAATTGTCAGCCGATGGATGAGAAGGAGCCGGAGCCACAGTTCGACATTGGACTCGCAGATCCTCTTGACGATTGCACTACCCATAAAGATGCTACGGATTTCCGAGACGATATGAATCGAGACACTGCAATTTTAGCTCCACCAGTGATGGTTCTGTCATTTAGTTATCAGGAATAATCAATCTGTTATCATTACAATGTAATTAAAGTTTTCTTTCAGTTGCATATATCCCCTTCTGATGGATGCCTCACAACACAGTCGAAGCAGTCGACTATCTCTCCACCTCAGGGACTTATTGGTCGTATTCGTCGCCTAAAATCTCCATTCAGACGGTCGAATGACCCAGATACCGTCACATCGGATCCTTTCGAAAGCCTCAACGGGCTTTTAGCCAAATCTCGGACTAACTTTATCTTGCTTTGATCAAGCAGGAACCGCTTTGTTTGAATGAAAATTTGCATACCACATCTCATTTACTCGCAGTTTCGCTCTTGTCTAAAATGTGAGTCAACTGGATAGTGAATGTAGTCATGATAACACAAAGCACACTGACATAGTCTTCGGCAACTGATCCTTTGTTCTGTTCGTTGAATGATGTACACGTGTCATCCCACCATTGTATAGTGTAAACGTGCCAAACTCTGTGATATTACCCTCTTACATGTTTGAATAGTGCATAATTGTTTAAAGTAGCGACGTTGTGGAATAAAAATTGGTAACTTTTTTGACAGGTATGCAGTTGCGAATGTCAAACAGAAAAAATACTTTATACGTGTTTCTCTCGAGAAGTCAGACCAGAGCGAGCAAAACCCATCTACGACTAAACATGAAAGAATAAGAACTGATCCGACCGCAAAGAGAGAATGAGGCGCATCAAAGCTAAAATAAGATTTGAACAATTCACGGGGTGAAAAAGAGCAAATCTTAAAGATTTACGAGATTATGAAACGGCATTATGAAATCGCTATTTGGGACAAAACATTGAACAGATAAATGTGATTAACAGATGAAACGAACATAAAAACGGTCTACTATAGTTCCTATTTGAGGCGAGACACCAACCTTTACAAATATACACATCTACTTCCATCTCTTGTTCTCATAGTCGTAGTACTTTGGCGCTCCCAAGAAATTGCCCTGAAATTCTACGCGTTATAACGGAACTTCCTTCTGATCTGTCAACAGAAGTCACTTCGTAACCTATACTATATTATGAGCATGATACCTTTTCAAGGACAAGAGCCCTCTTGACCTGTGCCTCCTTATATTCATTCTGGAAGGTTCCTGGGATCTCAGGGAAAACTGTAAGAATTTTAGCATATGAAATCAGAAACGAACAAGTCAAGCTCTGAAGAACGATTTGAATTCACGTACCACATGTGCTTATGAACGTAGCGTATAACGTTGCAAGAGCAATGACAGACATTGAAATAGCCAATACGACCTAAATAATGATCGATTCTGAATAGAAACTAACAAATCATACATCCGTCTCAAAGTAGTAAGGCGCTTTTCGTGTCGATGACCACTAACATAATAAGGAATTTAAAATATTGAGTTTCTATACCTTCCAGTATCCAGTCGGTGCTTCAAACTCAGCCAATGTCTGCTTGAAACTGTAGCGGTACACTAAAAAACTTGGAATCTATGAGAGCATATCTTAGAAATGCGAACCTGAAATATTCTACATACAGAGCAAAAAATCGTATGATAATACAAAGACATTTATGTATCACTATATTATGCAGTAGGGCTACAAAGAGTCAAGCTCTCGGCGTTGAATCCTTGATAGATGGCCCAAGTATTACTGGTCCTCATTCAGAATCGTTTGGGGCAACTGAATGCATATTTGGCCCTTACAAAGGTAGGCCGTGGCTAGATATCTATCAAGTCAGTTTTGCCACCCTCCCAAAAAATCTGGTGCCACATCACCGACCCCGGAGAGTTGAAAGGCTTAGAGAGTACTGGGCGCTGGATTGAATCGCTGACCATGTGTGCATCGCAGAGTACCTCGAACCACTGTGCCAGACGCGATTTTTACGTGTGTTAAGCAGTAGATGTATCTGACCAGAAATGAGCCCAAATTTATTGGATCAAAATAAAATTAATCCACTTCAGTTCTACGTAACACAGAACTCATCTAATGACGCACTACACATAACTGACCGCTTGGGTCGTCGTGGCCTAGTGACTGTGATGCTCATCGCGGGCGCGTGGAGCTGAGCTCCACCCCCCAACACTTTGGTAGTTAACAAGAACGCCCTATGGAACGCCACTGCTAGGCTATTCCCGAGAGTGCATAGAGACATGCTCGTCCCGTATTCAACGTCATTCAGGAAGAAGAGGAAAAACGAATGAATGCCAGGAGTACTGGGATCCCCACAACAAAGATTGTGACGACGGGTCGTGCAAATAGATAAATGGATAAATTGACCGTTAAATGGCGAATAGAGGAAATTTCAATGATTTTGGCAAAAGAATTATAGGTGAAAAGCAGGAAAAAAGAAACTACAGACTAGGAAGCATTAGACAGAACGTGACGTAAGCATCAAAGTGTAGCCTATGACAATTTCTTTATTTTACTGCTTTCAAATAATCGTCTTCTGATTACAGCTTTAAGAATGCTGAGTGGTATGCAAAACACTCGACCTCAGAGGGGAGATGAACCTATGTCCTACCCATATCGGGAGGCGCGCGCTACCACTACACTGTTGAGGATAACGCCCACTCTTTCCCGAACAAAGAGTGGTAGCAGAGCATAGAAGTTTTTCGGTAAAGGTGAATGGTGTCGGATTTTCGGTATAACATAGATCAAAAAATCTTCGCATTGTCTAAGCTCACAAGATGCTACGAGATTTGTGGAAGTATCGATAATCTTTATGGCATGGAAATAAACGGTTGCTTACTGACACAATCGATAACTTGCATCGCAAAAAGAGTGACGGGATAACAGGAATGGCGGTAGTGCAGTCGCCCGTGGAAAAGGTGAGGCGCGGGTTCAACTCCCGTCCCAGGCTTAATGCTTTGCATATCACTCAATATCACGGAATCCACGTTCGGAAGATGTGATTTGTAGTCAGTACGCAAAAAAGAATCCCAATTTATCTCGATCACACGTAAGGCATGGACCTTACTGTGATGATATACAGATCGTTGTTAAAATAAAACTTAGAGAAGAAGCACTTACAAAGTTTTTTATCTTCGACAGAGAGGTTCTTCCAGTCTCCAAGTTCTTTCTTCCTGATTGGCGCAATGACATCGTCCTCCTTCCTGAATCTGATCGCCGGGTACCAATAGTCCAAACGGTCGATATACGTCTGCAAACGAAGAACGATGTCATCTCCAAGAAAATCTCATATAATTGATTACGAAGGAAAAAAAAAAACTCACGTAATCTCCATTGAATCCAAACCCGACGAGCTCACGGCCTGCTGCTTTCTCGGGACCCCACCAATGCTCGATGTGGTGGCCGCCGGTCATCGGAGCAGACGTTCTCAGACTGCGAACGACGGTCAAACGCGGCAGTGCAAGGCTTCGAGACAACATGTCCGAGTGGGAAAGCAAACTTAAAGAAGCACTTTGCCAGACAATTTCAAACGAAGGCGATCGCCCAAGAGAATATCTAGGACTGTCTATTGATTGATCTCAACACAACAAATATTGGGTTCTCCCATGATTTCTTTCGCACTCTGACTCTTTTAATCAACCCCTTGAGGGCCATCATTAATAGGCAGGCGGCGTCGCGCCGTAGCCTGCGCGGCAATCGGACAGGTGGTATCCGTATGTTTGTGTATGCATTCCTGGCTGTCTAGCAGCTTTCCCACGAGAATACACCCGCCAATACAGTACTGAGTGAGATTGGACATCGCGCCATGAGCTTTGAAAAACCCTCGTCTCCAAAGAATCAAAAAATCAATCAATTGACAACATATTCACCATTACAATCAATGATATAGAACCACTGGCTAACCAAATATTGTATGCCCTCCTTCCATAAAGAATGGAGCTGGCGATCACAGAAGTCTGTAAGGTCACTTTTGAGGTGGTTGTTGTAGACTTCGAATTTTTTTCCGCGCAAATCCTGCTTCGGAGCGCGGAAGAGATATATAGTTATGGAGCTATATCAGAGTTATACGGTGGACGTGGTACCGTGGTTAAGTCCACTTTCTCCAGATGATGACGAGTCGACTTTGCCATGTGAAGTCAAGCATTCGGGGTCTTCGGACTCTTCTCTCGCAGTGTTGCCGCCAACTTTCGGAGCTGTTCCACATCTCTGACATCGGCATTGTTTATCTGCTTGTTATCGAGCAATTCTCAAAACGCCATGCTCTGCTAATGCCACGAAACCGAAAGCATGATCTTTCAAGCACGGAACTTGGGCTTCGGTTAAGCCGGCAGGTCCTTGCCGCTAAGACAGTCCGTAGGCGCGTCGCGTGTTGTAGACCCAGGACTCACTTCCAGCGATGATCGACTTGAGAAAGTCCTGCCTGGGAAGTCGCAGCAGAAGACTCGCGCAAATGGTCACACGTGCAGCGGGTCGTGGTCGGTTAACACATGAGGTGACCATCGAGACATCCTGTCTGGGGTAGCACGATTCAATTTGATGGCTGGCACGCGATGGTGTTATGGCAGCATTCAAGGGTTTGTGCAAGCACTACAACACTTGCCAACATATCACAGCCTATTGGCAACAACCCAGTTTCAGATAGAAAACAATTTTCGTCTCGAATGTTTTTTCGAATCACGGTCAACTTTCAATGTGCCTGATAATCATTTCTTGAGCCATGCATGAAGTCTTTTATAGGGAAACTTACAGAGCTCGATACACGTGCGTTGCGCCTTTGACAGCCTCGTCAATCGGGCAGTAACCTTCGTCTTTAGCCATATAGGAGTTGGGCTCTCCCCAGAAAGGGTTGTGTATTGCCCTATTGACGAGGCTGTCAAGGCCAAAACACATGTGTATCGGGCTCTATAAGTTGCCCTATAACAGACCACATGCATGGCTCAAAAATGATTACCGAGCATATAGAAAAAAGACAAAACAACGATGCGAAAGAGTTCGGGACAATCCGATAATTCCGTGGTTCTTGACGAGCAGAAACGACGTTCTCAATCAATCTATTCCGAATTAAACTTGATACAGTACATTTAAATAAGTAGAATACTAGACTGGAAAAATTTTATTGCTACCAGATTCGTGCCCACTTATCAGGAGAAACGAGTACTGGTCAAATTAACTCAAATAATCCCCAAGGGGATGGCGTGGAAAAGCTAGCAAAAATCCAGATCAGACAGGTAGTTTGAGAAGAGAGGAGAGAAATAAACAAATAAACAAGTAAACAAACAAACAAACAAATGAAGGACAAGTAAGACGAGCGAGCCGCCCGTACTCGCAACTGAGACATTTTGTGGATTGAGGCGATGGCAAATACGCAGCCGAATTTCGGCAATGGAGCACGGAATCTTCAGGCCGGCACGGTGACGTCTTTGAAGGCCAAAGGGATAAAGTAGGAAGCTCTCGGCGATGGTGAATCCCTGAGAGGAGGGCTGTGCATTCATTTCCATTCGTGCCATCGTTTGAGGCTGAATGCCTATGTATGTTTTTAGAATGGCTTCTAACCTCCCCGACAAGTCTGGTAGCATTTCACCAACCTCGGAAGTATAGAGGCTTGGTGAGCTTTGAGCGCGAGATGGAACCATCGACCTTTTGTGCGATATAGAGTACCTCTAACCACTGCGCCACACGCGCTTATTTGAAGGATAGGTACGATATTCCAAAGACCGACTCTCACTCAAAGCAAAGAGAAAATGAAACTCTCTAACGAACCGTCCTTTCATTTAGAGCGTGTTCGATGTGAGAGTAAGAGTCAAAAACCTGAAAAAACGGCCCTATAAAGAGTGAAGTTGGCGAAACGTCCGCTATCGACTTCGAAGAAAGTGCCAGTCTTGCTAAGCTCTTCAAAAAAGCCAATTCATGGGAAACGATAAAGTGATTCGTGTGATGGAGCCCCGTGGCCAAGTGGTTGTGATGCTCGTCGCGGAGCGATCGGGCTAAGCCCCCCCCCCCCCTCCCCCAACACTCTCCGGCGGTCAACGAACGCCTCATGGAACGCCACAGTCAGGCTATCCTCAAGATTGCAAGGGACGTGCTCAACCGGTATTCTACGACGCTCGAGAAGAAAAAAAAAACGAAGCGAGTGCTGGAAGTACTGGGGTCTGCACAATAAAAATTGTGCTGACGAGCTGTGTAAATAAATAAGTAAATAAACAGATCAGAAGTTAAGAGCACTATGTCGTTACACAAAGATGGAATATCATTGAAGCTATCTTTCGAGTGTTTCTGAAGATTTTCATTTATTTTATCTATATTTGTATATACTTAAGAGAATTGAGTGGTGAGCAAAAACGCGGCCTCAGGCGGGAATCGAACCCGCGTTTCATCCTATCCGGGGACGCGTGCTCTAACCACTACACCACAGAGGCACATTTGCCCGACCACTCATTCTTCAACAAATCAATGTTAGCTATCAGCCACCACCTTTGACAGGTTAGGTCGGGTATGCGATTTCGCTTTATAAACCCAGTTGAGCTGACAGCTATTCTAATTACTAATACTCGGAATAAATAAGATTTTAACGCATTTGAATGAGTGGTCGGGCAAATGTGCCTCGGTGGTGTAGTGGTTAGAGCACGCGCCCCCGGGTAGGATGAAACGCAGGTTCGATTCCCGTTTGAGGCCGAGTTTTTGCTCAGTACTCAATTCTCTTGAGTATATAGAAAACATCATAACAATGCAAAGTGCATCAAAATACTATCAATTCCGAGTATATTTTTGTAGTTATTCGATAGCGTGAGGAATGCCGATTTTGCTATCAGAACAGTTTTATGATTGGGGAGCCGTAGCCGAATGGCTGTGGTGCTCGTCGCGGCGCACACAGAGCCGGGCTCCATTCCCCAACTCTCTTCGGCAGTCAACAACAAGAGCGCCCTATGGAACGACCCAGCCAGGCTATCCCCGAGTTTACAAGGAGACTCGCTCCTGCAGTATTCTACGGCGTTGAAGAAGAATATGAAAAAAAAAAAACGAATTGAAGGCTAAAAGCATAGTGAAGAAAAAGTACTGTGAAGACGGATCAACAAATGTCAAAGTGTGTGATTCGTGTGTTTAGAGAAAATATAACGATGCCTTTAGGGCTCTCTTGCTCTCAAGATTCCCGGACGTTTTTGTTTCTTTGCTTACTAATAGATCCAGAATCGCATATAAAAACGGACCAGCCGCCTCTAATTGCGATAAAGAGTTCTGACAGCATTTCATATCCTCTTCAAATGTCACAATTTTTCCTTGTATTTATTCATTTTACCTATTTTACACGACTGTGGCGCAGTGGTCACAAGTGCTCTGCATCGCACACGAGGTCGATGGTTCGATCACGCGTTCATGGCTCACCAAGCCATCCATGCTACCAAATTCGGGTAAATTGGGGTTCCCGACTTATCTGGGAGGATAAGCAGCACTGACTCGGTTCAGCGGGAGGCCACCGCGAGTCATTCAAAGGCCAGATATGCATTCAATCACCTCAAAGGAAGTTAAAAATTGAAGATGAATGCATGGCGCATCCCTCAGGGATTGATCAACGCCAAAAGCTTTATCTTTTTAGCTTTATTTTACACGATTCCTCACCACAATTTGCTGTGCTAATCCCAACACTATCCGGTGATCGATTCATTTCCTCGCATTCATCTGGCATCCCCTGAGTCGTTCAAGCATTAATTCCAAGAGAGTACTAGGGCAGGGATTGAAGAAGTAAACTGCTTATCACCTTTCTTCCTGATACTCTATATTACAAACCACTACACTATTCGAGCCCCATTTACCTTTTATTTTTTTTTCTTTTTTTTTTATCGGATGATAGAGATAGTGTATCTTAATAAATTTTCCTATCCAGAACGATCTATTTATTGAAAATAGCGAATGAAATTGAGATCTGCCAAGTACAAAACGTGTTCAAGCAAACTCATAGTGAGGAAATTACGTAAATATGTATTGCTTCCAAGAGACAACTACCTAGGCGCACGCTACCACTACCCCACAGAGGCACCGTCTCGCTGCCAGTCATTCTCCAGTGGTGCCGTCGTCGTCATCGTACTACTGCCAATAGTTGTTATGAGTTCTTCTGAAGAAGATATCCATTCCATAGTAGTCAAATGCTGATAGGATGAACTTCTTTTCTACGTTTTTTGTGTTTTTTTTTTCACAAAGTTCGTAAAGGTTTTGAAAAAGAGAGGTCGCTACTGCAGATTCTTTGGTTGTCGTTACCTTGCGTAAAATAGACTTTACCCAGTCTCCTAGATCGGCGCAATGATATAACCTTTGTGCAGATCAGGTAACGACGCTTAGAAAAACGGGCGAATTAAGTAATGTTTACAGTACCTTATTTTTGCAAAGATACTGTATTAGCGAGCTTTTGTTACTGTGTGGTCCCTCCCTATTGAAGAAAAAATATGGTATGCAGTTTGGAAAATTACGCTTATTTCTTGGCTTAAAATTCGGACAAAGTCAGTCATGATGAAACTTATTTTTACTTTTTAGTAGCGAGATGATTCCTAAATTTCTTTTGCTTCTCTTGTCGTTGATGCTATTGGAGATAAACATATCTACCATTTTTGCTGAGCGATTTGACCAACAGTTGACAATGTTCGGTCTCTTTTATCTCAATGAACCACGCAGTATTTGACATGGTACTATTAATTTCCAGTTTATCACGCCACCGTTACTTCTCCACATATGTGCAAAATGCTGTTCGCTCGTATTCAAAATTGATAATTGTCATCTTGAGCTCTACAGTGGCAGAGAATATTGGAAAAGCCGGGCGAATGTTTTATTCTGAGCTTTCCATCTACTGCATTCACTAAGAACTAGATGACAGTGAACTAAGTTCAGTGAAGTAGCGCATTTCTACACTATGGCTCTGCTGTCGTCTAAAAGAGATTTTGTCGATGGTAATGGCTCCTCGATTGGGAAATCGTTACGACATCAAAAGGCCGCCGAATGTCTTAAAGCTCCACCATTGATTAGAATTGCAAGGATTAGTTTGGAAGCAGGGAAGATGAGCCGGCCTTGCCTTGACGCTTTATTTGAAATTAAGACTAATCAGCTCTTCGAGAAGTCTGAAAAGAGCATCATTTTTTAAATCCATTCATTGTTGGCTGTCGAATTACCGTTATTCCACGCACTAGATTATACAATGTTAAAATGAGTCAACATCGCACTCTACTAGTTCGAGTGAAACTAACAGGATAAGGTTGATTGAGGTTACCGCGATGATCAAGCCGGACATAATGACTAACAATCTATGAAGATCGTCGGGATTTTCCAGTGGTGAGTATAATAACGAAATAGACCATATCATGGTAAACCAAAGATTTTGCTCAACCCATGACGCTGTTTTTGCAAAATTGTCTATTTATCACAGCGAAATAACAAAGGTTTTTGTAAGGGTCAGTGCAGCACTGGAATCAGTGAGCTTTGAGCTACCGAGTGCCTGCTAGAAGTCTAAGGGAGATTCGTAAATGAATGCGTCTCAAAAGGTTAACACGCTCAAGAGTACGTTGATTCCTCATGCGTCATAAGGCGGAAGCACACAGCTAATGGGGTGTTCTCCATCGAGAGTATGGTAATTTTCAGGAAAATCTGAATCTCTATCTCTACTAAAGGTGGTTTTATCGTCAAAAAATGCTAGAATCATAGGAGGCTTCAAGATGGCGATGGGTAGTGTTAACAACGGGTTTCTCCTAAAGCCTCGCATTTTGAAGGGAAAAACCAGATGCTTACAAACAGATAGCATTTCGTACTGTTATTGAATATAAATATGCTATCCCATTTATCCGTATCTCACATGCTGTCCTCCCGGGCACACTACCCGAGAAAACGGTACAAATTTCACGTGGGAGGGGTATTGCTCGAGGAATCTCCCGAGTACCGCAAACGACACCACCGCGGTCAGGCGCTAAACGCCCACGCCTCGATCCACATGCCATCCATGTGCAGCATAGGAACTGTCGCGTCATATCACCCACGGGTTTGTCATTCTTAACAGACATGTGTATAATGCAAGGTTCAATATGCACATACACAGAGGCGCGTATGCACATTCACACATATTGTAAGTACATAAAATACTCTCTTTATGGGCATACATGTATACACGATTCCATAAGTAAATCGTGAAGACATATCTTAACTAGTTGAAACGAGCTTGGTATTACCTAGGTTTTAGATCAAACTTCTGAGGCACTTTAGAAAACTGGTAGCCCCCACGCATATCATGGGATTATTACAGTTTCTCATGTGTGATTTCCTCACTGAGGCCTAGATACTACTCGCCTTTATTTTCAATTTGTTACAAGCCTCTACCATGTCCAACGATACAATTGTTGTCTGCATTTTATTCCTTCGTTATTGGAGAAAGCGTCTTTCACAGCGAGCTGCAGGCGATGAAATCAACGAAGCTGAAGGGGGAAGCACAACAAGCAAACCTGCTGCTGGACGCTGGTTTCAACGATTTTCAATGCCTGAGATATCGACCTTGAAGACAAGCCTCGTTCAGAACGTCCAACAAAGTTGAACAACGAAGATTTGCTTGCTGTTTTGGAAGATGAACCGCTGTCAAGTGCTCGCAGATCAGCAACCAAACTTGGTATTTCTCATACAATTGTACTAATTCGTCTCCATGAGCTTAACTGTCCACAAGAAACCACGACAAGATTCGCACGAATTCATGAAGTACAAGCCTCCAAGAGAGTCGAAATTTGTCTCCAACTGCTCAACAGTCCACTCAGTGACCGATTTCGGAAAGGCACTGTGACTTCGAAGAAAGGTGGGTATACCTGGTCAACCACAAACGGGACAAACAGTGGGTTCAGAAGGGTCAAGCTACGCCGTCAACTCCAAAGCACAGCGGATTTGGCAAGCAGGTAATGATCTGTGTTTGGGGAAATTTTGAAGGAGTCGTGCATCTTGAGTTGGTTCCGAACGGCAAACGCTATCAACGCCGAGCTCTATCGTCGGCAATTAGGCTGAATCTGCGATAAGCATAAGAGGAGGTACCCGGCTTTGGTCAACTGAAAGCGCCTTTGATGCAGCAAGATAATGCCACACCGCACACTTCCAAAAAGGCCAAAAACAAGTTTGCTGATTCGGACGGAATCGAGGTTCTGCCGCATCCCGCCTACAGTCCAGATTGCTGTCCATCTGACTTTAGCCTATTCCCATCGATGCATCACTTTTCGAAAGGTCGTCGATTCATGATGCTCGATGAAGTTGAAGCAGCATATCAAGAGCTCCTTGATTCGTAGTCGAAGGAATGGTCTACAACGATCATATTCAAAACTTGGTAGACCGATGGCAGAAAGTCGTCAAGTAAACGATGGCCTTCTTTTTGAAGAATCATTATTATTGTTTTGTTCGGAAGATGCATTGATTTTCAATTTTTCACAAATGCCTCAGAACTTTCTTTTCACCCTAACAGATTAACATCTCGTTGACAAGACGTTCAAAACGTAACCTTTTCCTTTAGCTACTAAAGACTGCTATAAGCTGAAACGGGTACATAATGCCGATAACGTGAGCACGATGTTCGCACAAGCTCACGAACCACTCACTCTTCGAGGCTGCGAATTTGATACTAGATTTATTTGGAAAAAAATCATTCTGTGAAATTTGAGTAATAACGTTCTACTAGGACTATTTCAAGATTCTAGAGAAGGATCGGTTCGACCAGCGTTAGCGACATTTATAACCGAAAGAAAACCCTCACGCTGCATCCAAACCTACTCAATAACTTGGAAAGCCTTCGTGGATTGTCGATAGGAGGAGACGATTTAATTGCAAGAAGCACTAAAATTTGCATAGACGGGCTGCGTGAAGTAGAGAATAATGAGGTGGGATTTGTGTGTTCAATGCTTGAATTTCAAAATAAGCATTCTGTTCCTTAGAATCTAGCGCACTGTCATCTCTAGTCTACCGCCAAGAGGCTTTATCACTTGATCGATCACAACGCGACATTCGGACAACCGCATGAAACTCTCCGTAGGTTTCGCCAATGATTTTTCGAATTTCAAAGTGATTACAATTTGCTTTTGAGTGTCGCAACTGACCCGCTCCACAAACATCACTGTGATTAACCGTGCGATTGTTGCGCAACCGATCTCCCGCCCACTCATTCCTTTGCTCACCACACGGCGCACGAGTTCAAACTTGACCTCCGCTGACCCCTGATGGCCATTAGGGTGGTTTGAAGGCCTTCCGACCTTGGCAGTTCTCTTATGATCACCGTTAGATATCTTATACTCATAGTTGGTCGCGTGTTACTGTTGAAATCTCTCTTCGTTGGAATTAGACAGAAAAAATAAAAATCGAATGTTATAATACAGATTTTGATTGGGACTACTCAAATCAACCATTTTTGTCATAGCAAGTTATTGGCAGGTTTTTCCTCTTTTCCAAATCCAAGCTTGGTTTAAGTAATTTTCGCAGAAGGGGCTATTGCTAATTTTTCTACTCATTACTTGAATGTGGTTATCGTTTTATACAACTATCATAATTTCACTTCAAAACTTCGATTACCTACAGTGGCCTTCGTTGCTGATTAACTCATGGCTAACCAAGTGCATTCATTTCAATGCGCAAGCAGCTTGAATTAGTTACTCCTCTTGTGTTTGAACAAGCATACCACGGCTGGTAGCGAACTTCATCAACTGAAATAGAATTGTCAAAATATTTTAGACATTTCCCTACAAAGTGAAACTTTTTTTGCAGGACAAAATCAAAAATCTGATTTTTTTGACGCTTACGAAACGCATTTTATTCTTCGTCGTTTTTTTCTGAACTCGTGTGTAACATCGAAGCTGATGAACACTCAAGATGGTTTCGTTCAGTAGTAGACGATGTTATCCTTGGATAGTTATATATTCTGCGCTTGATTTAAGATTTTCAAAAACTTTGATTTCGTTTTTACTCTGTGATATTGAATCTCAAGTAGACTTGACACATTCATAGCAAGGTCATCTCCTTTACAGCCATTTGTGAGGGAACTTTGTGGTCGGTATGACTTCTATAGACCATTTCATCCTTACGATTTAATGAGGCTTATCAAAGAATTCCTACACTTCCTGTAAGAACGCAACAACTTGTCTAGTAGTAATTTGTGGCAGGCGTTGACCTTGAAGAGCTTAATTCTGTGCTTATTGAACACACAAAAAATCCCGAAAAAAGTTCACCAATTGGAAATTGGCTCATATCTGACTTTTTGATTCTAATAACTATCGATATAAAACGCACAAGCGAGTTGAACGTAGGCTGCAAAATACTTTGGAATAATTACTGCACTGTACTTATTTGTTGGAATACATATATCGGTAACATGATGCAAACAGTTGCCTACATGCCGTACGTATTCTCAGAGCGATATAGCAAGTTCTAGTCTACAATCCTCTCATGTTTAGTTCTCCTTAAGTTCTCTTGTAATTAGAGAATTGCCAACTATTTTCGAATAGACTAGCAAATTCAAAACTCGAAATAATATTGTAATGTTGGGAAACTGTTAAGATCGAAGGATCACTCATAACAATCGTTCATAATCCTGGAGTGATTGGGCAAAGCCTTTTTCACGAGTCCACTGCCGTTATTCAACTTCTCTCATGACCGGAAAAGTTTAGCAGTTATAATGAAACCAGCATTGATATTATGTGTTAGGGCATAACTCGACCTACCATGGGCTGTATTTCCACCTCGCAACTGAAGTATCAGGTTCTCGACCTTCCCTAAGACGTTCAGTAAGTCATAGAAATTCCTACGGGAATGATAAGGTAAAGCTTTTCATTTTTTCAACAACCCCAATCACTCGAATAGCCTTCATATTTATGCTCTACACTCTGTGAATGCTCAAGTCTAGAAGAGAGCGGCTTCTACGTTAACGGTTTCTGTCCTCATAGATTCATTATGTATTAGCTAAGTCAGTGCCTTTTAATACGATGCTAAAAAGTGGAATTAGCTCTCATAACTCTTACATGTCTCGAATCGGTCAGTGGAATTTTTTTAGTCGTATGAGTATTATACTTTTTTGTTTTATCATGACACTTTCAGATGGGTAATGCTTCACCACATCGTTGCGATAAAGTTGCTGACGGTGAAGACGCTTCCAGCAGCTCGTCATCTCCACCGACAACCATGCCCAAGAGTTCGAATGATTTATCCGAAGAGAGGAGGTCTGACCTCATCACTAACGGAATAGAACTGTTTTCGTTGCTCCAGAACGACGTGCCTCAATCTTGGAGGTACGTAGAAACCTAATCAAACGTCACACTTTCTTTTCGCTGAGAGAATTTCGCGTAAATTTTGGAAGTTGGTTTAATATGTGCATTTAGAAACAATTGATCCAATGATTCTTATATCGATCGTTGAAAATTTGAGTAATCTTGTTAGAGTTTGAAATCGTCGAGAGAATACCATTTATGAGAAATGAGTGAAGTAACGAAGGAACTTCACAAAAATGGAAATACCAATTCCTATTAACGGGGGCGGGTAGCGCCGTTGTTAGTGATGCAGTATATCAGAACATAACCACAAGTGATAAGCGAAGCTCTGGTTCATTTTTCTTTCTCAACACTTTGGATTTGATCAACTAAGAACCTAAGAACATCTTAGCTTGAAGATGCATGAAGGATTTCTCTAACAAGCGGTCTGAGAGATTCACAAAAAGACATTCTCAACGAACGCCCGAAGCAAAACGTGGACTATTAGCGGACCTTTGTAGAGGTTGGGTGCTAAGACGAATTGAATGCAAGAAGTGGTGAAACCCCAAGTAAATTGGTGAGGTTGGATTTTGTGAAAAAGCGAAGTTCAACTTGTACAATTCTATGTGATGTTGAATAATGATATGAAATGCTTCAAAGGCCAACATGCAAGAGAGGACTGTTCTACAATAAACTAAAACATTCTAGAATAATATTGATGGATTTTGTATATACCAGACAATGATTTTTTAAGTCACGCATGTGGTCTGTTATATAAGGGCTGACTAATAGAGACCGATACACGCGTTAAACCTTACGGTCTCATCAGTCGGGCGGTACCCTTTTCGTCTTTAGCCAACCTCCTCTAATTTCAGTGGATTTACAGTGTATGATGTTCGTCGTAACCTATTGTTAGTATAGGGGCTGAGCGCCCCAAGATGATTGACTAAAAACGAAAAGGGTACCACCCGAGCGATGAGATCATCAAGGTTGAAACACGTCTATCGTACTACACAGGTCAGCCCTTATTTAACAGACCACATAAGCGGCTCAAAAAATGATTGTCTGGTACTCTGAAAATTGAGCGTGTTTTTAAGAAAACACTCGAAACGAAAGCCATTTTGCATAGTTTTGATTGAAAGAAGACGAAGAATGTTGAATGTCATGCGACGGCTAATATTCGAGAATAGTGCCGCTTTTGAGAAAATACGATTCCAATTTGTTTGGAAAGAGATGGAGAGAATGGGTATATTTCATTTAAGTTTATTTTGATCCATGTGGCACGTTTCACAAGCAGCTGTCTGCGCGGCTCGTTGCTTCTATCTTTCGTCGACGAAAGTCTTCGGAATAGTGTATGTAACGTGAGTGCAGTATGCATGAATGAATGTATGTATTTATGTATGTATGTATGTACGTGTCTGTGTTTTATGTATGTGAATATATATGTATGCATGTATGTATGTATGTGTGTATGTATGTATGTACGTATGTATGTATGTACGTATGTATGTAATGTTATGCATTTATGTATGTACGTATTTATGTATGTACGTATGTATGTAATGTTATGCATGTATGTGTTTCTGTATGTATATATGTATGTATGTATGTATATGTGTATGTATGTATGTATGTATGTATGTATGTATGTATGTATGTGTGTATGAATCTATGCATGTATGTATGCATGTATGTATGTATGTATATAGGTATGTATGTATGTATGTATGTATGTATGTATGTATGTATGTATATATGTATGCATGTATGTTTCTATGTATGGTATGGTATGTGTATATGCACGTATGCATGCATGTGTGTATGTGTATGTGTATGTGCGTATGTATGTATATGTGTGTGTCTGACTATTAATTGAGTACTTTGTGTTCTGCACAAATGTCCTTCAATTCTCATAAAATTAATCCTCTCTGAGATTCTAGGATAGCTCTATGAAGATGTCTCAGCTCATTCCAACATGCAATCATCAGCTTTCATGAAGCTCTTTTCAAACAAGTTTGGAATGGACTTGCCGACATGACTTACTTTAGAATGTGATGTGCGCTACTTTTAATCCTTGAGCTTCTCACATCATCTATATGATAGTGATTATTAAGATTGTTGCAATAATGCCAAAATTCATCGAAATCTGGACAAATCCAAAGCGGAAGCCTTCGCAACTCAATGTTCTCTATTCTTTGTAGATCCATTTCACATGAGTCCCATGGTATGGAGAGAGAGGACCGGCCATCAACGCCTTGTCAGCGGGATGAAAAACAGGTAATGAGAGGCATAGTGCTCAGAATGGGTAACAACCTAATTAATGGTATAATAAAGAGGCTAGTAAGCGAGAATGCTTTAGGCCAGTTACCATATCGTGATGAACTTTTGACAAATCCACCATTTTGTGAAATTGTTCGAATTATAAGGGTTTTTCTTCGTTCAAAAATAACTCATCCGGGTAATTTTTATGAACGTTATAGAGCAAGGTCTTTATACAACGACTAGAGGACTAAGAAATAATCCTTCGTTATATACAGAAATCCACCTCATCGACTGTTTTCAAACCTCGCTGCAAGCATTCAATATAGTCCGTGAGAATGCTCAATGCCCTTTCGAGCTGTTACGTCAGTGCCATACGTACGTTTCGGAAGTGTGTCCGCTTCATCAGTTGCGCCCCACACTGAATCCTAGTTTAGAGAAAGGATGGGTAGACGTTATTTATGGTGTTAGCATTTGATATTGTGGTACTGCCGTCAGTCGATGGATTACGGCTGGTAGTAAATGTGAAAAAATCCATTTCATCTGAAAAAATGGTGATAATATAACATAGCTGCTGAAAGGTGATCAAAAGCCGACGCGCCAGCTATCGTCCCTAGATGTTATAGTGGAGTTCTTCCAAGTTGTGCTTAACACTTCCGCGACTCTTGATCTCTACAGAGGTTCTTCCAAAAGGAACGCAAAGACCTGCCTGACATTTAATTAGTCCATTTTTCTTTGATTTATTCTACTGCATAGAAATTCTTATACTATTAATAATTTTAATTGTAATACTATTATTAATTAATAACTTGTTGAAAAAAAAATTGCATCGGGCTTCAGTCGTTAGAAGTTTTATTCCAAACGTGAAAAAAATCTATCAAGAACCTTCTAATCGACTGTTTCAAACTTCGCTTTAAATATTCTCTCAAAGTATATATAAATAATTGTTTTTCGGACGAGATTATTAACTAGAAATGTGAAAGGTAATCGACTGTAGTTCATTTGTGATTGTTGTACTGACTTATATTTATAATATAGGATCTTTTTGCATAAAATACACAGGAGTAAAAGACAAATTAGTTGCGAAACACTTCCAAAGGTTGACAGCTGTAACCATGCAAAGTCCGACTCCCTCTAAACCTTGGCATGAGTAAAGATGTGTAAAAGTTTTTGCGATGTTCCCTTAGTGTCTGGCATAACACCGGTGAGCTCTCATACATAAGCGTTAAGAAGACTCCGACGAAGTCGTAGTCGCCGACACGTTAGCCATCGTATTTCAGGAAAAAAGTACCATCTTTTAACTTAAGTTGTACAAATTTTGTTTCAAGGAAAGGGCAACTTACAACAGTGTTTTGTACAATGATTTCCATACATACCACTGATGTTTGCAAAGTGATAGAGCAAAGTCTTTTCCACAAATCACATTTCAACTATCAGCGTTTACTACCTCTCAGTTTCTTGAGCTATTGAGGAATTACTGTTTATTGTCAAAAAACCACCAACTCCGCTACACCTTGACATAGGAATCCTTTCATGGGCAACGCTACACATCGCAAGACACTGCACTTGGAATATGCTGGTCCCAAGTAGGCCGATTTCGATGATTCATTGGAAATTCACTATGAAATAGATTAAGTTTTCGCGTTAGCAAGACGCAACATCTTCGCTTTTCATTTCTGCACTATCAAACGCAGCTCGTTTGCTCAGGTGAATTATCTGGAGAGAAGACGAAAGAACAACGACTCAGCGCGGAGATCGCGAGAAGTGCGCCGACAAAGAGAGGCGCTGAATCGACGCCAGGTCGAGGTATGATTCAGTTGTGGATTTGAAGCGGACGGATGTAGAGAGTAAAGAAAACTTGGTCTATGAAATAAGTTCGACTCATGGGAAGAAATCAGTACTCATGTCGGTTATCGCTAAGACTTCGTTTTAGGATAAGGTAGGGGCTCACGAAGAATCTGGGAAACATTCACGTTTTATTACGGAACGCCTTATCGCGGTCCACTTTTGCTCTGGACTTATTCCTTTTGGAGAGCCTCTATTGATATGCTTTTTCAAAATCCCAAGAAACGAATATATTAATTACTGCTTTTGTCGCACTCTTGAGAAAATGTTATGTGTCAATTTACAGAAGTCACTGGATGTGATTTTAGTCCTTTTTTTCATGAACAGTTTGAGACGAATTTCTTTATCGACTAGACTGATCTGATCTTTTATTGAAAGTTTATTGAGATTAATCACTTACGTCTAGATGCTGGAACAAGAGAACATGCAGCTACGAGCTCAGATTGCTCTCTTACGACTCGAAGTCGGTCAGCTCTCTTTCGTGCTTCTTGCCGAGGGAGTGAAACATCTTCCGTGATCTTATTCCTTTATGGTGCCTATATTTTCACTTTTACTACGAAGTTATTAGAGACTTATGGGGGAAGCACTGATGGCATGGATATCAAATAATATCAGTTGGAGAACCACATATTTAGTGAGAGCGCAAACTATTCCATTCTATTAAAAGGTAACTCCAGAGGACATCGATGTTGTGGCTACTTTCACGGTTTTGTAGTGTTTGTTTTTGATCCTTGTTGGATGAATTCTGGGCTATATCACGTGTTATGTTTGTTCCATGTGGTCTTAATATTTTTTTTAAACTACCTAATGAAATACTAAGTTTTGGCTTCATTAAGCGTCTCGTGGTTTGTATTTCGTGTAATTTTCTATCTCATCTCAACATTTAATCAAGTTTCTCAATCGTACCACTTCAAATCGCCTCAATTTTCACTCTGTAATTTTTTTACTTATTTTACTTCATTTTATATGTGAATGTGTGGCTGATTTTTCCTCGCAATCTTTGGATTACTTTTAGTGCTTTGCTCTCCATATTGCTACGTCAAACGTGTGTGATGGTTCTGAAAATCTACCTACGCTTAAATTGGCCAAGCCGCCAGGCATAACAACCTGCACGCTTCGTTTTTTTTTTTTTGTAATCGAAAAGTTGTATCATCTCTAATTTTTTCCATCCATCTTCATTATACTCCTATTCATTGTCATTATGTCAGCTAGTGGATTAATGTGAGACGATGTTGCGGAAAGAATAAACGAGCGAACTCGCCCTCTTGACCCCAGCTGTGGCTTGCGCAACCGTCACTCAACGAGAGTCAACAGCCTTCGATATGGTTGTGACTCGTCAGTATTATTCTCAGGGGACGATACTGTTCTCCGGATCTTTTGCAGATGCCTGTTTTCTTCAGTGGAAAATTCTACGGATGGAAGATTGAATAATCTCCAATGGAAGTTGCCACTTGGAAGGTTACAGTAGTCTTAGGCGGTATCTTGCTGTGATGTGGGTCTAGTTCTAAAACTCCTTGGCAGAAAAAATACGTAAAGGCTTTTTTGTTAATTTTATCTTCTCTAATGCCTCAAATCATAGAAATACAAGCTTCTGAGCAACTTCCTCGATGAAGCTACTGTAGTGTAGGTGATTTTGAAGTTCACTCCTATTTTGTTCCTGCTCGAAAGTTTCGAAACATCAAGGAACATCACGCAAAATCAAAATATAATGACGAGTTTGGGAAATTTTCATTTTCTCCAAATGAACATTCTATTCAATTTCGTGCATTTTGTGTTTCATCTCTTCCAAAGGTAGCTCACATACTAAAATTTTTTTCAAAGAATGAGACCATGACAAAGTACAAGTTGTAGTACACTACGAAATTTTGGACGAAAAAAATGTAAGTAACAAAGAGTTTGGACTAATATTCTTGAGATTAAGACTCAAACTTTGCAGTCTAGTTGCTGGCCATTGGTGGGTTGTGTGGAGAATCCTGACAGTCCACGGACGCGCTTTCGACTGTTTTGTCATCGGCGGAACGATCTTCTTTTTTATCTTTCACCTGAACTAAGTAAATTCAGTATATAGTTTAGTCTGTCGATAAACCCTAATCTTCCAATTTTCCAATAACTGGATTCAACTTAAAGAGGTCTGCACTTATACGGTTCACAAAATACTTTTGGCAATCAAAGTACTATCGTAATCTCCTTATCATTCTACTTGTGTTTAGAATTTGCTTGAAATATAAGTTCTCAAGAAGGAATTAAATACGCAAGCGGGTGGACGCAAACATCCTAGATACAATCTAGACACGATCCTGTTTTGTAGATTAGAAAATCTGCAATTCTGTGACAATTTTTTACCCACTTGAATGGTGTTTATCGAAATGACGAGGTGTATTACTACCCAAGGTATACTCAATAGAAGTAACAAGTCAAACGATTCTTCGAGACATACGCACTGAAATCAATGCATATTGCCGCAAGTGAATCAAATTTGGTCCTGAAGCATCCTTGGAAACCAATGTGAACTAGTACGAACCGATCACTGTTACATTTCATGCTTACAGTGCATCAACACGAGAAAATGTGACAGGCCAAGGAGAACGGTTAGCGATTTTTCTTTTCGTTGAACCGATACTGAAGGTGTTGGGCACACTATCGAATCACATCTATGTTACTCAAGCGATGGCACCTGGATCGTAGCGGTGTGGTGTGAGCCGGCATCCGTCGTTGAAATTAAACACATTGCCAAAAATATGAGATGGAAATTCGATAATTTCGGGAAAAAGTCGGAAGTGGCTTGATATAGTTCCTGAGGCTTGATGTCTACTATCAAATAACAGTGGAACGTTAAGTTGTAACGAAAGCGTTAATTTACTTGAAACTCCATAATGGAGTCTATAAACTTCAGAAATTCAAAGAAATAACACATTTCGTACTTCGCAGATTGACAGCATAGAAAGCTACAAGGGAGAACACTGAATTTTTTCATCATTCATGTTCAACAATCCAGCTACAGCGAAATTGGCTCCGAACAGTTTTGCACAGGGAGGGGACAGGAACCACAGGAACGAGGATTGCCTGGTGTATCTATCGCGAACACTGATTTCATACGAATCACAAAGGTTTACTTGACCAATCGTATAAAAATATAGCCTACATCTTTTCGCTTAAAAAATAATTTTCATTAAGTAGGAGTCAGCGTTGTTCTATAGTTCAACATGGATGATCGACTCTTTCGTAGGAGAACAATCACTTCTAAGATAATTTTAAAAAATGCTTAGAGTACGGCTAGTGAGTCATCAAATGCATGTTTGGTTAGCTGTGATTCGCTGTTTCTTTCTTTATGTCACAAAAAGACGAAATTTTCCGTCACTTTACGTCAGCTTAATGATTACGTCATAGAAAACTTTAGAGAAGACCAGCTCCGACGTAGTGTCTCACGTGACAGTTATTTTCTTTATCAGCACCTCATATAAGGAACGATGATGATAAAGAGGCCTTCACAATTCCTTTAGTTGAACTTCGACGAGTCACACCCACAAGACTCTCGGCTCTCATATTCAACATAATCAATCATATCCACATAATCACACTATTCCTCAATTTACTAGCTGGGGAAATCAGGAGCTTTACATAGATTGAAGAACAACCTGTGTTCATCCGTTACAAAAGAACATTTTTACCGACTTCAAGGAAACAGCTCAACGTCACTTTGCTGAAATTTAGCCTTTTATGACCAAGCAGAGGATGAAATATGACAATTTACTATATATTTACTTCAAAAAAGCAATTGATTGCACCATAACGTGATGTGCTACTGAAAAAATCACTGAAGCAAGTGAAGATAATGGTTGCCAAACTAGAAGATTGCATCCTTATTCCTTGGAGAAAGCAATCGCAGTTGATACATTGGTTTCAATTAAAAGCTGAACTGTGTCGGCTACCATAGAATAAAGAAGAGTAAACGTTTAGAGGAAGAGCTTACACAGAAGTACATCAAGTGCTGCGGAATAAATGATAGAAAAGACATGTGTGAATTTTATTTTATATGTTCTTGCTTTGATTTATTCCTTTGATATCTAGGTGCTAAAAAAACAATAGGTTGGGCAATCACATCACATTTTTGAGTTTGAATCCATTCTAACGAATTCCGTGAGAAGTTGAACAATCTTTTGACCGTTTGTCAACGTGTGGCTACTTAGGAAACCTGCTTATTCAATAGAGGTTGAGAACAAAGTATTTGTCTCACTTGATCCTACTTTGTGCTACTACGCTTTAAAGTTTTCACTTGATTAGAAGTGAGTTTTTTTGTAAAAATAAAAAGAAACTTGATCATGATTGTTAGGGCAATAATAGTGGAGGTGAACCAAACTGAGGAAAATTCCAAAAAAGAAGAGATTATTGTTGGACGCATCAACTTCACTAAATCGCTAGGCATTTCAAGAATATTTCCCATTCACTTTATCTTACCGTTTGTAAAGAAGAGAAGGCATTTAAGCGTAATTCATCGTTGGCTTCCTCCACGCCATGTGATGAATAAGAGTCATCGGAATATTTCTGTAGTAGATCCATCTGCGTCACTGCCAAACCGTCATCTTGTGCAAAAGCAAATCCATCTGGCAAGAAAAAACCGCAAATATTCTCGTATATCACCTTATTGTAAACAGTGAGGAAGTTCAAGGGAAATGTTTCGAAAGTTAGACCGTCCCAGAAAAAGTGATTGGAACTCACATCTGCTGCTGTCCAGTTCGCCGTATGTCGTCTTCAAACCGACAATGTCACACATTTTGAAGATCGGTTGATAGAGGATGTTGAAATTTGGTCCGCGAAAGCCTTCATTCCATAGCATTGCATCTTGTATATCGGCTCGTAGCGTACGACGGAAACTATAGGAATCATAAAGCCATTATGAACCGTGATAAATGGTCTACAGCTTTCTACAGTATCATCAAATAGATAAACATAGTTCAGATATTTAACCCATTTTTTGAATCTCTTCAAAAACACTGACAAAAATGTGAACATTCTAGCAGATAAAGACGGCCTCTGTATCGCAGAATATGGGTATTGGAGACATCACCACGCTCGAAACAGACAACCGTACGAAATGATTAATGCGCAAGAAAAATACGAATGAAAGATGTGCTCGGGTCCACACTACTAGTGGAGATAAGCCATCCAAGTATCCAAATAAATAATTCAAATAAGTAGCTATATTGAAGCGCGCAATTTTGTCTTTGATCACTCAAATCAAATGCGTGGTGTGATTGACATTAACGTCAATGGTGCGAATGCTACCATTTTCCCTCCAGATAACAGCTGAACAAAATCCTTCTCCACTTTCGAGTTCAATATTTGTCACTACATGCATCTGTAAGCAAAAAGCACTCGCTAAGAATGTTGTTTAAGGATTCAATTAGACATTCCCCTTCTTGGTTAGGAAGTAGCCTCACCACATTTTAAAGGACTTCTTGGCAAGCAATTTCTGAAACTTAATGAGGAGTTAGATCTCAAAAAAAGTTGTTTACACACCCAGAAGTTTGACTTTACTTTAACTCGAACAAGAGTCGTGTTGGGAATCGCAGATAGTTTAACAGAGATATAGTTGGGAAGTATCATTTCCTCACTCATAATAGGCATGTTTATCTTTTTAACAGTCAGCTTTGGCATCCCGTAGTTTTTCGTCCTCTAAACTTCAAGGTTTCGAGGATAAGAATGAGAAGCCATAATTTTGCACAGAACGGTACGGAGATGAATTCACACTATTTAGTGTCCTTCGGTTATTTAAGAGCAAAAGTGGTTGCCATCACAAACTAATTTTATCGTGGAATAGCATTTGCCCCATGATAGCAAACCTCGCTTCAATCCATAACAGCAGACTTTTGTCCATGTTGTAAGAAAAAACGATGGCGTCGACTGTTAGTAATGTCCTATTGGGTTGATCAGTGTGAATTTGTTGCGTCCTAAGATCACTTGCAGAAAGTGATTTATAGTATCAAGTTTTGAATAAGGCCACTGATGCGAAATGTAATACGAGGTAAGGAATTTTCCAATGTCAAGAGGGGTAAAATGTTTCATCGACAGCGCGTTTGTTCCATGTAATTAGCTCTTGGGAAAGATGATTTTAGTAAACCGATAGTGTCAGTGGCTGTGTACTCAGGAAGATAATCATGTCCTTGAAACCAAAAGACAATGAAATAAAAATTTCTTGACAACCTTGCACTAGATAATTTTGGTGATTTCTACACCCATATACTCAGATTTTATTCGCTTGCAAGTTGCGTGAGGTTTCCTATTATCCCTTGAATAATCGTGAATGAAATATAAATCTCAGAAAAAAGCTTGCTGCGAATTAATAGCTGCTTGTGAGCAAACTACGACACTGGCAAATTTGTTCTCCAGAAAATTTTTAATGGAGAAATTTCAATTACGATTATATGCTTGAGGAGTGTGGGAAGTAAAAGACTGAAAATAGTACAGCCGATTTCTTTTGATCTCAAAATCATGACTACGCATCGTTTTTCGTGAGTCGTCTGACACCATAACTAAAAAAAGAAAGGTGCAGTGACTATGTAAGACACCTATACGACATTTACGTAATTATCATGTTTCCAGGTCATTGTTGCCATAATCGATCACTATCACAATTAATAGCGTATAGCGAGTATCAGTCAAAGAAAGCCGTGAATGTGAATGTTGAGTTTTCGAGAAAAACCGCAGTTAAATGGTGAACCGCCAAGATCACAATTGCACCTTTTTCTCTCTCTATAGTTGATCCAGAATATAAGTCGATACACCGACCGTGTGAAAAGCTGAGCACATGACCGGCCAGGCAGATGATCAAACCGCGTAAAGAGAGAGAAAGAGAGGAGGGTGGAGGGTGGTTGTGTTCCTCGTCCCAGCGCTGTGTGAAGTTCATTACTCTCCGACGGCCATAACGCCATGGAACGCCACAGCTAGGCTATCCTCGAGATAGGAAAAAGACGCGCTTGACCAGTATCTTGCGATGTTTAAGAAAAAACGACTTTGATATTAGAAGTACTGAAATTCGAGCAGTATGAAAAACTGTGCAAAGTGACTGAATAGATACATAAGGAAACAGAAGCTTATATGATGCTGTAGTTGAGTGATAATCAAAAGTAACATATATTAGAATGAGGAAAAACTCCTTAACGCCAGCTAGAAATTCAAGCTTATTCATAAATTTGATTGAAGACTACAACATTTGTTCTTCAACATAAAGACCGTCATTATCCACTATCTTTTGCCAACAGTCTGCAAGCTTCCAGACCCGCAGTAGTTCATCATTCTTTGGGCTCTGAATCAGAAAGCCGTGTCTCTTCATCTTCATCAAGTGTCTCGAATCGGCTTCCTCGCAGAAAATGTTCCGTTGCGGCGAAATTGGACCATAATCGGACGCGCACCCACTGGATTGTAAGCCGGGTGCGGTAAAACCTCGACACCCTCTAGTTCGTCATACTTTTTCTCAGTTTTCTTTGCGATATGAGGTCTGGCATTGTCTTACTGAAACAGCGCGCCTTCGAAGACTGAATGTCAGGTACTTTTCCTTCAACGCGTCGGAGTTTTTTATGGAAATATTCTTGAGATATTCCCATGAATTTACAATAACTGATACTGTATGAAACAAACATAAAATTTGAATTTTTCGCAGGTGTTAAGGAACATTTCCTCGACCTGGTAGATATCACAGATATCCAGGTTTCCACGGTTAGTCGGCCACAACTCGAAGGAGCTGAGTCCACCGCTGATATTCAGTTTCTGTTATTATATCGTAGTTGTGGCATGCTGGAAGACAATTACGCCAGCTGCAGGTGGGATCCGTTTCATTTTCACATTAAAAAATAGATTTTTCAACAACATCCGACGTAATATGCTTCCCGTAGCTTCTCAAAATGGAGACCAAGGGTTAGAAAGTAAAATCCACCGCAGACGCATACTGAACAGCAAACTCACACTTTCAGTGCTATGTCAGGAACGAGAGCAGCGACAGTGACGAAAATGATGACAAGAAGGAGAGAGGTGAATGGCAATACGAACAGCATTCCGGCGACAGCTGGCGAAATAAAAGGGATGTACTGAAATAGGTTGAGACTATCATACAAAGCAAATGCCACGTATACAATATCACCTGTATCACCTGTCGTCCCGTTGATCGTCGAGTGACTCGAGCGGGTACCAGCAACTCTTCCATTTTTCCCTATCGCGTGCAAGAGTAGCCCAGTGGGTCCTCCTTGCTCTAGGAATTCGCTGAGCATCATATCTTTCTTCCATCGCTTTCGTGAAGAAATCGGACCAACGGGTCAGTGGTCTTCCTTTAGAGCGCTTGACGTCCCGAGGAATCCAGTCGGTAACGGCTCTCGTCCATCGGTTGTCGTTGAAGCGCATCACGTGTCCGGCCCACCTTATTTTCGATATCCTGGCGTGTAGAACGGCGTCTCTGATTTTCGATCGTTGACGTAGGTCGGAAGTTCGGATCCTTTGTCTCATTTGCGAAATACGAGATACTCCTAGCATCGACCTTTCGACTGCGCGTTCGATAACGGCAAGTGATCTTTCATCCTGCTTACGTAGCGACCAGGTTTCTGCTGCATACGTTAGGGCAGGGATAATTGTCGAGTCGAAAAGGTGGGCACGGAGTCGGATGTTCTTTGTCCTCTTCACTACATCTTCGATGCTCTTAAACGTTCCCCAAGCCGCTCGTTTCCTCCTGCTCAACTCTGGGGCTAGGTCGTTCATCATGTTGATTTCACGACCTAGATAGATGTAACTGGAGCATTCGGAAATTGTCGTTCCGTTGAGCGTGAATGGGGCATTAGAAACCCATCCGTTCCTCATGAACATTGTTTTCGTTAGATTCAGTTGAAGACCGATCTTTCCACAGGCGTTGTCGAAATCAGTCAACATTCGTTCCGCTTGGCTGATGTTTGGTGTTATGAGAACGATATCGTCAGCAAAGCGAAGATGGTTTAACTGTCGACCGTCAATTTTCACTCCCATTTCGTCCCATTCTATTGTTCGCATGACGTTTTGTAGGGTGGCAGTGAATAGTTTTGGCGATATTGTATCGCCTTGTCGAACCCCTCTTCTTACGTCAATGGTGATATTGTTGTAGAATGGAGATATTCTGGTCGTGAAATCTTTATAAAGCTCACGAAGGATCATTATGTACCGAGTAGGGACGCCCTGGTTATCCAGAGCCTCTATAACAGCTTCTGTTTCCACTGAATCAAAGGCTTTCTTCAGATCGATAAAAGTGAGACAGAGTGGTTGTTTGTACTCTCGCGAAACTTCAATGAGTCTTGTGATCGTGTGGATGTGGTCCATGGTACTAAATCCTTTTCTGAACCCTGCTTGTTCGCATGGCTGTCCTTCGTCCAGTGTTCTGTCAATCCTGTTCAGGATGACTCGAGTAAAGAGTTTATAGACAACGGACAGCAAGCAGATTGGGCGATAATTGCCTATGTCGTGAAGGTCTCCCTTTTTGAACAACAATACGGTCTTGCTGGTTTTCCATTGAATAGGGACCTTGCATTCTGACAGGTAGCGAGTGAAGAGCCGAGCCAGGGTGTTGATGAGAACTGGCGGCAGGTTCTTCAGGTGTTCTGGTCTAATCCTGTCTGGACCGGGTGTTGTTCTGTTTTTCACCGACGATATAGCATGTCGGATTTCGGAAGGAAGGACCGGTGGAACGACATATTCGTCCTCTTTCAATTTATATGACGGTAAGAGAACATGGCTAGCGAAGAGATCCGAGTAGTACTGGTGGATGATTTTCTCCATAGCCCTTCTGGAAGCTGTAAGTGTCCCGTCAGGGTATCGGAGTGCAATCATCTTGGTCTTATAGTTGGCGAAGCCTCGCTGGGCTTTGCGAATGCTCTTCCCAGCTTCTGCAGCTTCTGCCATAACTGCTGCTCTTCTCTCTTTAAGGTCTTCTTTTATCGCTTCTCTGCATCGTTTCGCAAGTTCGGACGTAAGGTTTCGGTTGCCTGCGGCTCGTGCGATTCCACGTTGACGTATCAGCTCGAGTGTCTGCGGAGACAAGCGTCTCTTCGTGACCTTAGGACTTTCGGCTTTTTTAGCGCCAACGTGAAGATATTCAACGAGTCGATCGTATTCTTCGTCGATGTTGTCGACAACGGTATCTTCCCAAGAGCCGACTAATGATTTGAATACATCCCAGTTTATGGTAGTTCTGGGACTTCGTTGTTTGAATTTAGCGGCTTTCTCTCCTCTCCTCGAAAATCGGAACGTTGCGCGAAGGAGGCGATGGTCTGATCCCGTGTAGAACTTGGGAACAACAGCGACGTCGGTCAGGCAAAACCTTCGATTTACTATGATGTGATCTATTTCGTTATGGTACTCTCCATTGGGAGACTCCCACGTCCATCGCTGAGAGAGAGGCTTTTGGAATTGCGAGTTACCATGGATGGTTTGGGTCGTCATGATAAACTCGGATAGCCTCTCACCCTGTTCATTCCATTCTAGTCCGTGGGTCCCTATGTGACGTTCTTCAGACGTTCTTCTAGGTCCAATTTTTGCGTTAAAATCTCCGACAATGACCTTGAAGAATGTATGATCTTCTCTGAAGAATTTTTCGAGGTCCATATAGAACGCTTCGACTTCGTCTTCGTCATAGCTTGATGTTGGTGCGTAAGCAACGAAGATGGTCAAAGCCGGCATAGAACCACATCGTTTCAACCGTAATCGTCCGATGCGGGTTGTTAGTTGTTCGAACGAATCAATGTTCACGGTCAAATTCGATTTGACGAGGACGCCAACGCCACCGACACCTCTGCGATCGCATGTTCCAAGGAACAGTTCTTCTCCGGTGTCATAGACAGCGTGAAAAGGATGGCGCCTTCTCGTCTCAGCCAGGCCAATGACGTCGTACCTTATTCTTCTTGCTTGAATCAACAGATCTTCTACAGCGGATTGTTGAGCAAGGGTTCTTGCATTGTAGGTACAGATCGTCATTTTAGTCCGTTTCGATCTTGGCAGCCTAGTTCGGCCCTGAGATTTTAGCAGCCTCTCCGTACTCGTCCTACCTGGCGCTGCCGTACCAGGGGCTCTTTCGGGGTCAGGGGAATGAGGCCCATATTTGTTACTGTTTTTGGCATTTTTGATACCCAACGTGTAGCTTGCCAGGCTCTAAACGTGGGGGCTGGGTACTCACGAGTAGCTTGCCAGTCTCTCTCGGAGGAGCGGGAGGAGCTTATTTGTTGGAGGCGACTCCTAACCGCCTCCCATTTACTTCCCAGCCGCTTGATTGCAGGCTTTTGGCCGACTTGACTCGTAGAAATAGAGTTTTGTCAAGTCGGCACTGCAGAAGCAGGGAGCTCGTCCCCTGAATCCACCTGCGTCTCTGGGAAGCACACGGTCGCTTTTGGTTCGCGTTTTATTCCCCTATCCACCACCTGGGGACGCGCCACGTGCCCTCGCGACTAACCGGGCGGGATCCCTCAAAGAGGGACGTATACAATAACACGGATATAAATCCGCCCAGAAAATTCAAAAGCATATTTTCATCGCATTCGACTGGCCAGTAGATGAGCAAGAAGCTAGAGACACATAATAAGAAATTGACTCACAATGGAAACAAATGTGTCAAAGAGTATGTTGAACAAAAAGGAATAAGGTGGAAATTATCGCAATACCCAATGAAACCTGAAATAAGGAAATTTCAAATGAACTCTGAATGCCGTTATGCAGCAAATCAGAGCCTTTAATAGTAGTTTCTTTGATGACTAGGCTGATAATTGATGTTTTTTTTTACTGTGCTGATCTCAGTACTTCTAGCATTCAATTCATTGTTCGTCTTCTTCTTGAACGTAGTAGAATACTGATTGAGCTGGTTCTCTTCGCAATCTCAAGGATAGACTAGCTGTGGCGTCCCATAAGATGTTGTTGTTGACTGCCGGAGAGAGGTTGGGAGTAGAACTTGGTTCCACGCGCGCCGCGACCGAGGCATTACAACCACTCGGCCACGGCGCCCAGCAATTAATGATAATGGTAATTAAAATAGGTAATAAGAAGATAAAATGTTGATTCCCAGAGAGCGACAAAGTGAAAGGAAGACAAAGAATGCACTGGTAAGTTATCATTCATTCTCTGAATGGATTGCTGCATATCAGACCAAAATTTTGATTATCTGGAACAAATTATTCAATTTGACGAGTGATTTTGCACTTTATAGATATGAGAAGTAACGGGATTGTTCAATGACTGCTGATAAAGATTAGGATCTAATATAATTTAACAAGTTTACAACAGTTTTTGGTTGGCTGAGTGATGGAGGAAAAAATTGTGAAGACCAGAAAATAACTAACGACTGTAATTGAATTCGTTTCGAGTAACGCCTTCAGGTTTGCGACCAGCACGAGACAGCAGTAGATGAACACCTCCGAATACCCACAAAGTGCTGTCTTGTCCATGAGCGGAATGCAGAGGAGCTATAAAAAAAAAGTTAGAAAGAGAAGAAAGACAGCCCTATGTATTTCACACTCTTACACAAATTGTCACTATTGCCGACATTTTGACTTCATAGATCCCCAATATAAAAATTTATGAATTTTAATCTTGAAATGTTTCAGTACTATATATGGCCACCATACAGCGTGGTGTTATCAACTCTACCACTTACCGCCGACATCCCAGTTATAAACGTTTACCCAGAAGATGATAAGGGCTTGTACTGCGGCGCAGAGACACCAGCGAAACTGACCCTAAATCACTTTTACTAAAAAAGCGAACGTCATTGCATTGTTGGAAAACATTGTAGGACTTACTGTGTTGCTTAGCGATTCCTGATAGTACTGATAAATTTGTGGGTACTTAAGAAGGCTAGTTATCGGAGCTGGACGATCGATCACTCCCATAATAAGTGCGGGAAAGCTGTAATACTATATATCATCGTATTGAAATCTCATGAACTACTACAAATTACAACTAAAAACGAATAAACTACTGCAAACTACTATAAACTACAACAGTGCAACACAACAGTTGTTGTCAGAATAAGGACGAGTGAATGATAATCAATTCTTTAATTTGCTAAACACATTTTGATGTTGCTACTCTTGAAACTTCTAAACATATTTTTATTTTGATTACTACTGATACTATCTCAAATAAAAGGACAAACGATAAAGACCACAGTTGATTTTACTGAAATGTATCAGCATATTGGGGTTCCATTCTTCTAGGTTCTTTATTAATTATGAGGTGATTCTAATGGATTCGTTTTCACAAGGCATGCTATTCACCCATTCACCTACACTCCTATAATGATGTTCATGATAGACCTGTTCATTTGAGCACCATTAAAAACTGCTCTTTATCCTGCTTTATTCTATTTCACTCTTCAGATTAAAAAAAATCAGTCCGTTCTACGCGTTACAGTGGGGCACCTTCATGACACAAAGAGTACCACACTTCTCGGTATGCCACTAGTTGCTAGAGTTGCATGTTTCAAGTGATGCCATGGTGAACTCTATCCTCTGTATGAAAATAATGCTTCAAATATGTCATTAGATTGGAAATTTGGTCACGATGAAATGTACATTACATTTCCAACCTAATCTGGGATATTCAAGTGCTATTACATAGATATATTTACGCGTGCAGTAGGTTTATCCAGAGTAGTAGACAAACGAATTCCATAAGGACTGGGTGGTTGCTTTCCGTTTGCATCTAACCTCTGCCAACTGCACGGGTACGCTACGTAGCCGAAGCCGAGCGAGCCGCGATTTATTGCGTGGGGTACGAGTATGGGCAAATAAAACTAGCCAGCTTTCAATCAACTGTTCTTTGTAACTTCGTAAGGATCGAAATATAGCCTGTCAGAATGTTCAGATTCTTTTCAAAGTGAAATATTACGTTTCGTTTATGATTTGCGCGCGTTTCTGAGGTATCGCCTACATCTAGTATCTCACGTGATAGAGATCGAACGTCGAACAATAGCAGGCTGTTGGCGAGAAAATTCACGAGAAGAATAAAAATTAAAGCGTAATGTATAAACATCGTTATAGGCGAGAATCATTCTTGAAGACTATATATTGAATGTTTCACGAGGTTGTTATAAATGGTTGATTTATAGGTATTATATATTGTTCGTGCCAGCTGCCTGGCTCCAAGTGAAAGTACGCTGGCAGTATGATTTCTCTTGGCAGGAGCTTACGATTGTTCAACACCCTATCTCGATCATAAGGGGCGGGTGGCTCCTTCGATGGTCGTACTGTTGGAGCGCGCATAAGCAACGAACGAGACGTAATTTATCGACCTCGAAAAGACTTGAAACATCATAACGAACCAATGATCACTTGTTTTTTAATAGCACTTTTGTGAGCCGTGCGACCGGCTTTCCATTATCGCAAGAATGAATAGGTATCACCGAATAGAGTTTTTCCCAAATGGCAGAATTTTGTGGCTAGAAATGCTGTATTGGTGACGTCTCAGATAAAACATGAACCAAATCTTAGCTCACCTTGTAAATAACATATTATAGCTGAGCACCATCCATTCATAAGCCACCGTCTGTACACTTTGACCATTGTAAAACGTGAATGCGCTCTGTAACGAAATCACACCTACATCCAGAAAGTCAACAGCAGTCTGATTGTATAGACATTCCATTATCCATGAGAAGGTGCTGGTATGTTTTCCCTCAAGAAATACTAAGCAGAACTCATAGAAAAAAACCTTCTGCTTCTTCACAATGTTACTCAGATCGCTCTTTTTTCATCAAGCCGTGAGTCTGATAGAATGTAAGGATCATAATGAACAATATTGACAACTTCGTAGGAAGGCGTAGCAAAGTTCAGTTCGCCTATACAGAATTTGACGCGTAGATGATAGATGGGGATGAATAAAGCAACCTATTGAAATAACTTTCACTGTCTCCTGGCCTTACAGTAGTGATACCCAGCAAGGGATCACTAATATATAAGGGGGGCTTCGTCGACTTTGTGATGGCGATCGAACAGTCACCAAGAACAATTCGATACTATGACGATTTAGAGAACAAGCTTCAGCTGTGAACACCTGGAGCTGTAGAAAACGGTTGGAGGCCAGCAGTTCTCTCCGTAAGAAATCCAAAACCCTCTTCAGATTGAAGAGTTTCGCCAAAGAGTGTGACTGTTCTTTTAAAAGGGCTTGCTATCATAACTACTATGAAATGATTATGATGTTTTAGAAAAGGACTATTTTAACAGTTAACATAATTACGTACTAGGACACAGGTCTCGAGCACGTTCTTGTACAACGAAAACAGAATGCATTTTGAAGAACGAAAGAGAGAAAGCGTTCCGTGCACGAACAGCAGCCGATCAAGATGATGAAACTGCAAAGAAGGAAATGTTGACATCACTCTCAACAACGGACACGACTTAAACTGCTGATATTTAGTAGACCCAACAGTTTACTATAAAAATAACTTATTTTTTGAAAAAAACTGAAGACATAGTTCCATCAACAAAATCTGACTTTCAGTCAAAAAATGCATCAAATCCGACTCTTAGCAAAATGCTGAATCAAGTTTGGATTTCAGTGGAAGCTGCACACTTGGTATAGCTGAAGGCGGGTTCGAAATGCATGAGAGCACCTGGGTGATGGTGTAGTCGGACGCGAGAGATGCTTGCATGCCTTCCTGACCCGCAATCCCAACTCCTACGTCGGCTTCCTAAACAAACCTTCATGTTTGTAATGGTGACCTTTATTTGCTGCCTAAATTAATTTTTAGCTGCGTGATATGATATGAGATATGACCACAAGAGTGAACTCAGACCTGATGCACGTGTAATGGGCGTGAAACACAACTATCTTTTCCAGGGAGCCTTCGCAGGTTCGCACAACATTATCCGTCTATGTCTAATATCAAATATACAATTATATGAGACAATCTACCACAAACTACGCAAAGCCAAAAAACTGGCTTCTCTTTCTAAGCGGACACTTACTATAGATTCAAAAAAAACGACCCCCCTCGAAATTTCGACATGAGCAATGGGAAATGAGGTGCTGATCTTCTCTTGAATTCAATGGCTAACGTCGAAGTCACCGAAACGTTAACCATCGAATCCTAAGAGAGGAGTACCATCCTTATGTAAGTCTTATCTAAAGAGGAGGACTTAGCTAATATTTTATGTGATTTCACCTATCTTAACGTGAAGTATTTCTAAGCTGAGACTCATGAATCGCATCCAGCAAAAGCTTACGCTTGTTTTGCATAAGCTTGTTCTCTTGAATTTATGCCGTCACCTGGTTATTACTCTCAGTTGCAGTAATATGAGAGCTTCACTAAGCTTTGGTGTTATGAAAAACCAAGGAATTAGGAGGGGTTTACACACCTGAAGCATTGCTACATCGTTGGCTCCATCACCTATTGCTAAACACTGCACCATTTACGTTTGCCTTGACAAGTCTCGTGACAGCAGCCTAAAATCACGCCATATGGTCTTCATGAGGCGGACGATGAACTTTTTAGTTCATGAGTCAAACGCTATCGAAAGCCTTCTATTGTCAACACGGATTGAAATTTGAGACATTGAAAATAGCGATATCATGATAATGTTTAGTGGAAGTTCGATATCTCATCAACTGTTTTTAGAATCTTGCTATAACACATTCAGAATGTCCTGCAGAAATATTTAAAGCCATACCGAGGTTGTCACGCCAAGCCATACTCACGTTTGCGAGGTATTGCCCTCTTCATCAGTGGCCCACGCCCCACCTTGAACACTTCTCTGTAGCAGGGATGGGGATGCGTTATGGTGATAAGAGTTTTTCAGTGTGGCTCAGTGTGGGACGTGGGCCACTGATGAAAAAGACGATATCTCCGAAACGTGCGTATGGCTGTGGCCTAACAGCCTCGTTAAGGCTTTGAACATTCTTGCAGAATATAATTGATAGTTTTATACATGGATTAGAGTTTTATTGTTAGCACCACATATTGACGGCGGCATCAGAGTAACAGTAGCCTGCTCTCCATCTTTCCTCTTAAGTTTATTGGGCAATGGTGAAATTTGCTTTTTAGACCACAAACAAGTTCTCTCTGTAGTGTCGTGGAATTTCCGACGTACTCTAGTGAAAGGCGATTTACTTTTCTACGTAACCATATCAGCATAAACCTTCTCACGAAGCTACAGAAAAGCCCATATGGCACAGTAACTAAGAATAGCCATGAAAGCTCTCTTACCGAAGTTACATTACCTTTTGGATCGGTGTGCATCTGCAGCAAATCACTGCTGAACAGCACAATGCTATGCATAGAAAACGATCTCTGTTTGCATCATCGACTAGTATGTGATCCAAACACTGCAATAATCATATTGATTTTCGCTTGTAAAGAGAGAACTCCGTGGAGAAAATCTATCCCATTTTAAGATTACAACGAGTCAGCATAAACGAAAGCAGATAATGTCAACTCTTCATAACCATTAGTGTTTGAGAAATCTCAAATAAATGTGAGAATTCAGTTATGTAGATTTGAGAGGATTCATCGTCTGTCTATTTGCTTTCGTTCCCAGATTTTTGGACATGGAGCTGCACTCACTCTATATCATAGAAAGCTTACGAATGGTACACACGTGAGTACTAATGTCACGCTGGTCAGCTATGAGTCATGTCCTTCACTATCTTTACCGACTGTCATGAGCCGAATTACAATCTAGTCGCCCATCGGATATGGTTTCAGATTTTTCTTAAACTCTCGTATCTCTTTAGTGTTGTGGAATTCTACCTAGCCACACTATTAGTAAGCTTACTGAAAAAATTTCAGCTTTTCGATTTATCTTTCAAAATTCAATAAATAAGCCATCGCTTTTTTCAGACATAGTAACAACTGTGATCGTACTCATGAAATTCGTAAATTCACAGTGGTATCACATCTACAATCAATCCCGTTGATCACTGAATAACCTGAGAGGGCAAGAGTAGATCCAGTAAGAATTCCGAAACTCCTGAGTGGACCTAGCTTCATTGAGGGACGCAAGGAACATCCATTCATGATGACTTTTTTGCTTTTTTTCACGAAAGTGTATTTAGTTGCTATTCAGAGAATGAAGTATCATGTTCTACAAGTGCTTGTCTGCTTATTCAATTTGTATCTGTTTTATTTTATTTGATTCAATAACTATTCTACAATTCCCAATTTCACAGGATGTTTTCGGGAACTTCAGATTTGGTAATCATACAATGATACCAAATTTAGAATCGAAGAAACTATGAACATACAGTAGCGTCCACAACTAACGAAATGTCCTGGTCGCGTCGTGAGAGGCGCTCCTTACCGAGTATTTTCAGATAATTGGCTGCAACCATATTAGATTTAAGATTCGATGATTTATAAAACACTGTTCAAGGCAAATTATGGAAAACTTTTCTTCCTTCTCTTACTAAGTTCTTCTTGAATTCCAGCCGCATTTGTTGATGAGAGAACCATCGTCGGACCCCTAGCTGACAAGAGACGGCATGAATTTCCTGTAATTCCAAAGTGTTTTGAACGTATGTGGAACTAAAATCTTGAGTGGTGTTGAATCTCCAAGAAATATGTAGTGAGCAGTGCACGAAAGTTTTTTTATCTGCTGGAACAACTGTAAATCTTTGGAACAAGACAACTGAGTTCTGCGTGGAACGCCTACCAATGTTCACCGCTGTTTCCAATTTATCACCAGTAAGAACCCAAACGCGGATTCCCGCCGACAGCAGACGTGCCACCGTCTGCGGAACGTCTTTCTGCAAACGATCCTCGATCGCAGACACTCCAATCAGAGTGAGATCCTGAAGTTTCCATAGTTGTTCCTATCGACATACAGTCTCTAAATTCTCATTTGTAATGACAAATTGGAGAGGTTCTATGTATTGTGTTGATATGATGGCTGTTTTCGAGCAATCCTTCACTTAACACCACGTGCAGAATACAGCTTTCATTTCATAATCTCATAAGAGTAAAAAATATGGAAAAGGTACAACAAAACAGAGATTTCACTGAGGACTCTTAGCTGTTTATGACTATCACGTATAAAACAGAAAGCCGCACGAAAATGAAAGCTGTATGGTGAACAAACGAGAAACACTTCGAGTTGTGAGATTTTTTTAAAATTGCAAAATTGTTATTGCAATTCTATCTTAACACATTGGACGAAAGTACTCTAATACATTGCCTAGCCAAAGTTAACATGTCATTCTTTAACATGTCACATTTCACAGATCCAAGTATTCGAGAAGCTTGAATAGAACACTTTTTATGGAAGTCATTTTCGGATTTACAATGAAGCTTTTAGCCCTCGATCTGGGACGACCCCATACTATGACAACTAGGCCACCCATCCTACAATCGCGAAATTAGTAGGAGTTGTCTGTGATTTATACTGCGATTGAGAACATCTGCAAATGTCTTAGCACTACTATTCCAGGATTTTAAGAAAATGCAAGGATTGCAAAAAATACCGAGGTCTGCAATATAGGTACCTTATATCGGGCCAATCAAAAGAAAACACGATAATGCTGCCTTAACACAGGAGAGAATGTTGAGAGCAGCACGGTTTCTTCAAGTATGCATTTTATTAGCGAGATTAACACGGTCTGGACGACATGTACATTGTAGTGTTTATGCACAACTGAACAGTCCTTCAAAATTCAGTTTCTCAAAGCAACCTTTTTCTAGTGTGCAAGTCCTTCTTTTTCTCCCTTCCCTTTCTGGAAACCGAACAATAGAACGAGTATCCCAAAAAACCTGTTCAACACCTCATGTTTCATGTTTTACAAAAAATATGCTCTGAAACGGGTACACACAGATATTGCGCTCCAATGGAACAAAAGAACGCTCTGTGTGGAATTTGTTAAAAGATATAATCTCACTTTGCCTCCCTTAGCTGTCATACCTTTTCGATTTCTTCCGCAAGTTCGGATAATTTCTGCCGCCTGCTTGAGATATCAGCGATGGTGGCGTTGTATCGTTTATACCAGTTGGCAAAACTAGCGTCGTCAATGGTCTTCATGGCAAAGCACAATGTTCGATAGCCTAAGCAGAAATACACTAAAACCTTGTGGGCAACTGTGTAATTAGGTGCTCACTGACGGCCAAGTTGGCTCTTTGAGAGAAGATATCTTAATCGGCAGCAGTTGTCTTCACTCTCTGATTTCACTTGGAAATTGACCATTGCGCAAAAGAGTTGAAGAGGGGAAGGACTTGTGGATAATCAAAAAACCCTATGTAAAACGCTAGGAAAAATGTGATATTTAAGGGCTATCCTACATAACTAGACCAACCTCCAACAGCAAATTGTTGTAAATGGGCTGACGTTCGCTTTAATTCTTTCTGGGAAACGTCTTTCAGCCGATCAAAAATCTTATAATCCTGCAACGACTTCAGCAATAGTTAGACTAAACAGTGTGGAATTTAAAGACTTTGCTCTCGAGGAACATGTCACCATTCTAGGAAAGTTTTATGAAGAGAAAAAATATCGAAATAAATTGTGAGGAAGTGTCCAAAATGAACGATATTGATAAATTATTAACTATAATTGTTTGTGTTCAAGGAACTTAATTTACTTGGACTATATCCTGTTCGAGAGCGCATGTGGCGCAGTGGTTAGAGGTGCCCTGCGTCGCACACGAGGTCTCTGGTTCGATCTCGCGCTCATGGCTCACCAAGCCATCCATCCCTCCGGGGTCGGTAAATTGGTACCAGACAGGTCTCAGACTTGTCTTGGAGGATAAGCAGCACTGACTCGGTTCAGCGGGAGGCCACCGCGAGTCATTGTAAAGGCCAGATGTGCATTCAATCACCTCAAACGAAGTTAAAAATTGAAGTCGAATGCACGGCGCATCCCTCAGGGATTGATTAACGCCGAGAGCTTAATCCTTAATATCCTGTTCAATGGCAGTGATGAATAGTAACCTGATGCTCGATGCAGCCGTCTTGGTGAAGAAAATGAAGTCGCCAAGACAAGCGTCATATTGTTACAAATGATGCAATTTAACGGCTGCATACCTAAGAGAATTGAGTAATAAACAAAAACTCCTCCTCATACGGAAATTGAACCCTCGTTTCGCCTATCCGAGGGCGCGTGCTACCCTACACAGCCCAGGCGGCCATTTTGCCACCACATATTCTTCATTGTCTCTATCATAGCTATCAGTCACCAACCTATAACAGGTTTGGTCAGGTAGGTCAGGTAAGCAATATCGTTATAGGTTGGTGGTTGATAGCTATGAGAGAAACATTGAAAATTGAGTGGTGACAAAATGGTGGTTTTGTGGTGTAATGGTAACACGCGTTCCCAATATGGGTGAACACTGGTTCATTTTTCGTTTTAAATAGGACTTTTGCTCATCACTGAACTCACACAGGTATACGTATAACATCGCAACACTGCGAAAAAATAGTAAAAACATAAGAAGTCATGAGAATTATTTGCTGCAGTTTGCAGGCCCTCTTCGGTGCCCTAATCGCGGCTTTGTGCTCACAAACCCTTAAATTCTTAAGCTTTCAAAATGATTTTTTCTCTTTTAAAGACCGGGACGTGCACAGGTAAAGACAGCTCGCTAGTATCCCATTGAGCCACTCACAACAATGCGGCGCCATGTTAATGTGTCAAAAAGCACCTTTTTCTTGGGATCCGTACAAAAACTGCAGTAATTTTCAACAGCTTCAGAAAAGACTCTTTCTGCAACTGTGACATATTGCCAAAAAGGTAAGCAAAAAGTACATCACTTACCGCTCCTTTTATATAGAGTTTATACTTCCCACCCATTTCCCTAACAATTACGGACATCCTTTTGCGATCAGAGTCAAATTCGAGAATCGCCGCTAGTTCGAACTCCAGCTTCGTTTCAGACTGAAGATGTTTCAAACTGAGTGTTAATCCTTTCCTTCAATTTCACCTACCGTATGTACTACAATTTTTCCTGCCAGACGTTTTTTGAAAATGAAACCAGCATCTGACGCAAATGTGAGAAGAGCGTTTTCGTCTGAAAGAAAAATGATACTTTTTGACAGCATTGCCAATGTCCTGTGAATAAGAGATCCATTTCAAGGTTAAGAGATCTTCGATTTGAAAACGGGAAAGGGTGGACATACAGATAAGTTCGAATAAACAGCGTCAGAGTATTTGGAAATGTTATAAATTAGGTCCAACTACAGTAACAGTTTTGTGGGCGAAGTTTCTCTCACAGCGCTCTAATCAAATTGGTAATGTGCTCAATTTTGGGACACCGATTAATGCTCTGCTAGCCAAGTAAAATGTATTATTGCATGCAACAATGGAAACCCGATATTTATTTAGTAAAAGTAAGGTTTCAAGTTAGAAAAAACCGTCATAAAACGGTGAAATATCACTGAAATGGCTTCTTTGTAAATAAATTCAGTGCGATAGACACTCAGGTGTTGAAAATACCCTGTATCTCAACGAAAAAAATGCACAAAAAGGAACATATTCTCAACTGGTATTCAATATTTATATTGTTTATCCAGGTTTTGTAGGCATTCGATAGATTGACGTACGCTGATTTTAACACTCGATTTGTTTCGTAGAAGGACTTTCCTACTACGTTTTAGCAGAAGAGGGAAGGTTAAACTTTGCGCATGATGTAATCAGCTCGGTATTTCAACTTCTCAGCGAATTTTTGGTACTTATACAATGAGATTTTCATTATCCAAAACCATCACCTGTCACCTTTATCACCTGTCAGGCGTTGATCGTCGAGTGACTCGAGCGGGTACCAGCAACTCTTCCATTTTTCCCTATCGCGTGCAAGAGTAGCCCAGAAGGTCCTCCTCGCTCTAGAGATTCGCTGAGCATCATATCTTTTTTCTATCGCCTTTGTGAAGAAATCGGACCAACAGGTCAGTGGTCATCCTTTAGAGCGCTTGACGTCCCGAGGAATCCAGTCGGTAACGTCTCTCGTCCATCGGTTGTCGTTGAAGCTGATCACGTGTCCGGCCCACCTTATTTTCGATATCCTGGCGTGTAGAACGGCGTCTCTAATTTTTCGATCGTTGACGTAGGTCAAAACTTTGGATCCTTTCTCTTATTTGCGAGGTACGTGATACTCCTAGCATCGACCTTTCGACAGCGCGTTCGATAACACCAAATGATCTTTCATCCTGCTTACTTAGCGACCACGTTTCTGTGCATACGTTATGGCAGGGATAATAGTCGAGTCGAAAAGGTGTGCACGGAGTCGGATGTTCTTTGCCCTCTTCACTACCTCTTCGACGCTCTTAAACGTTCCCCAAGCCGCTCGTTTCCTCTTGCTCAACTCTGGAGCAAGATCGTTCATCATGTTGATATCACGACCTAGACAGACGGAACTGGAGCATTTAGAGGTCCTCGATCCTTTGAGCGTGAATGGGGCATTCAAAACCCATCCGTTCCTCATGAACATCGTTTTCTTTAGACTTGGTTGAAGACCAATCTTTTTGCAGGCGTTATCAAAATCGGTCAACATTCGTTCCGCTTGGTTGATGTTTGTTATTATGAGGACGATATGTCAGCAAAGCGAAGAAGGTTTAATTGTTGGCCCTCTATTTTCACTCCCATATCGTCCCATTCTAATGTTCGCATGACGTTTTATAGGGTGGCAGTGAATAGTTTTGGCGAAGATGTATTGCCTTGTCGAACGCCTCTTCTTATGTCAGTGATGATATAGTTGTAGAATGGTGATATTTTAGTCGTGAAATCTTTATACAGCTTATGAAGGATTATTGTGTACCGAATAGGGACGCCGTGGTTATTCAGACCCTCTATAACCGCTTCTGTTTCCACTGAATCAAAGGCTTTCTTCAGATCGATGAAAGTGAGTCAGAGTGGTTGTTTGTACTCTTGTGAAACTTCAATGAGTCTTGTAATCGTGTGGGTGTGGTCCATGGTACTAAATCCTTTTCGGAACCCTGCTTGTTCGCATGGCTGTTCTTCGTCCAGTGTTCTGTCATCCTGCTTAGGATGACTCGAGTGAAGAGTTTATAGACAACGGGCAACAAGCAGATTGGGCGATAACTGCCTATGTCGTAAAGGTCTCCTTTTTTAAACATCAATATGGTCTTGCTGGTTTTCCATTGGATGGGAACCTTGCATTCTGACAGGTAGCGAGTGAAGAGCCGAGCCAGGGTGTTGTTGAGAACTGGCGGCAGATTCTTCAGATGTTCTGGTCTGATCCTGTCTGGACTGGGTGCTGTTCTGTTTTTCACCAACGATATAGCATGCCGCATTCCGGAAGGGAGGACCAGTATAACGATATATTCATCCTCTTTCAATTTCTATTACGGTAAGAGGACATGGCTAGGGAAGATATCCAAGTAGTATTTCTGGATGATTTTCTCCATAGCCCTTCTTGAAGCTGTAAGTGTCATGTCAGGGTGTCGGAGTGCTATCACCTTGATCCTATATTTGATGAAACCCCGCTGGGCTTTGCGAATGCTCTTCCCAGCTTCTGCCATAACTACTGCTCGTCTCTCTTTAAGGTCTTCCTTTGTCGCTTTTCTGCAGCGTTTCGCAAGTTCGGACGTAAGGTTTCGGTTGCTGTAGCTCGTGCGATTCCACGTTGATGTATCAGCTCGAGTGTCTGTGGAGACAAGCGTCTCTTCGCGACCTTAGGACTCTTGGCTTTCATATCGCTGACATGAAGATCTTCGAAGAACCGATCGCACTCTTTGTCAATGTTGCCGACAACGGTATCTTTCCAAGAGTCGACTAATGATTTGAATACATTCCCTGAAGAGTTTTCCGAGGTCCATAAAAAACCCTTCGACTTCGTCTTAGTCATACCTTGATGCTGGTGCGTAAGCAACGAAGATGGTTAAAGCCGGCATAGAATCACATCGTTTCAACCGTAATCGTCCGATACGGGTTGTTAGTTGCTCAAACAAATTATTGTTCACGGTCAAATTCGATTTGACGAGGACGCCAACGCCACCGACACCTCTGCAATCGCATGTTCCAAGGAACAGTTCCTCTCCGGTGTCATAAACGCTTGAAAAGTATGGCGTCTTCTCGTCTCAGCTAGGCCAATGACGTCATACCTTGTCCTTCTTGCTTGAATCAATGGATCTTCTACAGCGGATTCGTGAGCAAGGGCTCTTGCATTGTAGGCAGAAATCGTCATTTTAGTCCGTTTCGATCTTGACAGCCTAGTTTGGCCCTTAGATTTTAGCAGCCTCTCCGTACTCGTCCTACCTAGCGCTGCCCTACCAGCTCTTTCGGGGATAGAGGGAAAGAGGCCCATATTTGTTACAGTTTTTGGCATTTTGATACCCAACGTATAGTTCACCAGGCCTAAACGTGGGGGCTGGATACTCACGAGTAGCTTGCCAGTCTCCCTCGGAGGAGCAGGAGGAGCTTATTTGTTGGAGGCGACTCCTAACCGAATCCCATGTACTTCCCAGTCGCTTGATTGCAGGCTTTTGGTCGACTTGACCCGTAGAAACAGAGTTTTTTGTCAAGTCGGCGCTGCAGAAGCAGGCAACTCATCACCTGAGTCCACGCGCATCTCTAATAAGCACATGGTCGCTTTTGATTCGCGTTTATTCCCCTTTCCACCACCTGGGGACGTACCACTTGCCCTCGTGGCTAACGGTGCGGGATCCCTCAAAGAGTGAGGTCCGTGGAAGGGAACCATAGCGTTAGGAAAAGTTTACTAGAAGTTAAAAAAAATTCCACTGGCGCATCCATGGCAAAAAAAGAGCGCCCAAGTGTCCTAATAATCTCCGCTTTCAATAAAAAATTCCGTAAAATGTTTTCGTGTTTCCCCACCTTTTTTTTACTGAGCAGAGCTTTTTCACTGGACCATTAGTGGCAATTCGTTGGCTTGAAAATCAAAGGTTTCATCTCTAAATAGTGTTAGGAAGAGCATACTCAGCTCGCAGTGCCAATGAAGAGATTACTGCGTCATGCTAATAAGGAGCCCGATATCTCAGCTTTATAGCAGATTATACTTGCAATTACACAGCAAAAATCTGATGGTGAGATCAATTCATCTTTATTGAGAGATAGAACATTACCGAGGTTTACCCTCACATGCAGAAATTTGAGAAGTATTGACATTGTTCTGACTGCAATCGCCTTATCAAAGTCTATTCTATCATATTCCAATGTTCTCTGACAGAAAATTTCCTTAGTAGCAATAAAACCCTGAATTTCATTACTACAATATTGTGATGAAAGTGAGCCTTACTACAGGTCGGCTACGCCGACCACGACACTAGACAACATCGTAGTACCAAATGGGTGAACGTTTGAGCAAGTAGTCACGGGTTCAAAGGTCACCTGAGTATTCCATTTTTGCTTGTACCGCCGCATTCTAGTAACTGAATTTCATATCTCTCTTGATATTAATGTTTAAAGTCATTTGAGTTGCTAAAACGAAAAGCTCATTTGATTAGTACCAGGAGAAGTCGCATGATAAAGCGGTCGCTCGTCAGAGGCAGTGTTCTTGTCTGGAGAAGCGGTGTGACATATCGCACATGCTGTCAAGAACTCATAAATCTTCTCTGCGTTTTTCTGAAACCACGATACATTCAAAAAACTACTAATAAAAATTTTGTACCGTAAGAGAAGAAGAAATTACCTATATACCGGCAAAAATCTTATAAGGAATGCTCATATAGAATTTTTTAGACGTATCAATTATCTACAAGAATGGACAGTGGTTTTTGGAGGGTGAATGTCATTATAGATGAATCCATATATTAGCAAATCACTTTATCTATTGTTTATATATTGAGTGCTAGAGATGTTAAGAGCTTCTAGTGATTCGTTCTATCCATATTAGTCTTAAGAGCTTGGAAATGACGTTAACTTAGTTAGCCCTTTTTCTCTGAGACATTTTCCACAATAATGTCGACAGTCGATAATTATGATCTTCTCAGGACATTGACAACTCCTGAATAAGGCTACAGTTGAGTAGGCTTACGTAGGCTTCTTTGGATTCTGCAAACTACACAGCCTTATAGAAAAATAATCACGAACAAAATGAAGAAAGGATCAATATTTCATAACATTTTCCGTTCAACGCAGTTCGACACTCTTTTTGATAAATAGGCATCAGTTACTGAAAATCACCGTCTCAAAAGGTACTCGGACTTTCACGTGAACTCTGCTGTAACTTGAAGATTTTGGCTTCCTCGTGAATGTGACTAAATGCCTGTCGAGTAATTTAAGATGTACATCCTGAACCACTCCCACGTTTCCACGATAGATAACTAATTGCCTGCATTTGTAATACATCGAAAACTGGTACAGCTTTTCCACCTCCTGAGAAACGAAAAGCCTAATTAGTTTGGTACCGTCGAGCCAATGACACTTTCAAAATACTGAAATATCTATAAGCGTTACGCTGTAGGCGGATTTCTGCCTGCGTAAACCTAGGTTTTTCTAGAAGTGCTGGCTTCTACGTGCACTTTGTCCAAAGCTATAGCTAATGCTGATGCTATCTGTATCCTTTGGCTCGACAGTTTTGACCGCTGTAGTTACACAATAATGTTTCACAGATATATGAACTTTAACAGCTCACGTGGAGCAAAAGGGGACATGTCGCGCAGTGGTTAGAGGTGCTCTGTGTTGCACTCAAGGTCGACTGTTCGACCTGGCGCTCATGGCTCACTAAGCCATCCATCCCTACGGGGCCGGTAAATTGGTGCGAGACTGGTCTCTAACTTGCCTAGGGGGATAAGGAGCACTGATTCGATACAGCGAGAGGCCACCGCGAGTCATTGCAAGGACCAGATATGCATTCAATCATTGCGAACGAAATTACAAATCGAGAACGAATGCATGGCTCCTTCCTCAGAGATTGATCAACGCCGAGAGCTTAGCTTTATCGTTTATGTGAGCTATTGCTATATAATTCCAAAACGAAATCAACTAATAACAAGGGGTCTACTTCAACTTATAAAATGAAAAACTGAATGCTCTTTAAGCTTGTCAGCACTTCAATGATTGACTTGTAGCTTTAATGAAACTTCATCAATTTTGACGATTTACGCACCATTTCATTGCTGGTGATATGCGAGAGCAACTTCTTCGGCGAGAAAGTTTTCTTTCTTCTTGATCGTCGATTCGCGTACTTCACTCCACCAATAGAACACATGCGAAATATCATGCAGTTCTGTGTTAGTGTGCCCGTTTTGTCCGACATTACGTACTTTACCTGAAACATGATTGTGGCTATTTAGCATGGAAATCGAGTACACGAAATTGAAAAGTTCTTTTTCATAACACGTAGTTTGAAGCTTTCTTTCCCATTTTCATAAGTTAAAAGAGCATTTTCCTTATCAAAGTCAAGAGTCACTGAGTCTCCGATAACTGAATATTGTTGCACTAATCGAGATAAAACTGCTATCGATCTCAAAGTAAGATGTCCTATGCACGTCAAAATATCAAGAAAGCGTTCGTAAAAGCGTCATTTGCATCATTCCCTAACAGGTTGCGGGCCACAGGGCCCAGAAGGCGTGTCTGGCCCCACCCCCTGGTCCCGCCCCATCAATCACGTCCTATAGATGATAGTGATTGGGATGATAGCGGTAGTGATGGTAGTGATAGTGATCGTTGTGATAGTGATGATAATGATAACTATTATTCTCATTCTCACTGTCACTATCACCATCACTATCATCACCATTGCCATAATTATCACTACCACTATCATTGTCACTATGACTATTATTATCACTACCATCACTACCACTATCATCGCAATCACTACCACTATCATCTATCAAAGGACAGACGTGGTGGGTGGAGACGGGACCAGGGGTGGGGCCAGACACGCCTTCTGGTTCCTGTGGTCCTCAATCGGCTAAAGCGAATTTGTTTGCTAGCGGCAAAACCTCTGAGTTAGTTAGTGGCACCTCATTTTCAAACGAAAAAATTGGTAATCTGGCTAACATTTCCTAATTCGGAGTTGAGGGAGACCATTTTCACGTCAGGGCCACGGCCATATTCATCGATCATTGTCTCGTCCTAAATCTATTGATCAATCTGTTTATGAGTATATAACAAATCCTACAACAACACATACACGATTAATGAACATTCCCTGAACGATTTGAACCATTTCAAGAGTGACGTAGAGCGATACTGGGATGAATCCGCTGAAGAGCACGAGGCACTGAAGAAAGATGGAGAAGAGGGAGTCTGAAAATTATAGCTCAAATTATTTCGAAATCCTCAGTGCTTTATTTTACTCAGCTTTTACGAACATTGACATCTACTCTTGTGTTGACGGCATAGCCATCAGTTGCACTGTTATTAAAAAAAAAGCAAGGCTATTTTGCTTACTACATACCGTCAAAATGATTGGAAAACTGCGTCACAAGAAAAGGAACCGGTTGAGCGACTCGAGTCAAGATGGCATGTGTCAAACAGAGCAGCAAAACCATGCCAAACTGTGTCAACATAACAGAGTTGGTAAGGCTTGCAAGAAGGGAGCTGCAAGCAACCCGACTTAGCGCCGAATCTCTTTGTAAAAGATGTAGAGTATGACTGATTTTTCAGTGCATGCTTATCATTTTTACAAGAGCAAACGAACACAAGTTCTTACTGATTACATCACTCTAACATGCTTCATTCGTTATCCGCTTCAAATTCATCCTCATGGCCGAAGTAAAAATATCCAACCTTTTCATAACTCTCTTGATGCTATTCAAAAACAACTTAGTGTCTTGACCTGTGTACAAGACGATTGCATAAATGTTGTCAGTGTTCTTGAGTCGCGCTCCTCTAAGAATCACTTGCGCATTCGCTAAAAAATGTATTTTATTGTAGTGTTCATAGCTGATAGCGAAAAATCAACTTACACAGTGCAACTTTGGTTCTCTGTTGAATTTTTGGTGCACTTTTTGTCGGCGTATCTGTAAACGTTCGACGATCACTTTCTACACTTCATTCGAGGAAAAAGATCGATTTATAAAGAGAATTACTAAAATCAAAGTAGTTGATCAAACGCACTCGGCGCTTCAGTGCTAAGGCTGTTGCTTTCGGGCAGTTGTTGGAGAAGAGAAGAGCTTCCTGTCACATATCCTTGGAATTCGTAGATATTTCGATTTGGTGCATCATATACGATCTCGGAACCACTTTCCCAAAATTCCTGAAGCATGCGACTTTTTCCTCACTTTTTTCATCGTAAGATTTGAATTCAAAACCGACACTCATGCTTTTTTCACTGTTGCGAAGTCTGAGAGGAGCAGCTTGTCTAATCTAAACGATAGAACAAAATTAGCTTGTGAATGGCAATTAGAATTTTTCTCATATTCACTTAATTTGTATATTCAAAGTTCTTCTTTTATTGCGCGTTTACCATGGCGACTAGAGTGGTCCTGAAATATACAAATGCTCTATAATTCGGAGCCGTTCCCTTGGCTCACAAGTCTTCCATCTCCAAAAGGTTGGTAAACTGGTACCAGACTTGTCTGGCAGAGTATTATCGCCTAAGTACACTGATAAAGAATTTCATTCATTCATTGTGAGCGATGCTTAATAATGTTGAATGCATAGCAAATATTTAATGAATTACCAGCAACGACAGCTTCATCTCTGATTTTTGCCTCGATTTTTTCCTTATGTTTTCCGTTTTCTATGTCTATTGACCACGTTCCACACTATGTTGTGTCATGAATGGTGCATTTTTTGCTCCTCAGCCCTTACACGGCACTTACGGCAATCAATACTTTCTTGTAATACAAACAAAGGAGATTCTTTTACTTATTTTTGATTTAGCGAAAAAATGTTCTCCGACACAGCCTCTTCGAATTCCGGCTACACCACAACTGCCTACTCTGCTTAGCATCAAAAGCGATCTAATCATATAACGAATGAACATGAATATTTGCCACCATAACGCAAATCCTTTCTCCGCAAATTCTGTGTCTAATCACGCTTATTTCGTAAGTTTTCTTGTACTGATCATACTCTCGTGATAAGGCACCTTCCAGCTCTGAATTTTCATGGAAATCAAGCGAATCTGTGAGGTATCTTTCAACGATTGTCCTTAAATTAAAAAGAAATAGGAAAGTTATCAGCCGACAGAGCACAAGGGTGTACGCAACGGCTAAATATTTTCTTCCTCTCTTTTCCTTCTTCTCTGCTTTGGTAACGGAAGTGTTTGACTAAGTTGACGTAGGTAGATCAGTCACACTCTTTCAGGCTCTGAGGAAGGCAAGACTGCCGATTCGTTAGCCACGGATACGATCTCTATTGTACTACTTTGTACAAGATAAACTTATACTAAAAACCTTGTCTGTGCTGAAACAAAGAAAATCATAGAATTTGGGCACTCTTTGCTCTCATTGTTACTTTTGACGAATATCTAAAAGCATTCATATTTGCTCCTCTTTCAAATAACCGTTCTAACAAGATCATGATTATTTTTATTAGGCGAATGCTACTACATAAACCACTGAACGGTTAGACCTATCAGAAAAAAGGGCGAAATAAGGTTAGCATCCGTTCATCATGAGCTGAGCTTTGCTCTGGGGCTTTTCAACCTGGTTCGCTTCACAGACATTGGCGATTTTAATTATTATAGGAAGAGTGTCCCAGAAGGAAAAGATGGCTAGTTAAAGCTAGTCTTCAATGATGCCTTCAGTCCTAGAAAGCATTATGCAAGCGAGAACTACATTGTTGCCTTCTAGTGAGTGTTTACTTCATCAAAGTTATGTGGACTCAGGCCAATAATATACTTCCGCACTCATCAGATAAACGTAATAGCGGCCAACGAAGTAGAATGACAGCCATGGAGTCTTGTTAATAAGTATTACTAGCATTAATGAGACAAATGTAATCCTATGTTGACTTTTTAACAGGAAATGTCATTTCGCTTTGGCTTCACGGGCCGCTCACCTTGAGATTACTCTCTCCGTCAAGATTTGCAGTCTCAATATAGGCCACAGAACCTGACTCAGATGAAGCGAGTAGAAGACAGTCTGCCGCTAGCTGCTCTCCGTTTACCACTCTGATCATCTGACCAACATGAAGCTAAAATTTTTTATTTCCCGACAATCATTACTAGAAAACAATCGGTGAGATGCTTTCAGCAGTGTGCTATTCATTCAGTTTATTGCTCATGGCATTCTTTCTACTTTATACGCTAACTATTGACATCTCACGACTAATGATTGCACTCTATGTTAGAGAAAACCTATTCGGTGAATGTCAACGCTGCAGCAAAACGACAATAGTTTTAGGTATTAATTTGTGTCATTGCTAGAACACGAATAGAAACGTCTTCTTTTATGAAGCTCACCTTACACCAAGGTACCGTCCTCCATCCCTCTTCAGTGTGCGCATAACATGTTTGGTAATTGATTTTGAAATCACGAAATCGTCTTTGCTGAAAACTCTCCTCTTTGTGCAAGATCGATGTCGATAACCTGCTCAGTACTCACTACATCCTCATAGATTTCCCGAACGGCAGAACATCCAATAATGAACATGAGTGGCACGATAGTTGCTTGTTTACCGAAAGGAGAAAGTCCTGGCAGCAACTAAACAAGAATAATTCAACTTATGGATTAGAATCGGGCTATGACTTCTTTGGAGCCTCGCTTCTACTGGTTACACGGCACTGTTTGTTGAAGAATACTGATCCTGTCTAAGTGAAAACTATTGAAATCCTGTGAAAATGCACATTTACTAGACGAGCTGAACGCTGAATCGCTTTCTGAAGATTCAGTCACCACATTTTCAGATATCTGAGGCGTGAGAGCAGTGAAAGATAATATTCCGCCAAATAACACTGCGAGTTTTGAGAATGGTTTACATGCTATCCCACATTATCAATAACGAATGAGCGCGCTGGTTAGAAATGGAAATCTGTTTGGAGTAGATCTTATTTTGGATGATTTATTAAACACGTTACAAAAGCTAAAGGGTAGTCTTCACATCATAGACGAGATTTGTAATATTTGCTATCATAGTGATCATCTACAACTTCAATTTTACCTGTATGAGGCCCAGAACGAGAAAGTACAAATTTGCGACTTGCTTGAATTGAATAAAGAGAAATTTTGGGAGAAAATTTAGTAAAGTGTAGTTGTTTGTGTGCACCCAATTCGACGGCGGGGCTCGTACACCGAGTTTGAATCTGAAAAACAAACTCATCTCCTCTTTATCAACAAGGGGATTGTTAGTCTTACGATATTTGTCCGCCTCCTGTGCCACTGCCAATAATGTCTTGAGCTGCTAAGAGCACATCACTCTTGGCTGTCTGTAATTGCGGTGAATGATTTACGGAATCGACCATATCAACAAATAGCTTCGTTTCTCTCCTTGTAAGCAAGGTTGTGGTAAACTAAAATGAGCTTCTAGTTTTGTTACGAGGATTTACGAACTCTCCAGTCTGCGTTTCAACGCATACTTACATCTAGTGGGCTTATCTTATCTCTATCAGATCATGATGATAATTAGTATATAATATAAACACTAGTCCATTTTATTCAGTGCTTGTGGTAGCGAAATCGAGCTATCCATTGGCATTCATGCCTACATGATGACACCAAAATGAGAGGACGTGTTCGTGTTAACGCCAGGATTCACTTACCAAACTCCTTCGCCACTTATAGAGCCTGAGAGGAAGCCAACTCATGTCGACCGTTTAAGAGTTACTAGTAAACGATATGAATCATACCGCTAATGTGTGAAAACTTTATAATGGTGATTGTTGAAGACTTTACTATATCCTTATCACTCAACTAACCCAGATAGATTGAAAGGAGACGTACTGTTAGTTTCAATCACATTTCGGTCGTTAGATCATCATACTCTGGATCACCTCCTTGCTTTGTTGTGATAATAATGTAGAAATGTGGAAATATGCTTTCAAACCGACTTTCGATGAATGTCCCTGATTTATCGCTTGGCTTGTGATGATATGAAATTAGAAAAGCAATCGATCGTTCCAAAGTGTGCCGCTAAACTTAAATCCCATTGCTCAATCGGCAGTAAATTGTGATTCGGTACAAGTATGTTATCAGGAGACAAGCGAAAGATCGAGCCCTTCTGCTGGACAAGAACTTTTTATGGAAATGCTAGTATTCATTCGAAAGCTCAAATCTCTGGCCACTGCGCTGTTAAAATTTTTTCAAAGAAATTCTTTTTATAAGGTTGTAACCGAATGAAAACATTTGTGTTTTACAAACGCATATCTCCGCTAGGACAGAAGTCATATAGCACTCGATAGTGTAACCTTCAACCATTCCATATCTGTTATTAATTTCTTGAAAGATCATTGGCGCATTACATATGTGAAGTGCAAACTTTGTTATTTAACTGAGAATTTTTCTCCGCTACGAAAGATACTCTTGATAACACCTATAACTCTGGTGCTAGAAAATTCTATATTTTTGCTCTTTTAACGAAGTAATACTGAAGTCACGCGATTACTATCAATATGAACAGTTCTGGCCGGCAAAGGGATCGTTTTTCTACTCATTCCCGAATAACATACCTCAACCTGCAATTCCTATTGTGTGGTCACAAAATGGACCATGTTTCATGAAGTAAAAGTGGCCGTTACATCCTCACTTAGTAGTGGGCTAATAAGTTACCACTACACTGTACGCCTTCTCAATGTGAAGCATTCTTCTGTTGCTAAGGATTCGAGAGGCCGCCATAGGTGGTAACTATTGCAAACTTTCGGCACTGCTTGAGCGACAACTATTAAAATAAAATTTGGAAAAGGATATCGAAAGAGTATAAGTTAACAGTTGAAAATTCTTTGATAAATAACGCTCGGCGCTCAATTTTGTGTGGTTGTGAAGTCAGCCTAGGTCTGATTCCATGTCGGCAACTAATTCAAATTTCTTTATCGCGATCGAAACACACTGCATCAAAGAAAAAAATGAAAGTTTTTGTTAGTGCACGTCAATTTTCAGACAGATAGATGAGTTTGAGGTCGGACGAAATATTAGCTTTTGAACTATAAGTAGGTTTCGCAAATGCGGCCTCTATGAGGATGCTTCTCATTACTGATTCTCATCGGAAGAACCACAACCATTGTTTGATTTCAGGAATATTACAATGTGAAAAACACTAGATTTTCTGACAATTTATTGAGAATGGAAATTTGGGAAATTGAACATGCTGATGATCAAGTCAGCCAGCAATAAGCAGTCCAGTAATATATCGCCTTATAGGAAATCTGATAAATTGATTGAGTGGAACACAATCACAAGAATGCTGACTTACGAGCAAAACAGTCCTTGAAGCATGTGCAATGGATTTAAACCAGGGCTACCCTTTCTTGGGGCACGCGCTCTCATATCACGCCGCCCCGCCCTCGCTCCGAGTTTTTCTCAGTCATAGTTCAACTGTAGTCGGCGGTTGTCAACAAGCACTCGCCAATGGGAATAATCTGGGAAGAACGAATCTAAATCAAGCTCCTGTACAATTATGACTCAGCCGCTTTCTTTTTGCTGTAGTAAAAGTAAATATACTTTTCCGCTAGCCCAGCGGCAATACAACCCATCAGAAAAAGCCTATTTTGCTCTCATATAAATGACTAAATAATCATTCGATAGCTTAAATCAAAGGGATTTAAAATATGTAATTTGTCTTCAAAAGGGCCTCGCTGTTGCTCTGGAAGAGCAAAAATAAAATTTTATTTCTCATTAAAAACTTCTTGCTGAATAAAGCTTTTCCTTCGGAATGTTAATAATCAGTCGATAGATTAAATCTTAAGGATTCCAAAAGTTTATTCGTTTTTCAAAATATATCATGCATTACGCTGTAACAGCCAAAAGGACCACGTTTCGCAAAAGTAGACCACTTCTTTACCCGCTCCCCAGTTTGCTGCCTTGTGAAAAACGTAGCTTTTGATCCTTTTCAATATTCAAGTAACCGTCCGATAGCTCATATTATAAGGATTTTAGTGGCGTAATTAATCTTCAAAAAAGCCTTCTTATTGCTTTGAAAAAGCAAAAATGAATTTTTGTTCTTATTCGAAGATTTCTCGCTGACCAAAGCTTTTCCTTTGGAGTGTTAGTAATTAATTGATAGAGTAGATTTCAAGAATTCTAGTGTTATACTTGGTTTTAAATATCGACCTCGTATCACGCTGTAACACCCAAAAGAATATTGGGCTTTCCAAAACTGCAAAAAAGGACCGAGTGCGGAACCTAAATTTCTCTTGGTTTTCATGAAGCACTAAGAAGTTTTTTTTAAGTAACAGAAAACATTATTGGAATCCCTTAGATTTGATCTATCGTTTCGTTTTTGAAGCTATAAGAAAGGAACGTTGGAACTTGTGGAATCAAACACACATCGAGCTGCGCTGAGCATCACTATCACTGGATCACCTTTACCACCTGTCGTCCCGTTAATCGTCGAGCGACTGGTACCAGCAACACTTCCATTTTTGCCTATCGCGTGCAAGAGTAGCCCAGTGGGTTCTTCTCGCTCTAGGGATTCGCTGAGCATCATATCTTTCTTCTATGACTTTCGTATAGAAATCGGGCCATCAGGTAGGTGGTCTTGCTGTAGAACGCTTGATATCCTGAGCAATTCAGTCGGTAAAGTCTCTCGTCCATCGGTTGTCGTTGAAGCGCATCACGTGTCCGGCTCACCTCATCTTCGACATCCTGGCGTCTAGAACGGCGTCTCTGATCTTCAATCGTTGCCGCAGGTCGGAACTTCGGATAGTTTCTCTCATTTGCCAGATGCAAAATACTCCTAGCATCGACCTTTCGACTGCGTTTAATAACGCCAAGTGATCATTCACTCTGCTTACGTAGCGACCAGGTTTCTTATACATACGTTAGGGCAGGGATTGTCATCGAGTCGAAAAGGTGAGCACGGTAATAAACAGTAACCACCAGATATGGTTGTAAATTTTGGAAATGTGTATTTTGAAACGTGTGAACTTTTTCTTTACGATATTTATACGAATGTTCTTTACTGTCATCTCCATGCGCCGCTAACGTGCTCCTAAACTGTAGACTTTGACGTGCACGTATTATCCATTGCAGAGTTCAAGTGAATAACCAATCACTCCAAGATCGAGGCTTGATAACCTGCTCTTTGCTAAACAGCAGCTTGGTGACTGACGCCTCGGCGACTTCGCCTTCTTCAGCTCCTGGGATTATGTTTCATTAGGTTACTCGTTTGATTTGGCTTCGATTACCTTTTCATGCCATCTTCACGTTTGCTCAAAAGACCAAGCGAAAAAGATACCACATTTTACATAATAATGGCATATTCCTACCTGCGGATCATTTTAGGACTTCTAGCGTTTACCCAAAGCTTTCAAGAGTTCCGCGCATTGATATTCTTGACTTATGCCCTAGAATCGTGACAGTAGCATCAAAGTCATAACCAATGTGCTTTTATACCCTATGTGTTCACACAGAAGTACTTCGTCGCACTTTTAATTAATCATGTAGACGTTCTTATATGTGTACCCAAGGTGATACACCCGTTTCGCTAATTTACTCATATCCACATGCTTTACATGATACTGTGTCCAAACTCGCGCAATCTCCTTCCTAACGGAAATATACCCAATTTGCTAAGTTCCGCAAACGATCACAGAGATGTTTGCGGGCAATTGATGTTTTAAGACATTAGGTAAGATCTGAAATGCTGCCATAGAACTTTCAAGACCATTGTCATTAAGAGAGTTCCTGTTATCAGGTCTCCAACTAGTTTTCGGCATTTAATCCAAAAATTCAAACATTCATTCTCCCAAGTAATCGAATTTATCAAATAACATCAACTGAAGCACTCTCCATTTGCCTGGATGCAATTCTTCCATAGAAGTGGCTTATCTTTAACAGCCAATGTCGTCCAAATTAACACCGAGACAAAATCGATTAGCGCCAAAAGTAATGTTGATCGTTTTAAGGGACCGAAGTGAGCCGATTCATAGAGACCTGTTGCAGGCCGATCGGACCATCAACGCTGAGCGAGACTGTCTGCAACTGGACCATCGCAATCAAGCACCGTACACGTCACCGCTGCCGCCAAGTCATTTTGCTTCAAGACAATGCAAGGCTACGCGTTGTCAAGAAAACAAAGAAGAAGTTGACCGATTTGGGCTGAGAGCCCTTGGACCATCCCCCGTATTCGCCAGATCTGTCTCCGTCCGTTTCCATCTCCTTAGATCATTGGAGCACTACTTGGGCAAGAAGAAGTTTCGAGACATCAATTATTTGCGTAGAGAATTGACTGGTTCGTTTGATCAAAGAAGAGTGAGTTTTATGAGAGCGGAATTCATTTGTTGCCGGAGCGTTGGCAGAATTGCATCCAGTGAGACGGAGACTACTTCAATTAATCTACTAATTAGCTCTAGGAGTCAACCTAACATCAATAATGTGCCGGAAAAATTAAGGGTCACCGTGTTAGGAGGCATGACTCTCCGCGATAATGCCCGATAGCTCTTGGTTTCTAAGGAAACCCTGTGCAGTATCGCATGCAAATTACGAGATTTTCAAGATCGCCTCCGCTACAAAGCCAGAAGAGAAGCATCTAACAAGCATGAACAACAAAATTCAGGTGCATTACCAACACTGTCTTTCCCTCGGGCGTTCTATAGGCAGCAAAGCCCCAATAGCAAGGTGGATATAAATTTTCGCATATTTTTAAACGAAACTCTGAGAATACTTAGCTACTACTGCTGGAAAAAGTTTAGCTCCACTCTAACATCAACGCATAGAAACGGCATGCGATAGATACGGGAGCTAATAAAGCCCAAAATTATTAGACTATCAGTTACTGATAAGGGAGGAGAGTTTGTGGTAATTTCCTATCAGTTGGATGTTGAAATAACGCAAAAAACGCCTAAAAGACATTACACTCTACCGTCCATCATCTGATAATGATTTAAAAAACAATGTCGAAAACGGAATAGTGAATGGGCAACAATAGCAAGTTCGACCGGTTCAAAACCTTCCGTTATTTCTCAGCTGAATCTCGACAGACCATCATGCCTCGTCTTGTACTTATTAAAAGTCATCAGTAAGTATGCACTGATGATCTTACAACTACTCATCCATCAAAATTCAAGTTAGACCCATCATCAGTTATGTGGACAGGCCGACGGATAGAATAACGTGGTTTAAACTTAATACTAGTCCAACTAGTCAAACACATTTCAACCCATCTTACCAACACCCAAATGTTCTTAGATTGTCTACGTAACGCGTCTCCCAACGACGTGTACGTGATAGAATCTTTCGACGTGACCGCTCTTTATACAAACGTGTTGAATGAGTCCGCAATGCAAGCCATATGTGAGCTTCTAACGGAGCACGAAGGAACCACGAACATGTATGGCTCCTTCATCCGGCAGGTCATGACTTTCTCAAAAGAGTGTCTAAACTGTTCATTCTTAGATGGTCTGGGAAATATTTTGCACAGATCAGAGAGCTGGCAATGGGGACAACGACTAGCTCCGACCTTTGCTATCGCTTTTATGTTTAAAGTAGAAGCCTCAATAATCGATCTCCGACCGTCACTCTACTGTAGGTATATAGATGATTTTTGTGATCTGCTTAATGCAGGAGGAGATGGACAAATGTTTTGAGTTGTTAAATAGTCAGTCGGAGTACATGAAGTTCACCCGTGAGAAACCTAAGTCAAATTGGCTGCCATTTTTAAACGTTCAAGTCAACCTATCCAAAAACTCCAACAACACAAAATGGTACCGTAAGCCAAGCAACAAAAGCATTCTGGTTCATTACCTATCTTCCCAACCACCGCACACAAAATGCGCACATATAACAACATGTTTCGAACAGCTGCTAATGTGTGCAAAGAAAAGGAGCATGAGGTAGGGTCCCTAAGCTTGGCGCGAAAAATAACCATCTCCAATGGCTATAGCACGGTAGAGGCTGTCCGGTTTGAATGAGAGGAAATTCGGCACCGTCAATCGAAAGACCTGACAATGATAAAGTTCAATCCATCCTGCCTCTAACGGAGTAAGTACAGCTATCAAACGCTGCTTAAGAGCAGGTTTGGATAATTCGGTGGTAGTAGTCGAGATACCACTAAATTCACTAAAGCGCTTAATGTGCAACCGACTATATGGCCGCCTCTGGTGCAAAGTTTGCTCTAACGGCAGAGACGGCGATTGCATGAAATGTGGTACAATTTACCTGCTCTCTTGCGAGGGATGAGGAAATTAGTACATTGACGAAACAGGTAGACAACTATTACTTAGTGTAAAAGAGCGCGTAGTTGGGTTACGCAATTGATCCAAAAACCTCATTAGGCACGCATAAGGAACAAAAGCATAAAGTAGCAGATTTTGACGTTAAGTTCGCGGTCCTTACACAAAAATCAAAAACATCCGTGCGAAAACTTTGGAAGTCTTTTGGATACATACATAGTAAAGGCCCAAAAATGAACCGCAAAGAGAAGTGCCTCGTAATAACGCGTGACCTCGCACCATACCTCAGACTACTAACAAGCCGTTCACTTTGCTGTCTTAAATGCTCAACGAGGTGTTCTCAGCGGTGGATGCCTAGAAAACAGTCTCAATTAAATTTCATTTACAGCCACTGAGCCACCGTTTTTATAACTTGCTGTTAAACCGTTTTATGTAGTGAATTTGACTCACTAAATACAATTACAAAACAGCTTAAGACACGGTATGACGCGAGCTTTAAATGTGTTATATTCTGATCCCACCCACACTCATATCGCTCACCCAGCATGATCAAGCTGTGCTCGCCTTTTATATCGACGTTGCAATGTTACTCACAATTCTAAAAATTTACTGCAAAAAAAATTCCTGCACGAGCATGTGGTACAGTGGATAGAGCTGCTCTGCAGCGCACACGTTTGCATTGATGCGACCACGCGTCCCAAACTCACCAAGCTCTTCTATTCTTCCAAAACTGGCAAAATGGCGCCATACTTCAGTCATCATTGTGGAGGCCAGATATGCACTAATAACGTATAACATAGTTTTATGAGGTCGACTACTTGACCATCTCTCAGACTGCTCAACGCCGAGAGCTTAACCCTTACAGTTTGTCATTTTTCAATCTGTTTACGCATGAATACGTTCTTCCATTACGATACCTATGTAAAAACATGGGAGAGTGTCTGTAAAAACATCGAGCATATAATGAGAGGGAACGTTTATATTTGAATTAAACAAAAAATTATTTCAATAACGAAAGTCGCACTCCATGCAACTGTTTCATCACTATTCCAAATGGTTTAAACGCGCTCTAATGTCACAGCCTGCGCCAATAAAATCGATCCAAATTACAAACGTGGGCGCGCGGTCCCATAAATACGACAAGTATCCAGCTGTTCTAGTCAAGCTTCAAGTTCTTCCTTATGTGGAATCGTCAATGGAATGAATCCTTCCCAGATCCTATCTATTTTTTCTTTCATCAAGTCAATCGTTTGATTCAGTCAATATTTCGCTAGCGCTTTCGCAGCTCTATCACTATCACTATCGTTACTATCGCTACTCCGCCTAGCGCCGCCGTCAGCTGTTTTCTTCTTTTCAAGAAGCATCGTTATCGATGTAAGCTTATTTATTGCTAGCTATACTTCTTATTGATTTCTGTCCATTTTTTAGAGAGTTTAATTTAGCTTTCAGTGATATTGAATCTGAACAAAAGGTCTTGACGCACGAGCTGACTGGTTTGCTGGTACAACCCGACGAAGAGGAGATTTTGCCCAGCGACGTAGATCCCCCAAGGATGACACACTAGATAAAGGTGATGATTTAAATGACAAAGACTCTAATGGTGCACTCCAATGGATATCGGCTGGGCACAGACCTATGCAACGTCCCTATTGATCAACCTGAGCTAGTGGACGGTTTATCAATCTTCCTAAACCGGCGCGGATTGTCTATCGATCATTGTAGGGCCGATGCATGATCTATCGATCATCGCGTCAGCGGCACGTGGGCAGCGTACCCAACGACATTTAAACTGGCCAAAGTCCACCTAGGTCGCACATGCGAATTCAACTTATTTCACCTGCTGCGTTGCAGAGAAACGTCCTTTTCAGGATATAAGCACGGCGTTGGAATCAACGCCATTACGCTATAGCAAGATTACTAATAGTCCAAGGAAAGAGCTCTGTTCGACGAGAATATGCGCATATGCGATGCAACGAATCTCCTTTCATAACAACGTCAAAAAGGGTTTTTTTGATGACCAACGACGTGGGGCGGTAGCCAGAACTCTCAGCTTTCGAATAATCACTAACACTCCTATGAAAAGTTCCCCTCCAGCGAATGAGATCAGTTTTTCATTTGTCCTCTTTTTATCACAGACCACTGATTGTTCGTATGTAGTTCTATTTATAATGTATCTAAAAGTCATGGATTTCAGCAAATACTTTTATTTCAAATATCCGAATCAACTACTTTTTTATGGAGTTTCCGGGCAAAGGTGGAACAAAGTGTTTCCTTTGTGGAAACGGAGGTGCGCAAGATGTTCTCAAAAGTAGGCGAAAACCGAAGGTACGTTGGTATCGAGTTCTACCGAGGTTTTTTATCTTTTATACATCTATCCCCCGTCTTAATCGATGTTCAGCCCTCGTTACGGACAGTTGGTGAATATACTGGCTCCATGACAAGGAGCACGGCAAGGCGACTAGTAGCAGAAAGTGGAACTGACCTCATGGTGGTTCCACCAAATGGGACCGATATAGCTTCGAGGGAGTTATGGAGACAAAAAACCTTGTCGACGGTGGAGGCGGTTTTGTGGCCAATGTCTCTAAATTAATTAGGGTTAGTTGGAATCACATTTTGCTACCACTTCTATTAATTCTCCAAATTCTTTATTTCCGCTTCCTTTAGGCAGTGATATGGTGTTACAAATGTAGATCAAAGAATTTCGAGTGAAAAGCAAAAATTTGGGCTCAGGCGGGCGATGAATCCGCGTCGTTTGACCCACAGAGCGCCAACACGTGCTACCACTACACCGCCAAGGCCAATGTATCACATATCACTGAACTCTCATAATTCATCGTGCTTTACATTAAAGGTGGTGCTGGTTGTTTTTGTTGAGTAGTAACTATGGCGCTTTTTTTCCATCGAACTTTCAGATATCTGGCTTCGGAGATTCTCATTGTATCATGAGTTCACGATAAGAATGATTAGTAGTTTGTTTATTAGTATACTTCAAAAAAAGTGATAGGAGATCGGTGGTGGCTTCGGTGATGCAGTGGTAGATGCTGGCACTGGCAGTGTGGCTGAAACGACTCGGGTTCAATTCCTTGCTATGATTGAATGCTTTGCATACCACTTGACATCTTTGGATATATATCATGTCGTCCAACAATTTTTGGCATTAGAGGAATACAACCAAATTTTTTAACCAGAAGTAATTGAAATTGCATATTTTGCGAAGAGCGTGGCTTTGCTCAGAGGCCCCACGTTTTGATGAGCGTCGCTGTGGTGTGTTGTCCCAATGTCAGTTGAATAATAATCTAATATCTCAGACGCTAATGTCAGTTTTCAGCTTGGATTTTCTAGAGTAATGGCATAACTGTAAAATATATACGTATGTATACATATATATAACACTTGGAAAATTGTTGGTTTTCAGAGGGCTGTGGCTTTCTCGTTGAAACGTAGGAAGTTTTTAGAACACGTGAGCGTTATTTCTACTAAAATAAACCCTTATAGAAATCTTTTTTGTGATATTCTACCAGTTAATGGCGATAAGGCTCTCTCAAGGCTTCAGTTTACCTATAAGATTTGCTTCTTCCCATTGCGGCGTGTAACAATACAATCGCTCGGGGGCGTGATCTCGCCATTAGAATAGCTGAATGAGGCTTGGTGCCCCGGCGTGCCACGTGGTTGCCAAAGGGTCGAGATGCTGGTCACACTGTTTACGAATCCTACTTTCTTGATCTTGAAAGATACACAGTTGTTGAGCTACGGGTTTGCTTAGATAGTCGCCCCATGTTGTTCGTTTTCATCACTTTTGTTTCACGGACACTTCCCTATTTATTAGTCTTTTCTTTCCTCTCATTCGAGAGCATATGTGGCAATGTTTAGAGGTGCTCTACGGACCGATCTCGAGCACGTGGCTCACGAAACCTTCCATCCCTCCGAGATTGGATGATTGGTACCAGACTTGTCTGAGAGGATAAGCAGCACCGACTCACACATTGGTAGGCCACCGCGAGTCATTGTAAAAGCCAGATATGCATTGAATCACCTTAAGTAAAGCTAGAAATTCTATTCGAATTCATGACGGATCTCTCAGAGATCAGTCAACGCCGAGAGCTTCATCCTTTATCCTTATTCCTCTTTTTTTCTTCAAAACATCTCTTCATAAGAACATTTCGAAAGATAATCTCGCAAAAGTATTCCATTTACCGGAATTCGTGAAGTCAAATGGTTTCGCTAATACTGCAATAATCACTTATTTACACTAAATTTAGCAAATCGAAAAGCAATTTCACTTGAAATTTGATATTACTAAACAATCAGATACTTTTTGGATAATCAAGTCAGTAGCACGAAGTTGATGAAAGAAAGTTTTTTTAGCTAAAATCTCGACACCTTTGTCTTTTTCGGAACCTATCGATCTAGTCGATTGCCCGCAGACGTATATCCTCTTTAAGGTCGTCGTCTTCGGTGTCTATCGCGGTGAATATTTCCGAGTGGGCTGCGCTCAATTGAGGACAGTGATGTCCTTATGTACACCATATATATATACATATATATATATATATATGTATATATATTATGTATATATATATATATATATATATACGGCGCTTGCTGATGATAGCGATTTCCCTCCGGTAATTTATTGAATTTTTTTATCAACTTTGTGCTGCTGGCCCAATCATGAAGGAATATATGATATAATGATTATGTCGAAGTTTAGGAAAATTTGTTTCCAAGTTGTTATAAGGCTCCGAGCTAGCCTATATATATATATGTATATATATATGTATACATATGTATATGTATGTATACATGTATATATATACATATATATAGACTGCTGCGGGATGGAATATTCGAAAGCAAAATATCATCATCGGCCAATCACTACCAAGAGTGACAGTCCTATATATATGACCAGCGCCAAAAGAGATTCACCATTTGAGCGGTGCCCACTGAAAGGATTTGACTCTGTCGACAGCGAATGCGATGGCTACATCTAGGTCAAACGACTGTGTGTAACCGACTGGAATGATCAGCTCCGAAGTAGATGAAGTCGTAAATGTTGGTCAAATATAGCTTTCATCGGTGAAGGTCAATCACCATGCATGAAATTGGGTGGAACTGATGGGAATATTTTATTTTCTTAAAGATACATCGCAATCATCGAAGTAATGAAGAAACATACAATGGTCTCAACTCAGGTATGGGAAATGGTGTTGGTCGTGTGTCTTTGTGACTCATTTATTAGAAGTATTCAGACATTTTGCGGTATCTTGCCGATAAGAGGCTGATAATAATCACTGGTAGCAGTATTAGGATAGCAGATCAATGGCCGGCGTTATGCGATTTCGACGTTTCCAAAACTGAGACCTTCGTTGTATCAGACTATTTGAAACATTTTATCAAACTGTTGCATTAGACCATGTCGATCATTTGTACTTCTAAGAATCTTACACATAGACAGTAGTAGCAGTTTCTGCACGACACATTTTCTCCAACTTCTCTCGAAAGCACAATACATCGTTTCACAGCCAATCTTCGTGTGAACAATGCAAAATATTATTCCTTCGTGGAGCAGTCTTCTTTTATGTCAGCCCACACATATACAAGAGCGATTTCCATATCTTTGACGTCGATGTCCGTCATGAGTTATCGTATGTTCCAAATCATTCACTTGGCTACCCTCTATGCGATTAATTGCACAGTTATCTTTCTATGAAATCTTACATATAGTGTTTACCCGAATCTTATCATTATCAGTGGCATATCATTACCACATTTTCATATCCTTATCCACATGTTTTCTAGCCCAGCAATTGGCAAAACTTGCACGGCTGCTCTTTACGTGACTAGTTATCTTGCCAACGGTCTGAATCACGTATTCGAATGTCTTCTACTTAGTTGACATCATTAACTCGGTCACCCTTTGCGAATAAGTTGCATCGTCATCTGCTTTGAATCACAAGCTTACTTGCCTTTTTCTGCGTGTGCTGGCATCGCCGATTTGATTTGTCTATTCGAAACACGGTCACTTTGATCTCACCATAACTTCAGCGGTCCGTGAAATTACTAATTTTCACTAAATTTATTAGAATTATCGGTAGAGTTTTTGCTTCACTTTTAAGACTATAAGCCGTAATAGAATCGTTTAATTTAACAGAGTTTGAAACAGAGGCCAAGTAGCATTATTACAGATGCTATGACAAAGTTTCTTCCAACAGCATGAATATTTTTATAACAAAAACTTGAGTTGATAGATATGATGAGCCAATCAATCGCATAATTGTGTAGCCATTTGAAATTTCAAAACTTGGAGAATACTCGTACAAATCCGTGTTATGCTTTGCAGAGTTTGAGACTAGGGCCGAGTACAATGTGCATAGCTGGGATTAAATAGCTTTCGAAGAGCATAAGTATTTACGAAGAATTCATTTTTATTTGACCGCCTCTTGCAGTGATGTGATGGTACAATATACCCAATGATGTAGAGTGGTAAAGTTTTTCTTCACCACTCTGCATCCTTGGGTACATTTACAAAGATACGTCAGAATTGAGATATACAGATAAATTCCATCAATGCAAAGCCGTTTGAAATTTCTGCATTCAGGAAACACAGACATTACAATGTAACAGGACTCTTGGGCAACTTCGCTTAGTTTTTATAGAGCTTGGATATTACCAAAAGAACTTTGAAATCTAAATACGTTGGGCAAATAGATTCAGCTAATGTGAAGCCATTTAATAATTCTAACTTCAGGAAACTCAGGCTTTATAATGGAGCATGACCCGGGCAAATTTGGTACGGATCTCGCACAGTTTGAGACAAGAGCAGACCGCACCATGCATAGGTGGGATGAGATTGTTTTTGGACAACATGAAGATTTTCAAAGACTTTTTGAAATTCAGATACAATGAAGAAATAAATTCGATCAATTAAGCCGCTTGAAATTTTTTGTTCAGGAAACACAGACATCATAATGAACACATTCTTGGGCAACTTCGCGCGTTTGTCGCACAGTTTCAGACAAAAGGCAAGTACACTACGCAAAGGTGGGATGTGCTAGTTTTTGAAAAGCGTATATTTCCGAAAAATTCCAAAAGATAAATGCAGTAAACAATTAATTTCCATCAGTGTACAGCCGTCTAAAATTTCTGCATTTAGAAAATCAGGAACTGTAATGGAACAGAATACTTGAGCAAATGCGGCACGTGTCTCGCACAGTTTGGGACTGGAGCCGCGTACGCTATACATAGGTAGGATGAGTTAGTTCTTGAAGAGCTTGGATATTTGAAATGTAGACTTAGTGATACTAAATATGATGAACCCTAATAATAACTAATTGTGAAGCTATTTGGAGCACCTGAATTCAGGAAACACAGGCATCGCAGTGAAAGAAGATCCACGTCAACAACTTCAGTTGGACGTGATTCAATACCTATGTGGACATTGCAAAGGCTCATGGACGCCTGCAGGCGTAACAATTTGGCAACGCTTCATTCAAGCACAATTCCGATACCGCTTTGCCAATGGCAAAAGATAGAAGGCTTGGGAGTTCGAGACACAGGATTGAACCAGCAAAAACGTGTATATTACAGGCATCTCCTACCACTGTACCGCATGCATCTGTAGACGTTTTTTTCAATAAATTTCTAAAACTCTAAGAACTAGTACTACAGTTCATACATGAAAAGCGAGCACGCATTTATCGCACAGAGTGGGCGATATGGACGAGGAAGAGAGAATTAGTTGATAACACGCATAAAGCTCGTATCATGCAGTGAAATGATTTATTTGGTAAATGTATAATATGATTAAAGTCATTACATGAAGCGGTTTGGCGAGTCACGGAAGATGTCTTTTAGTTGCTGTTACAGAATTAATTAAATGAAGATAACTATCTTTAGAAATCCACTGTTGAGAGCCTTCTTATGGTGTATAACAAAGTGAATGTTAGCTGCCGTTGCAATCTGTTAAAGTCAAATCTTTTCATCCGTAAAAAAACAAGTCCTTCATGAAACATCTGAGCTAACTCTTCCGGAAAGTCTTCTCACAGCAGAACGTGATAGTTGACTTTGAAAATTTATTTCAATTTTCGAAAAAGAAAATCAAGTTTAGTACTATCTCAAAGTAAAGATTTTTTCCTACTTACCTTAATTTGACATAGCGACCATGTGGTTTGATTAATGATTGTCTCTCTTGTCGTGTATGTATGCCTGCTGCCATATGGACAATTACTTAAAAAGTTTCAAGACCGCTCAAATGTGGAAAGTGTAAGTCGAGGATCGTCTTTTGGGAAATCAGTGGTAAACCTTCATTGAGACCACATTGCACAAATTTCTATCTGATTGCTAAAACTTTGCACAGAGTGAGGAAGTAGCTAAGTATTTGGGAAGAAACCATGAGAGGAGAACTGAGGAATCTGAAAGAACAGTGCACCCAGATAGCAGACTTCTGAAGAAATCAAAGAGCAGAATAACTATGACAGTTGTAACAACAAAGATAGGATATAACAAAATTGATGAACTTACAACAATGTTAAATGAGTAATTCACGAAATCACAGTGTCACAGTGCAGTGAAACTGAAAGCTTAGAATAAACATAAAGTTGACTAGAAGTTGTTGAATATTTTATGGGGTGATGTCTTCGGTATTAAATACGATATCAAGTGTGTTATATTTGTTTCCCTCATATTTTAGCCTACAAAGGTGTACTAGAGCGGATGTAGCACAATACCTTTGCCATCTCGAGTATTCTAGAATATACTTATTACTACTTTCATTTCTAATCCTTTTCTAAATATTGGCTTTCCTGCAAAGACATCATTTGTAAATATTGGCGAGGAATGTGAGTTGGTGAGTTGGAATGTGAGAGTTATTGAAGAAACAAAGCGACAAAGATCTCTTACATTGTGTGCCAGTGCCGGCGTACCAATCACCGTTACTGACACATATCATACAGTAGATATACTCATTCTTTTTGGTCACTTGGCCTAGATCTTTCGCGATCATGTGCCTTAATTCCAATAAGTACGTGACTGCACGTTATGGGCCGATACGTCTTAATGTCAATGCAGGCGCTATTTTTTGACATGTTTTGCCGCACAGAGATATTCTGCTAGATTTTTGCAATCAGCCAACTCAAATCCCAGTACACAAAAAGGTGATAATACGGCAAGAAGCTTGAGTTCCATAAATAGCAACAACCCCATACCTGAGCGAATTTGACGAGCAGAGCTTGTGATTGAGCACTCTGAGACTGCGAGAGCGTATTCACTGGAGTCTACAATAATAATATATCTAATTCGACAGAAGTATGGCTCTTTCCTATGTTAGTCGAAAATGACTACAATATCTTATCAACACTTCTGGGAGCACATGTACACTATAGTGGAAACCTGGGCTACACAGCTGTAAAACACTATAGGACTGTGTGTTCATCCTGACTTTAGCGGTGACCAGAGTACTACAGTATGCGTGTTTAGTAGATCTTCTGTTGCATCTGTTGAAACCCAATAATAGTCGAGTAAGTCGAGCGGGTAGCGTAAAACTTTCTTTTTTTCTACCACTTGCGAAAGTAGCCCACTCGTCCTCATAGCTGTAGAAATTAGTTGATATCACATTTCATTCTTTTCGAGTGTTCTCTTGAGACCACAGCTCAAATTCAATATGTCAAAGGATCATTTTTAAGACACGCATGCCATGTGGTCTCTTAAAATGGGCTGACTTATAGAGCTCGTACACGTGTTTCGATCTTGACGGTGTCGTCAGTCAGGCGGTACCCTGTTGTCTTTTGCCAGCCCGCTGTAGGTGCTTCAGTCCCCACACTAAGAGTTAGCGACGACGAACGTTTCACATTCTATATCCAGTGAAATAATCTTCGTACACAAAGTGTTGTACACTCGATTGCTCTTGGCTAGCATAGTTGATATATACCATTTATTTATACCATATTCAATATATACCATCTTTAACAGACCACATAACATGCGTGGCTCAAAAATGATCCTTTGGTATATTAAAACTTGGGCTGTAGTCTTAAAAAAAACTCTCGAAACGAATGATTTGACACAGTGAAATGAAACGTATAATATGATATATAGGATATAGAGTTCAAAACATTCGTCGTCGCTATCTCTTAGTGTGGGAAAGAAGTACCCACAGAGATTAACAAAAAAACGAGAATGGGTAACTGCCCGACTGACGAGGTCGTAAGATTGAAACACGTGGTCGGGCTCTATAAGTCAGCCCATCCTTAATAGACCACATGACATGCGTGGCTCAAAAATGATCCTTTAGCATATTGATATCACATTTCTTCCGGTCTTCTGGTAAGCAAATTATACCACCGAGTCTGCACTCTTGCTGTTAAGCGCTCGATTGGACTTTTTTCGAAGCCGTGCGCTTCACATGGTTGTCCTTCGCCCAGTGTCATCAATCCTGTTTAGGATGACTCAAGGGTCTATAGACAAAACATCACAACCAGATCAAGCTATAGTTGCCAACGTCGTAAAGGTCTCCATTTTTGAACAAGAATACGGCCTTGTTGGTCTTCCCATAACTTGTAACCCCCATTTTGACGGGAAATGTTTGGCGACTTAAATCAGTGCGCTGATGAAAACTAACGAGAGGTTTCCTCCGTTGTTCAGGTCTTTTGCTATCTCAAGCACATTTGGTTCAACTTTTCACCACTCAAACAGCGTATCGAATAACGAAAGGAAGAACCTGTGAAACAACAAATCCATGCTCTGCTATTTCACATGACTGTGAGAGGACGCTGCAACTGATGAGACTCGAGTATCTATCGTGATTGATCTTCCCTGTTGTCTTTCTTGTAAATGTAAAAGCTTTGTTAGGGCATCGAGAAGCAATCATCACGATTTTATAATTAGTTGAACATTGATGGTTTCTGCTAATGCTCTTCTAAGCCTCTACGGTCATAACTGCTGCTCTTCTCTATACAAAATCTTTATTTCCTTTCTGCAACATTTTGCAAGCTTGGAGGTATGTTCGCGATTGCATCCAGTTTGGGTGATCCCTCGGTGGCGTATCAGTATGAAACTTCTTTTAAAAAAGAACGTCTCTTGGCTACTTCCAGACTCTCGGCTTTCATAGCGCCAACGTAAAGACGTTGGATAAGCTGGCTGCAATCTTCGCCGTTATTGTTGATGGCGGTGTTTCTTCGAAAGCCGATTTATGATTTGAAAAAAATGACACTTCATTGTAATTCTGAGATTTACATCCTTGAGCTTAGCAACTTTCTCACTTCCTTATAAAAAATGCGATGTTACAAGAAGGAGACATTGGTCAGGTCCCGTGTAGAGTTTAGTAATAACAGAGCCATAGTTAGATAGAATCTTTGACTTGCTACAATTGATCTACCTCATTGAAACAATCTCTGTTGGGAAACTCCCACGTTCACTATTAAGAGTGAGGCTTTTGAGAATGTGAACTACCGCGGATGGTTTTGGCTGCCATGTTAAATCCAAAAAGCCCATCACCCTACACGTTCCATTCTAGTTCATCGTGACGTTCTTCAAGCGTTCCTACAAATGCATCTTTCGCTGCAAAATTTCCTGTGATGACCTCGAAAAATGTATGATCCTCTCTGCAGAACTCTCTAAGTCTACAGAAGACGCTTCGACTTTGTATTTGTCATAACTTGAAGTTCGTTCCTAATAACAAAGATGGGCAAAGGTGGTGTTGATCCACATCATTTCAACTGCAATCGTCCGATCCGAATTCTTAGCTGTTCAAATGAGTTGATGTTCGTGGTCATACTGGTTTTGACGACAACGCCAACGCTGCGGACACCTCTGCAATCGTAGCAGTTCTTTCCCACTGTCGTAGACAGCGCGAAATGGATGGCGTCTTCTTGTCCCAACCAGGCCGATGATTTCGTACCTTGTCCTCATGCTTGCATTAATAAATCTTCTACAGAAGCTCCATATGCAAGTGTACGTGCATTATAGGCACACATGGTCGCTTTAGCTGCAGTTTTGGCAGCCCTAGTTTGGTTCTGAGATTTCACAGCTTCTACCAAGTCGTCCTACCTGACGCTACCGTAGCGAGAGTTCTTTCAATGTTAGGAAGGTGAGGCTCGCCTTCTTTACTATGTTTAGTTTCTATATCGAACGCATAGAGTGCTGACCTTTGAACTTGGTGGCTAGATCTTCACGGGTAGCTTGCCAATCTCTCCCGGAGGAAGAGAGTGATTGCAGGCTTTTGGCCGACTTGACTTGTAGAAATAGAGTTCTGTCAGTCGGCGCTGCACAAGAGGGCTCATCTCCAGAATCCACATAGGTCTCTGAGAAGCACACGGTCGCTTTTGGTTTGCCTTTAAATCCCCTATCCACCACCTAAAGACGCGGCACGTGCCCTCGTAACTAACCGGGTGGGTTCCATCGAACAGGAACATTCGTGGCATAACAACAGGAAGAAAAATTTGAGCGAAGAAGTTCACCAACAGTGGCCTCACACGGTCATTTTAAGGAAGCCTTCAATCAGATAGCAAAACCAACGTTCTGCGCTCATGTTTCTGACTCAACAGTCTGTGTTGATCCATACAGTGCTTTGATATTTAGCAAAGAAATACTCCGTATCAGTCGCATATTTTTTGAATGATATCTTCCAAAGTTTCATTGGCAACGTCATGGAGTAATGAGCGTCTCATATTTTAATGGTCATCGAGTTTCTGAAATCCGGGAGAATGAACAGAAAAGTCGATCGTAAAAAAACACATGGATTGACCATGTGAATGGAAGAATATAAGAGAGACAGATTAACAAGACAGCTAACTAAAATAGAATGCAAATGTTCTCTCGCACGATGACCTAAACGGTGGGTGGAAGTGCTCTTAACTTGTCAACAGTCTGCATTGGCAGATGGAAACGGTTGTCGGATCACGCATTGTGCATTGCGGACGTCAACACGTTCGAGTTAGACCATCAGCATATACGACGATTACTCGAAAAGATGTGCTGATGTTGCGCTACTTCTTAAAACAGTCTGTTCAAGTATCCAAATTTGTTCGTCCTTCGACCAATCACGAAAACTAATTGTGTATCGGCCAGTTTATAGCGCATCACTTCAAAAGATGAAGAAGGCAACGACCCGACATAGAGTAAAATTACTACAAGTCAACCCGCTGAGCTGATGTAGTAGTTTTCTGATGAGATTTAGATCATCAGTAAATGATAAAATAGAAGGGACCTCAATAGGTATAGGCATGACAAACAACAACCAAGATTTCAACAAAACCCCGCACTTTTCACAGGGGAAGTAAGATGCCTACGAAAACGTCGAATTGCGAACTGTTATTGAACATCTCTATGCTATCTTGATAGCACAAATCGAAAAACCATAGGAGATCAAAAGATCAAAGGAGCTTTTCAAGAATTAAACACACTTTCGTATTCTTCGAAGCATGTGCTACAGTTTGGTTACTAGTGGTCGAAGGAAGAAGTTTGGTTTAGCGAAATATAAGCCTGGTAAGAGAAAAAACACAAGGTTTTATGAAACATGGTTTTGTTTTGAATGTTACAGTGTTATGAAGAGGTGTTTCGAAAAAACCAGTGATGTGGTGCTGTAGCCTCAAGTCTCAGCTTTCGAATGGCTACTGATACCCCTGTGGAAATCCCTTTTCAGCGAATGAGATCGGTCTTTCATTTGTTAACTCCTGATCAAAGAGAACCCATATTTATCTTTTATTTCTTAAGGCAGCAAGTGTGAGTAATGATGCGAATGATATCTTTTCACGAAAAATAAGAAAGCATTCAACCATTCAGTCGCTTCCCCTCGACCAGTTTACTTATATGGTACGCTCATGAAATGCTGCCTTTCCGGGGCACAAACCCTGGACAGACGGTACAGAAATCGTGGAGTGCCCGCTGGTTGAGCCCTAGCAACGTGAAACGTCACCAGTGCGCAGTCGCCGCTACGACGAGCACTCGACGTCCCTCACTATGCTCCATGCGAAGCGTAATAGCTACCCGTTGTATAAGCGGCGGGTTTGTAAATCTGTTCTATCACAGATGTGATTGCCACTGTACATCACCTGTATCACCTGTCGTCCCGCTGATCGTCGAGTGACTCGAGCGGGTACCAGCAACTCTTCCATTTTTCCCTATCGCGTGCAAGAGTAGCCCAGTGGGTCCTCCTCGCTCTAGGGATTCGCTGAGCATCATATCTTTCTTCTATCGCTTTCGTGAAGAAATCGGACCAACGGGTCAGTGGTCTTCCTTTAGAGCGCTTGACGTCCCGAGGAATCCAGTCGGTAACGGCTCTCGTCCATCGGTTGTCGTTGAAGCGCATCACGTGTCCGGCCCACCTGATTTTCGATATCCTGGCGTGTAGAACGGCGTCTCTGATTTTCGATCGTTGACGTAGGTCGGAACTTCGGATCCTTTCTCTCATTTGCGAGATACGGGATACTCTAGCATCGACCTTTCGACTGCGCGTTCGATAACTCCAAGTGATCTTTCATCCTGCTTACGTAGAGACCAGGTTTCTGCTGCATACGTTAGGGCAGGGATAATTGTCGAGTCGAAAAGGTGGGCACGGAGTCGGATGTTCTTTGTCCTCTTCACTACATTTTCGATGCTTTTAAACATTCCCCAAGCCGCTCGTTTTCTCCTGCTCAACTCTGGAGCTAGGTCGCTTATTATGTTGATTTCACGACCTAGATAGACGTAACTGGAGCATTCGGAGATTGTCGTTCCGTTGAGCGTGAATGGGGCATTCGAAACCCATCCGTTCCTCATGAACATTGTTTTCGTAAGATTTAGTTGAAGACCAATCTTTCCACAGGAGTTATCGAAATCGGCCAACATTCGTTCCGCTTGACTGAAGTTTGGTGTTATGAGAACGATGTCGTCAGCAAAGCGAAGATGATTTAATTGTCGACAGTAAATTTTCACTCCCATATCGTCCCATTCTAATTTTCGCATGACGTTTTGCAGGGTGGCAGTGAATAGTTTTGGCGATATTGTATCGCCTTGTCGAACCCCTCTTCTTGCGTCAATGGTGATATTGTTGTAGAATGGAGATATTTGGTCGTGAAATCTTTATAAAGCTTACAAGAGATCATTATGTACCGAGTAGGGACGCCCTGGTATCCAGAGCCTCTATAACCGCTTCTGTTTCCACTGAATCAAAGGCTTTCTTCAGATCGATGAAAGTGAGACAGAGTGGTTGTTTGTACTCTCGTGAAACTTCAATGAGTCTTGCAATCGTGTGGATGTGGTCCATGGTACTAAATCCTTTTCGGAACCCTGCTTGTTCGCATGGCTGTCCTTCGTCCAGTGTTCTGTCAATCCTGTCTAGGATGACTCGAGTAAAGAGTTTATAGACAACGGACAGAAAGCAGATTGGGAGATAATTGCCTATGTCGTGAAGGTCTCCCTTTTTAAACAACAATACGGTCTTGCTGGTTTTCCATTGAATAGGGACCTGGCATTCTGACAGGTAGCGAGTGAAGAGCCGAGCCAGGGTGTTGATGAGAACTGGCGGCAGGTTCTTCAGGTGTTCTGGTCTAATCCTGTCTGGACCGGGTGTTGTTCTGTTCTTCACCGACGATACAGCATGTCGGATTTCGGAAGGGAGGACCGGTGGGACGACATATTCGTCCTCTTTCAATTTATATGACGGTAAGAGGACATGGCTAGCGAAGAGATCCGAGTAGTATTGGTGGATGATTTTCTCCATAGCCCTTCTTGAAGATGTAAGTGTCCCGTCAGGGTATCGGAGTGCAGTCATCTTGGTTTTATAGTTGGCGAAGCCTCGCTGGGCTTTGCGAATGCTCTTCCCAGCTTCTGCGAGCTTCTACCATAACTGCTGCTCTTCTCTCTTTGAGGTCTTCTTTTAGCGCTTCTCTGTAGCGTTTCGCTAGATCGGACGTAAGGATTTCGGTTGCCTGTAGCTCGTGCGATTCCGCGTTGACGTATCAGCTCGAGTGTCTGCGGAGACGAGCGTCTCTTCGTGACCTTAAGACTCTCGGCTTTTGTAGCGCTTACGTGAAGACATTCAACGAGTCGATCGTATTCTTCGTCGATGTTGTCGACAACGGTATCTTCCCAGAGCCGCTAATGATTTGAATACATCCCAGTTTATGGTAGTTCTGGGACTTCATTGTTTGAATTTAGCGGCTTTCTCTCCTCTCCTCGAAAATCGAAACGTTGCGCGAAGGAGGCGATGGCCTGATCCCGTGTAGAACTTAGGAACAACAGCGACGTCGGTCAGGCAAAACCTTCGATTTACTAAGATGTGATCTACTTCGTTATGGTACTCTCCATTGGGAGACTCCCACGTCCATCGCTGAGAATGAGGCTTTTGGAATTGCGAGTTACCATGGATGGTTTGGGTCGTCATGACAAACTCAGATAGCCTCTCACCCTGTTCATTCCATTCTAGTCCGTGGGTCCCTATGTGACGTTCTTCAGCTACGTTCTTCTACGTCCAATTTTTGCGTTAAAATCCCCGACAATGACCTTGAAGAATGTATGATCTTCTCTGAAGAATTTTTCGAGGTCCATATAGAACGCTTCGACTTCGTCTTCGTCATAGCTTGATGTTGGTGCGTAAGCAACGAAGATGGTCAAAGCCGGCAGGGAACCACATCGTTTCAACCGTAATCGTCCGTACGGGTTGTTAGTTGTTCGAACGAATCAATGTTCACGGTCAAATTCGATTTAACGAAGACGCCAACGCCGCCGACACCTCTGCGATCGCATGTACCAAGGAACAGTTCTTTTCAGGTGCCATAAACAGCGTGAAAAGGATGGCGCCTTCTCGTCTCAGCCAGGCCAATGACGTCGTACCTTATTCTTCTTGCTTGAATCAACAGATCTTCTACAGCAGATTCGTGAGCAAGGGTTCTTGCGTTGTAGGTACAGATCGTTATTTTAGTCCGTTTCGATCTTGGCAACTTAGTTCGACCCTGAGAATTTGACAGCCTCTCCGTACTCGTCCTACCTGGCGCTGCCGTACCAGGGGCTCTTTCGCGATCAGGGGAATGAGGCCCATAATTGTTGCTGTTTTTGGCATTTTGACACCCAACGTATAGCTTGCCAGGCTCTAAACGTGGGGGCTGGGTACTCACGAGTAGCTTGCCAGTCTCTCTCGAAGGAGCGCAGGAGGAGCTTATTTATTATAAGCGACTCCTAAGCGCCTCCCATGTACTTCCCAGCCGCTTGATTGCAGGCTTTTGGCCGACTTGACTCGTAGAAGTAGATTTTTTGTCAAGTTGGCGCAAAGCAGGGAGCTCGTCACCTGAATCCACCTGCATCTCTGGGAAGCACACGGTCGCTTTTGGTTCGCGTTTTTTCCCCTATCCACCACCTGGGATGGGCTACGTGCCCTCGCGACTAACCTGGCAGGATCCCTCAAAGAGGAAGGTCCGTGGCCACTGTACATATTCACATAAATTGTACAAACAATTTGTACCTTCTATAAACATGCATTTATACACTGCCGTATAAGTGTTGCATAGTCTGCATAGATTTTATATCAGATCTGGCCAATGTGACATTTACGTACGTCCAAGAGGAACTTCGACGTCCATTGCTGAGTAAACGAGAAAGAAATTGTCAACCCGAAAGGTGTGCAATACTCCATCCTGTAATCAAGCCTTCTTTAGGTAAGACATTTACTGAAAGGCTCACTGAAAACGGTGAGTGCCTGAACAACTGTTTCCAGTGCTACTTGTATTTTAATTTCTGACTATTCTGAGAAATGAATCGTAGAAGTTCGGCTGACGTTTCGGCGACCCGCCTTCTTCAGTTTCTATTGATTTTCATATTCTGAGAAAGCTGTGGAGAAATTTGACCGACTAGAATGCTTTTAACTTAAAGTTCCAGACTTTCCAGATTACAATATGCACTTTCGTATTGTGTGTAGTCGACAAACAATGTGTTTAGAGTATTTCAATCTCTGCTGTCAAATTCTTTAGACTCGCTCATTTTGACCATCATTTTAAAGTTATTTGGTTGGAATCGGAAGAGCAGGATAAACCACGCCTTATTCTCGCCAAGATTATCGTTCGGAAAAGCGATTTTCCCTCTGAAGAGCCTTTTTCAGGAAGTTGTAGATTGAGCCATGTGAATTGGATGATTGCAGCGCCCATCTCCAATGAATTTTTAATTGGTTTTTTGTACCACTTAGCGATGCAATGATTTGGATAGGCTGAAATATTTAAATGAAGATTCTTCGTCCCTACCATGCTTCGCTAATCGATAGAATGACTACCGCGATTGCAGTGACATCCTCAATGAAAACAACATTCCACTGCGCCGTGGCAGATGAAATAAGTTAAGTTTCACCTTGAGCGCACATTTTTGCACAGCTAACGATTATGATTGGGTTCCCACCATAGTTCATGTATATACCTTTAGTACTTGTTCAATGGCTCGAAAACGATGATTCTGAAAATGATTTTGGTTTTGAGAAAGCCCTTAATGAGAATAGAGTATCACGCTTTCTACTTGGTGATATATATATATATATACATATATATAATATATATATATATGTATTATTATGAATATATATATATATATATTATATATATATACCAGAAGCCATGTAATCGTGTAGAGAACATTGTGATATACGAGAATCTAGAATTAAATCCAGTTTTTTCAAAACAGACAAAAACAGAAAGTAGAAATGAACGTATAAATTGGCGCTGGAGAAAAAGGGGCTCCTTTCACTGAGTACTTCGTTTCAGGGAAGCATATGTTTACTTCTAGTTGACCTTTGATACCTTTATCCACCCCTAAGGGATGCGTCAGATGCCCTCGCAACGAACTAGACAAAAATCCCTCCATGAGGGAGATTCGTGAATTCATAGGATACTTATCAGAATACAGATCGCATGGTATAAGCAAAAGCGGTGTTTACCCTACTTAATAGTTTGTAAAAAACATCGTCTCACAAGAGTCTGCTTTGCGGAAAAAACGACCTGAGATACAACACCTTAAAAAGTTCACGGCCGATGAAAAAATAAGTTATCGAGAGGCTATTTAGTGAATTACACAGCAATTGCCCGTTTTCTAACAGCCCAGACATTAACAAGGTTAAAACTTCGTCACGCAAATAACCCTCACAGCGAGCTGTAGTTATAGAATTGAAGCCTGCAATAGAAAGCAGCACTATGAGTCTTTGCTCCAGAATCTTTCTTTTAGTTTCTTAAACCTTCCAAAGATCGTTTCAGATCCCTACATTAACCTTTCAACGACCTTCTGCATTATATGTGATGCATTGACCTTTTCGTGATTTTTTGCTGCGTAGAGTTTACCAACCAATCTTCTGGTAATAGTTTGTTTCCGTTAGTTGGAGGCTAATGAAGTAACGACTCCTTTCTCTGATCACAGATTTTCCATCATATTTTCAGTATTCATTCAAAAGCTGAAATTTCTGGCTACTGCGCTATGTGACCATTTCCTGAAAAAGCCTTTCTATGACGCTATAGCAGAAGGAAACATTTGTATTTCACATACACTTATTCTCGCAGGACAAAACTTTTTCTCAACTTTAAGTAGTCTTTATTAAGGTAATTCCATCGGTGTGTTTATTTTTTCGATACATCATTTCATTACAGTGTAGCAGGAAATTTTATTGAGTCGTCCCATAAGTTTTGAAACTAGAGCAATAAATACCAAATTTATTAGCTAGAAGTCAATGAAATTGCATGATTCTGATATCGTTCAATTGCGGACTTTCTTGCTGACATTCTGCTTTACAGCTTGCCTATAATTGCTTTGAGATGAATTTGCCGTGATAACAAATTTACTTCCTATTGATGCACGAATACCGTGCAGGGACAAATGCTAACGAAGCGACGCTCAAGATCAACCTTTTCGGGACATGGATCTGCGGCCTCCGCATCTCTAGCTGGCAACTCTGAGTGGTCTGCTCCTCCTCCTTTGCATCTCTGACCCCCAGTGTGTCGCGTCTAATAATGGCACGATGATGTGTCTAGAAATCACAATTTAGGGTCAGAGATGCAGATAAGGAGGAACATATCGTCCAGAGTTGCCTTTGAGAGATGCGCAGGTCGTGGTTCAAGGCCTCGAAAAACTTAATGAAGCTTTCTGTGACGGCCCGTGCGCAACTGATCATCCAAACTGTTATCTCCGGCTTTGAACTTCGCGACTGAATTCTACCGTGCTTTCTGCAACTGTATCATTGCCCTCAGCTCCATTAACTTGTTGGAGACCGCATGATATGTGCATATATATACATGTATATACATATATATATATATATATATATATACATGTACATGCCCATATATGTATAAGTACATATGTATACATATACATATACACATACACATTTATATACAATCTTATATATATTCTTCGCATAGAGACATCATTAGCATAACTGATCAGCCGAGAGAAAAGGTAAATATGACTGAGTTATAGTTATAAATAGTAAAAGTTATTTTGAATGCTATCAAAAATGTTCTTCTTAGCAAGATACACTTTACGAAGCAATGTTTCTCATTCACTCAGCCCGAATCGCATTACTGATCATCGTGAACACTGTAGAGGTAAGCAAGTCTAAGCGATTTGATTAACGCTTTCGGGACCAGCAGTTGTAACAGCCACATGAAGTGCAAATAGCCGTTGTTTGTATTTGATTAGGGGTTTTTCATCGTTTCGGATAAAAGCCTGGGATTTCTAGTAATAATTCGATAGTTTAAGATTTTTTACACACTTGCATGCTTATAGTGAAAATAAAACGTTTATGTTTGAAAATAAAAGCTTCCTCTTACTGCGAAATCACAGTGATGTTGGAATTCTGTCAATCGTAATAAGCCGAACAAAGAATATAATGATATAACTCGATCAGTTTCAATATATTTTATTATAAACTACACTTAAGAGTTATAATAGTGACCGAAAATTGGAAAACAATGAACAGTATGTCAAAAGAAGCTGTTACACATTGCATGCTATGCCACGTCATCGATAATTCTTATCATAACTAAGTTCTTATAGCAGGGATTCGCCCATTTGTAATAATTTATGTAATCATGCACACGTGAAAGATGGAAACTTATGGATTACAAAAGATCTCTTTGCAAGAAGGATCAATCGTATTCAGGAGAACTAGTAAGTTCAGCAGCTACCCATTTTCTCATTGTTTCAGCAAATCCAAGCTTTATTTATGGTGTGGGTGTAGATATTTCACATTAGCTACGACCTATACTAGCCATTGCTTATTCTAGATAATGTAATTGTCCCGCGTACAATTATGTCAATTTTCTAGGTTACTGTAAGAAATTGAACCCGTATGCAAGCAGAATTTTTAAAGTTGCTGTCTGTTGATGTTATCTTTTATGGAGGATAGTGTAAAGCTGCTTCATCCTGCTATCGATGTAAGTTTATTAGTCCATTACAACTACAACTTGCTATGTTGTTTGCGATTATTTGACAGCTTACCTTTCAGCGCCGTCATGTCAACAGAAAAAGACGTGGAAGCCTCAGGAGAAGAAGGCTGGGAAGCTTTTGAAGACGAAGAGTTGGAAACCATGCTCAGAGGCTTGGTTGTTAGCGCTGACGAGGGCACTGGTAACCAATCAGACGTGAGCATCGACAAAAAACGTGCACACTCCACAAGGTTCTGAAGATGACGATGACGGAACTGACGATGCACAAAAAGCTTTTTCGCATGTTCACATTGCAATTGGTGATCGGACCACCAATGAGCAGCCACCCACCTTCCTGCCCTTTGATCACACACCGGCAGGTGTCCAACACAATATTATTACCGAGTGCCGTCAACCAGCTGATTTCCACAAACTCTCATAACCGATCTTCGGGAGTTCTTTTTGGAGGAGACATATATTCAAGGCACTCAGTAGGACGCCGATTGAGAGGATACCACTGTGAAAGAAATGTAGACATTCATAGCTTTGTGTGCGCAAATGAGTGTTGTAAAGCTACTACACCTAAAAAATTATTGGAGCAGCCATCCGTCTTTTAGGAACCCCTTCTTAGGACTATGAGGCAGTGGAAAGTCATAACAAGCACAAGTTGCTCGTCGATCTCACTGACCAAATTGCTGCCTACTGCTCATATACCAAGAAGTCGCAATATCTAATTTCACAGTTCAAGTACAACCGCCTGTTCTTCCACCTGGTGACGCACATATGCCTGATGAAAGCGTGGAAAATCTACAAAGACTGCGTAAAGAAAAATTCGTTCATTGATTTCAAGATAGTTGTTTATTTCAAATACTTACGAGATTATATCGCTCCACAGCCGACACCCAGGCGTATTCTCGAAGTCTTTTTGCCACGTCGTGGGCGTTGTATTGGATGTTTTAGAAAGTTGGTAAAACTTGTTAATAATCCTTATGCTTGAAATAAAGCTAAAAGAGTAAGCACGAGGTGCAGTCGATGTAAGTTGTATCTTTGTTCAAATTGTGTCAATACTGATTCTTGCAAATGTGTTGTTAGGCGTTTTGGTATTCGACAAGTTGTATAATTTAGGTCGCAAAATCATGTTGTATAATACTAAAGACATCTGTGAATCGCGAACTCATTATTTTAAGATTTGATGTTTATTGTTATAGAATGCATAATACAATGAATGTAACAAGCAATCTTCTATGCAAATTCTATGCGGGTGAATGTTGACCGGTAATGATATTTAGGGTAAACTGCTGGTGATCGATGGATGTTGTTAAATTTATTGTCTGCTAAATACATATTTCATACAAAAGATCAACAACATTAGTGAAAGGCTTGAAAAACGGGTGAAAAATATGCAATTTTTCCAGAGAAGTCTCTGTAAATTGATGATCAAGGACTTTATGAAAGTTTATTAAGCTGCGTGCTGAAAGTCACGCTTAGGCTTTTTGAAAAGTGATAAGTCGAACAAAATCCGTTTTAGTTTCACTTTGTTGCAGATCGTCAAAAAAATAAGAAACACCCACTGCGAAGTTCAATAGAATAGATGTTCACTCAGAGTATGAAATCTAATCCAAATTCTCTTGCTTTAGCGCACTAAGAGTCAGTTCAGAAAAGGCAAATTAGATTTCAAAGTCTACACTTTTTGAACTATCGGAAGATTATCAAAACTCTACTGGAAGGCCGGGCATAAACGATAGTGACGCACGTGAAGCACTCCGGAAGCGAAAAGCAGTATTTGTCCACCGTGTTTATAGCGCTTGAAAAATCTACATTTGCAATTCAATTCAAAAACTAAATACATATTTAGAATTGACATATATCAAGCTATCGAATAATTTCTGAACCTTTAGTGAAAAACTCTTGCTCTGTGAAAGGACCATGTAAACACGAGTGCAAATCACACTGCACACTCCAAAGAAAGAAACGCCATATTCTCTTCGTTGCTACAGCTCACTGAAAACAGTTCCATAGGCAAAAAGTAGCCATCAGAACCGCAATTTTTTCAGCCATCAAATGGTTTTTTAAAGTCTATCAAAAATTTGTAGTTAACGAGAAAATCACGAAACTTCGCAAGTACCATGAGTGGTACACGCAGTCACGTAAGAGTTGAAAAGAAAGAATTGCTGGGGCAAGTTGCTGATTTGCTATGCAGGCATTGTTCATAGTTGTTAATCTTAAGTGCTCCGGTGAGAAATAAGACAAAAAAAAGGATAAACAGAAATATAAGACCGGGAAAAAACACGACACTGAAAGACGAAGTGGAAGGTGTTGCACGTCCGTATATACGTTCCCGTTGCGCTGTGCCAAGCACGCGAAAATGGTAAAGAAGTACAAATTTGCGTGCGATACGACGAGACCGATCGCTCATAAGGTACATGTGTAGGGGCGCATGACGTGGAAACCCTGCCTCTACCTGCTGGAAGAGTAGCCTAACCAACCACAGTCGGATGTCGAAATGGCAGCCGCCTACACGAGTTGTGATCTTGGGCCGCCCTTCGCGTGAATATGCCCGGAAGCCAGCATTTCACATGCGTGTGCTAGTTAAATCGGGTGCGATTGTGTTGTGAGGAGCCTCGATTTCGTTTCTTCGAAATACTCTTTATTCACATAATTAAGCACATTATCCAATTTGGCAGATAAAAAAATGCTTCTAAAATTTGTATAAGTACAAATGAGATGGCATAGAATCTCAAAAACACTCGAAACGAAAGATCTAATTGTCATCAAAAATTACGATACTGTCACTGAAGCGCGTCTCTTGGTGTGTGAGAAATTAGTATAGGAATTACGAGTCGACTCCTGAATATTGTAGCCTCTGTAGTGCTAGTCCTTTCTTCACCTTCTGAACCAAAGCGCTATTAACTGGTTGGAGAAAGACTACCTTTCATGATTAGATGGGAACAGACATACTTAAGTACTTGAACACATTGTTTTAAGAAAAGAAGCGACATTAGCACATCTTTCCGAGTAATCGTCGTTTATACTGATGCCTTGACTCGGACGTGATGACGTCCGCGATGCACATTCCGTCATGCGATAACCGTTCCTATCTGTCAATGCAGACTGATCACGCAAACCAAGAGCACGTCGACCATTCGTTTGGGGAAGCATTTGAGAAAGCACAAGCTTTTTTCTGTGCGCGTCTTCTTGTCTGCCTTTTATCCTTTCAATTGTATGATCTCTCCATGAGTCTTTTGCGTCTGATATTTCATATTCCTGGATATCAGAAACTCGATCGTTCCAAAAATCAGTGGCGCACGCTACACTTTGACGCTCTCCATTGAGTCTCAGAGTCATCCTTCAAAGGTTCTACGAGTGATACGGAGAATTTCAGTGTCACATCATAAAGCACTATGTGTACCAACGAAGACTGCTGAGTCAAAACATGAGTGCACAATTTTGGTCCCATTATCTGATCGATGGCTTTCTTCAAATGACGAGGCAATGCTGCTTTACTTCTTCTTTCTGACTCCTCTTCCATATTGTTCTGCGTTTTTATTAGATTCCCATTTTTCACACGAACTTGATTACTGCTTTAGAGGTGCTGCGCAATGTTCATCGAAAGCTAGAGAAGTTGTTAATTTGTGCTGCTGAGAAAAAAATTGCAGAAATCCCGAAGAAACTTTGCCGTCTCGCTCATACAACGTGATAGTTTTACCCGAAGCGTTGTTTTGGTCCTCAGTTCACCTAGTATTCATAGATGAAAGAATAGCCCGTTCTTTTTCTCAGTAGAATGACGCGACTTGCACCGAGTTGGAAAAGACTCTTATATTCTTGTCGTTTTTTAGCTCAGTCACGTTTTTGCATGAGGGATCGTTACAATTGCAGCATTCTGCGATTTGATGAGTGAGCGAAGGAATACTACATTGATTGTTGATGCAAAAGTCCTCCCTCAACTAAAGACTCATGCACACCAATAGAAATACTTAGTGTTTGTGTGTCATTTGTACCTGCTAGTATTTCACAATGAGACAATACCCTTTTGTAATAAGATTAGTACAGCTGCGCCATCAGATTTGGTAAAGGAGAAATAAGCAATTTCAAGGACGTTGTTGGAGTTTTTAGAAATGTATTGGAGTTTAGTTCGTAGTAATACTGGCTGAGCTTATATGCAGAGTCATGACCAAATTTCATAGACTTCTCAAGAGTTGTCTATTCGGAAGACCACTGAAAGACTGACGCACAAAGGATAATACTTGTTCACATAGCACTACAAATCAACGTTCTTAAGGATCACATGCAGCTAGCTGAGTAAATTAAACAAAAACACTGTTTTCAATTTCTCATGATGTTTTGATCACATTTTTTGCAACACGATAGTCATCTGAAATCGGAAGAATTTTTTGATTTGATCGCAGTGTTCACGGACGCAGACACAATTTGAACATGAAGATTTGAGAAGTTATCAAAACGATTTTCCACTTTCATCGGCAACAAAAAGAACCTTGGTGAGAAAATGGTTATACCGGTGTGCTTTTTGTTGTCCACGAGTGCGGCAAATCGTGCGGAGAGCTTTGGACAATCTAGTGATTCTGTCGAGCATTGGAACTTCTGGTTTGAAAAGAGTTAGCGCATTAAGATAAGTTAAGTAACTTTAGAAAACATTTAGAGAGAGTCATCAGCGCTTTGAGAGTAAATGTGGCATCGATAGAATGATCAAGTCGAATGCTTTGCAGATTTTTGCTTAATGCAATATCTTCCGCATCAGGTGATGTGTCAGAGCAATTACAAAAAATAGCGCTCGACTAGCAAACTCAGTGTCAGTGGATATATGCTGCGATAGATTCCTGATTTTCGCAGGCCACAAAGCGCATTTTCCGGCTTATTCATTAGGATTGCATTTCGAGTGTCAAAACAATTGAATAAGCCGCATTCCATCCAATAAGGAACAGTGGCATCTCTCAAGGAGGCATGCTTATTGACTGCGGGAACTCGTTGGAGTGATCAAAAATCAGGCTTCAATTTCAAGTTTCCGACACTTGCAAATCTTATTTCCAGTTGCAATGCATGCTCAGAAAAAATTGTGTATACCGCTAAAATAATATCACAGGCTCTCTCTAGCAAAACAAACAATTTCTTCAAGTGCTCCAGCAATCGGTAAATTGATGTCAGTTGTTGAAAAACATCCTAAGGAATCATGTGCTGAATGAGGTGAGTTGTTAGGTTTCCCGGAAAGGTAATGTTAATGTTAATATTAATGCTGGATTTCGACGTGCGTTCTCAACGTACCAGATATTTCTTAACTCAGAACAAATTTTATTAACAAAAATAAAGCCACTGGAATGAACACATCTGTGACATCGAGAAGCAAGTTTATTCAAATCAGCTGCGCGTAATTCTGTGCATCTGAGGGCGATAAAGCTATTAAAAATATTTTCAAGCCTGGCTTCGTTTTTGGAGCATTTATTGTAAAGAAAGTTCTCGATGTGCTCGAACAAGTAGTAGTTGGTAGTTGAGAGATACGGCAAGTGTAGTGTTTGATCTTGAGCTCTGCTTCACTGGCATTTTCCCCTACTCGCCATTTGTGCATGAATATCATGCGAATTTGTTCCCACAGCAGATCCATCTCGGAGCAAGTATGAGTTAGTTGCATATCAAAATATACGCGAAAAAATTTGCAAACGAACGATGTTAAAATTATGCAATTTTGACCACTTATGGTTAACAAATTTGGTTTTCGTTGCTCTACTGTCAAAGCTTATAGAACGACCTAATAAGATTGAGTTTTTACACACGTGGGGCATTTGTTGGTCGACTAGTGTGTGGCTGAGTGTCTATTGGCAGTGGATTCAATCCCGCATTTCGCGACCGCTTGGTCGATCACGTTGGCACGTTACACATGTGAAGTGCAATTGTTGTCATTTAATTTGGGATTTCAATACATCCTTTCATCATCATTTGAGCCAGCATGTCATGTGGTCTGGTAAGGGCACTCCTTAGTGTGACGCTCCCGAAAGAACTGACTATGAAAAGATCGACAGACGACGGGTTCTGCCCGGCTGATGAGTCTGTAAAGACGAAACACGTGTCTCGGGCTGTACAAGAGTCCTTATCAGACCACATGACATGTTCGCTCAAATAATGATGAAAGGATATATTGAAATTTGAGCGTGGTCTAAACAAAGCACTCGATATAAAGGTATAATTTGGGATTTTTTTCTTCCTAAGAGAATTGAGTGGTGAGCGGAAACGTCCCCGGATAGGATGAAACGTGGGTTCGATTCCCGCCTGAGGCCGTGTTTTTGCTCACCACTCAATTCTCTTAGGAATATTCAAAACATCATAAAAGTGCGAAATGCACTAAAATACTATCAATATCGTGTATTTTTTTCTTCTTTCGAGGAAACTTCAGATTAGACGTCTGAATCCGATGCTAAAAGATTTTCTCTGAACGCTCATGTGCTTACCATGTTTCCAGCGAAGTAATAGCTGAATTACGCGGTCAATGAAAAACATGATTTGATTCTGAATGTTATAGTGTTTTCAAAAGGAACGCCCATTATGACAAAGTTTAGACTTTCGGATTACTCTGTTGCCACAAAGGGATGGGATAACGCCGAGGGAGACTTCCACAAGGGTAGTTCTAGGAATTTCTTTATAAGTGAATTTCTACGTCATGCAGCTGAGCTGACGTCAATTTTTTCGTAATAGCCGTATCACGCAGTATCCCTTTGATGACCAGCGTTGATAGGCAGGCGGCGTCGCGTCGCCGCTTGCGCGGCACTCGCAGGGAGCCATATCTGTGTTTCTGTGCAGGGAGTACCTGGCTATTTGCGTACACAGACTGTGCGTATATAAAATTCCGTCATCTCTGCATATAAGCTCAATGAGTATCACTAAGAACAAAACTCTAATACGTTCCTAAAACCTTGAACAACGATTACGAAATTGTTTATTTACCACATCTGATGTTGCAAGTGTACTAATCCTTTTACAAATAGGCTGTATCTCATTATGAAATAGTAACAAATAAAAGTGACTCACAAATACTGACGATTTTTGCTGGTGGTGCAGTGAGCTTTTAGCTAAGGGGGACTCTTGCATCAACAATCAGTATAGAAATGCTTACGTTCATCCATCAAATTGCAAAATGCTGCAGATGTAGCAATCCCTCATGTAGAAATATGACTGAGATGGAGACTGTTTGAATATGAGAATTTCCAACCAGGTGCAAGTCGCATCATTCTCCTTAGATAAAGAACGGGCTGTCCTTCCGTCTTTGAATATTAAATGGACTAAGGACCAAAACAGCACTTAAATAAAATTATCACATTGCATGAGCGACACGGCAAAGTCTCTTCGGTATATCTGCATTTTCGTTCTCACCAGCTCAAATATACCAGTCCTCTAGTTTTCGATAAACATTAGGCGGTATCACCAAAGCAGTAATTAATCCGTGTGGAAACTCTGGAAAAAACGCAGAACAACATGAAAGAGGAATGAGATAGGAGAAGTAAAGCAGCACTATCGGTCAATTCAAGGAAATCACTGACCAAACAATGAGCTCAAAATTCTGCGATCACGTTTTCAATTCACCAACCTTTGTTGATCCACATAGCGCTTTATAACGTATCTCAGATATTCTTCGCATCATTTGTCAAACTTTCGAAAAATGACTCTGAAATTCAATTAGTAACGCCAAGGTGTATCGTGCGCCACACATTTTCTCAGCCATCAAATTTCTGGGATCCAGGAGAAAATACGGAGGTATCAGTGGCAAAGACATGAAGAGACCATAAAAAAGAAAGGATAAAGATACCCGAAAGAAAAACCGTGTAGTGATAGAGAGGGCAGACGCTTTATCGCACGATTACTTAAACGTTGTGTTGACGTGCTATTGGTTTGCGTCATCATTCTGCATTGACAGATGGAAGCGGTTGTCGGATCAAGGAAAGTGCATCGCGTACTTCATCACGTACGAGTCAAACCATGAGTATAGATGTCGATTGCTCGAGAAAATGTGCTGAAGTCACCTTCTTCTTAAAACAATATGTTACAGTACCCGAGCATGTTTCTCCTCAACTATTCATGCAAAGTAATCTTGCAGCGTTCATGAATTCATTTAAAGAGCAAAAGCGTTTGCATTTCTAAATATGAAGAATATAAAAACATTAGAATCACGTGCATCACTTGTAGTCCTTTTGGTCGTCGAATAACTCAAGCGGGGATCAGCAACACCATTTTTCTTATAGCGTGCAAGAGAAATAGCCCAGTGGATCCTCCGTGCTTTAGGGATTCGCTGTACGTCATGTCTTCGTTCGTGAGGAAGTTGGACCATCGGGTGGGCGGCCTTGATATCCCAAGCAATCCAGTCGGTAAGGGCCCTCATTGAGTATCGTTGAAGCGCATCAAGTGTCCACCACACATTATTTTTGACAGCCCGGCGTGTATAACGCCATTGTCGACGTTTGCTTGATGACGTAGGTCAGAACTTCGAATCAAATCTTTCATTCGATAGATACGGGGCTCTTTTAGCATCAACTTGTCGACTGCGCGTTCAATAACGCCAAGTGATCCTTCATACTGCTAAAGCAGCGACCAGGTTTCTGCTGCATACGTTAGGGCGAGGATCACGGTCGAGTCGAAAAGTCGGGCAAGGAGTCGAATGTTCTCCGTTTTCCTCACTACGTCCTCGATGCTCTTATATGCTTCCCAAGTCGCTCGTTTCCTGCTGCTCAATTCTGGAGCTAAGTCGTCCTTTAGGTTGATTTCACGATCTAGATAGACGTAACTGGAGCATTCGGAAATGTTCGTCTTGCTGAGCTGCAAAGGGGCATTCAAACCCATCCCTTCATCATAAACATCGCTTTAATTAGATTTAGTTAAAGACCAATCTTTTCCACACGCCATGCCGGGATCAGTCAGCATTCGTTCTGTTAGGCTAATGCTTGGTGTTAGGACGATATTTTCAGCGAAGTGAAGATAGTTTAATTGTCGCCCGTCGAATCTCACTCCTGTATCATATTGTCCCATTCTTATGTTCACATGACGTTTCGGAGGGTGGCAGTGAATAATTTTGGCGAAATTGTATCGCCTTGAAGAATCACTCGTCTAACGTTAATGGCAATGTTGATGTAGAATGGCGATATTTTGGTCGTGAAATCTTTATATAGCTCACGAAGGATCGTTATGTACGGATTAAGGACGCACTGCTTGTCCCGAGCCTCTATAACCGCTTCTGCATCCACTGAATCAGAGGTTTTCTTCAAATCGATGAAAGTGAGACGGAACGGTCTGAGTTACCATGGATGGTTTGGGTCGTCATTATAGACTCAGGTAGCCTATCACTCTGTCTGTTCCATTCCAGTCCGTGAGCCCCAATGTGACGTTTTCCAGGTGTTCGATTGGATCCAATTTTTGCGTTGAAATCTCCGACGATTAATTCGAAAAATTTATGGTCTTCTCTAGAGAACTTCTTAAGGTCCACATAAAACTCTTCGACACCGTCTTAAGCATAGCTCAATGTTGGTGCTCAAGCAACGAAGATGGTCAAAGGTGGCATTGTTTCACATCGTTTCAACCGCAACAGCACTGCAGAGGCTTCAATATTTCGAGGTCAACTCGTGAGTCCTATGCTGATTATTCACGCGCCAAGCGGCGCGCATCAATGAGAGTATGGTATTTATGATATCATTTAGACTGTGAGGAAATGGAAGACTCTGGCATGGGAGACCTTGAAATGGCGGCTCTAGGTGGTAAAAATAAAGCCAATGCTTTATATGAAGGCCGTATTTCTGAGGGAGAAAACCAGAAACCTACGTTAAGATCGTATTTTGAACTTTCAATGAACAATTTCATATCATCTCATTTATGTTTAACCATTTCTCACTAAAATTTCCCCTTTAGGCTAAAACCATTCTTCTTTTTTTTGGATTTGATTTTGAATGTTTATAACGAGGTTTTAAAAACAGTCGATTCAATGGATTAGTTTTGGTCTACCAGCCGAAACATCGACTGATGGTGATGGACCAGTGTCATAGTACACTATGCCATCACCACTTACCACATACGCCTCCCTCCTTGCTATAATGCAGGGCTTAATGTGGGGCGGGGGTCACTGACGAGGAGGACGAGCCTCCGAAACACCGGTGTATGGCCCTGGCGTACCAACCTCGTTTTAGGCTAAAACCATTCTTCTTTTTTTTGGATTTGATTTTGTATGTTACATAGTGACTACTTGTGCATGGCTTAATTCATTTACAAAGTAAGTGAAAAGGATAAAACTCTCGAAGTTGGACAATGCCTGTGGGATGTGCCATGCTACTTCAACAAGCATCGTTTGAATTGATTGAATGCCCAACTGACTTTTACAACGAATGGCGGTGGTCTACCGATCTATCAGGTCAGTGCTGCCACCCTCCCCGACAAGCTGGTATCAACTCGCCGACTCCAAATAGATCGAAGGCCTAGTGGTCCTCGAGCGTGGGATCGAACTATCGATCTTCGACTGATCAGCTAGGTGGGTGTTGCATAGCACTTTTAACCATTGTGCCACGCGTACTCATCTGCATATTTATGCATTGTATGAAAAAGTTATAGTGGAGTTTGGTACTGAAAGAAAGACATCGATAGTAGCTTTAATAGGTAACAATCAGCTTGGAATCAGCAAACATCACCCTTTCGAATGATTACTAATAGTTCAAAGAAAGAGCTCTGTCCCGCGAGGAATATGCGCGTTTTAGACGTAAATTTTTTGGATTTGACAGCGTTATAAAAAGGTGTTTTCGAAAACCGGCGACGTGGGGCTGTATACAGAAATCGAAGCTTTTGAATGATTACTAACACTCCCACCATAAAAGGTTACTATCCAGCGAATCAGACCCATTTTTCATTTGTCACCTCATAATGGACAAGTAAATTTTTCTTTTTTCGACTCTTTTGTTCCAGTGCCTTTGCTTGAATCATCCAGCGGCGCTCAGTGTGAATCAGTTCAATCACGAGATCGTTCAATAACAAGAGCTTGAAGTTAGACCAAGAGGAATATAAAATCGCGGCTTACAAAGTTTCAATTGAGTGACGTAAATGACAGTTATAGTGAACAGATGATACGTAAATAAGCTATTTATTTTGATTTATTTTGGAAGAGCACTTGGATTCGTGCTGATGTGAAAACGCTACTGAATTAACAACTAGGCGACAGGCCCATGTACGCATGTCAGTGTATAGAAGGATATAAGATAACTATTTGCTTCGGTCAACATCCGAAGGGATGCGCCATGCGTTCCTCTTTATCCAGTAACGTCTGAGGTGCTTGAATGCATATTTGGTTTGTGGTTTGTGGTGGCCTTCTGATCTATGAAATCAGCGTCGCTATCCTACCAGACAAGTTTGACACCACTTATCGACTCCGGAGGGACAGAAGGCTTGTTGGGGCTTGACCTTGGTTTCGAACCATCATCCATAGATTGATCAAACACTTGCGTGTCGTAGAGCTCCTCTAATAACTGCGCCACACAACAGACTCTTGTCAGTGTAGCTTTCGGCGTTGATAATCCCTGAGGGATGCACCAGGCATTCGTCTTCAATTTTCTACTTCGTTTGAGATGACTGAATAAATATCTGGCCTATACAATGACTCGCGGTGGCCTCCCGCTGAACCGAGTCAGTGCTGCTTATCCTACCAGACAAGCCTGAGACCAGTCTGGTATCAGTCTGGTGTATATCCGTTGTAAAACTGTGAATATAAGAATAGATTCGGTCATAGAAGAGAACTAGCACGTTACATAGAAATGAAGTCAAGGGCCCGTATTTTATCTACCACACCCCTTTCCCCACCCTCCCCTCCCCCCCCCCCCCCCCCCCCCTCCCTCTTATGGTGTTGTCGAAAGCGATGATCGTCACCAGTTGAACACTACCAGGGTTATTATTTGTTGGGGGTTTATGTTCAACATGTGAGAACTTAGAACAAATCTAGAACAATCGACTGTAACAAATACAAGTGAAATCAACACATTTTATTAGCATAATATCGAGAAAAACAACAAAGCTGGCACAAAATAAACCTTAAAGCCGAAAGTCTTTCGTGAGGGAAAGTTTCAGCTACAGTGCCAATTGTTCTATAACTCTGCATGACAAATAGTACACGTTCTGTTCACCATTGGATATGATTTCATCTGACATTTACATTCCAAGCTCGATTAATAGGATCTTTACGACGACGACGACGACGACGACGACGACGACGACGACGACGACGACGACGACGACGACGACGACGACGATGTAATATAAGACTAAAGCGTAGAATAACACCGGAGAATGCGTTATTCCGATTGAATCGTCGAAATAATCGGATCTGAGAGGGTCTCGTCGCCTTTTCCGAAATAGTCCACGTGTGTTGGTGACTCAAGTAGCTGATCATTGAATATGGGGAAATTCAGCTGATCATTAGGTAGTACAGGGCTTTCCCTCAACGAGATCGTGTCGCTTTCTCCTGTAATGGGAACGAGCACATGAGTTCGAAATGTTTTAGTTTTATATAAGACTAATAACCTTTAGGGGATTTAGTATCAGTAGTAATAGTGATATGGGGAGCCTAACAGTCATGCAAATCCCTAAAGATTTTGAGAAGTTGAGAAGAACCAGCATGAAGATAACGTACCGGAGTTGGAGATGTTAAGATGGCTGACGACATCAAAACATCCTTCCTCAGGTATCTGAAAATGCCTCATAAGTTTGAAATAAGAGAGGAATAAGTTTCCGCACTTTAAGGATTAGACATATGCCCTTAAGCCTAAGCCAAAGCCAAAAAGAGCTTTTCTTCGACTTTTCACCCAAAATATCAAATCAAGTGGTCCAACCTTGATCGAAGATTTTGTTGGAGTAGAGTCGTCGATGGTAGGAAGCCATTCAATAGAGTCTTCTTCTTTTACGTCGTCGTTGTTGCCCAGATCTTCCATCGATAACTCAAGATTTCCCGGCTCTTCCAAGAGTTCACGCTGTTCCGGACTGACTGTCGGAGATTCTCCGCAGAATTCTTCAATGCCCTCATAGGGATTGACAAACTCCGGCTTATTCTCTATAAATTTAATTACACGACTGTGTTCCTTGTATTCATGGACTTGTCCGATAGTTGTTGAAGGATTCTCAGAATCCCACAAAGAGGCGACTTCTCCTTGGAAAGCCAGAATTTCCTCATGACTGGGAGCGATTGGACGGTGGTAAGCACGACATACAAGCAGTTTGTGCTTATGAAAGTCTTCCACACGACGGAAGATCGATTCACAGCATCTGAAACCACTCTATTTTAATCGATCCATTGGGAGTTCAAGAAGGACTGCCACTAAACCACTATATCAAGGATGAAAGCCATCTCACGGAGGGTCTTTTTTCATAAAGCTTGCTCGACGGCAGATAAGACTTTAGAGGATAACGTTTTTGGCGTTGATCGATAGCTAAGAGGTACGCCATACATTCGCCTTAATCCAGTGTCATTTGAGGTTACTGAATGCAAATATGTGCTTTACAGTGACCCGCGGTGGCCTACCGATCTATCAGTCAGTATTATTATCCTCCCACACAAGTCCAGAGCCAATTCACTGACCCAGGAGAAATAGAAGAATTAGTGAACCTTTATTGAATGAGCGAACCACCGAGCATCGATCGATTTACCACATTTTCACCGCACAGCAATTCTAGCAGTTGCACCACACGCGTTTTCGAGGTTGACATATCTCCTTCGAGATAGATAGCTAATGTTTCGTGACAACCTAGCGTTTTTGAGAGCCGCTGAACTACTCATAGAACTTTATTACATACAGCTTGCTACTTTTACTACACTTTCAAAGTGTCCTACATAAACAGCCTAGTGGCTGTAAGGAAGGCGAAATCGCCGCGAAATGTTAGTCATCGTTTCTGAAGAAAGCAAGGGCACTTCGTGAGAAAGCGTTCCTTAAGAGGTCGAAGGAATTTTGCCAAAGAAATAGGCAAAACTTTAGCTCAAACAACAACAGATTCTCCCACCTTACCTGTACTCAAAAATCCACTTTACCTGCACTTAAACAGTATGTTGCAAGTGTTCAGCAACAGATGACGGACCTCGGCCGTACCATTTTCGATGGCGCTGCGGAATCCTTGTGGGGCTGAAAAGGCTTTTCGATTTTCTCCTTCAAAATTGAAGAGAATATCGACAAACTGGGAGGCTAACAGTGTTGTTCTTAGTGATTTGATTGTCGTGCAAAATCTTCAGCGAACGTCATAAATCCATAGTTCGAAACTATGCAGATACTTGCAGTTTGATGGGTGGTAGCAATGATTGTCCGACAATCTTCTCTACATCGATTTGGACGGATATCAAAAGCTCGAGCTATTCATTGCTGATCACACTCGGTCTACAGTCCCATTTTCGAAAAGTTCAATTAATTGTAGCATTCCATCTCAGTGACTGTTTTTCACCTCCCCTCCCCTCCCATATGCATTCAGTATAGTCTGTAAGAATGTCTAGAACTACCGAATGACGTAAAGTGATGTGCAGAACTTTCGCGCCAGCCTTGATTCAAATTCACATCTCACTCTATCCGGGAGCGCGCGCTCTAACCCGTTGCAATACTGATACCCGCTGGTGCCATCACTCTACGTTGCAACTCATCTTTCTCTCAGCAACCAACCTTCAACGGTTGACCCACGTAGTAGGTATCGACACTAAACCCAATCACGCTAACAGACATTGGGAATAAGGCGTCAGTAGTGCAACGAGTCAGAGCACGCGCTCTTGGATAGAATGGGATGTGGATTCGAGTCCCGTCTGATGTAAAAGTTTCGCACATCACTCTACATCACTGGGTATATCTAGGACATCATAACATTATACTACCGCTCAGAGCAGTTTTATACAAGCAATTCGAATGTTTAGAGCCTTATCGAGATTGATACGTCAGAGCCATACGTACATTTCGGCGGTATCGCCCGCTTCATCAGTGGCCCACGCCCGACATTAAGTTTCGATTGTGGCGAGGTTTGAAAGCAATCGATGAGATGGATATCTACATATACCACTATTGCTGCCAGTCGCATTCCATTGACTTAGAAATGGTAAAATTACATTATCTTGTGCTGTCTCTATAAACAACACCGCACCATCGCTGCTATAAGTAGGGTTCAGTGTGGGGCGTATGGCTCGTTTAAGCGGGCAACACCGCCGAAACTACGTATGGCTCTGACTAATCAATCTCGATAAAGCTTTGAACATTATCACGCACTACATTTAATTAATTGCTTCGTCAACGATATGAAACATTCTGAGCCGTCAGGGTCTAAGTGCTAGACAGACCCGTGTTTCGTCCCATCTGAACTTCTCAGCAGCATAGTCCCTCAGTTCAGTCGATTCTTTAAGGCTATACTCTTCCTTGAAGGAATCGAGGCCAAGTAATAAATTAGCCTGTTTAACACTTAGACCTTGACGGCTCAAAACATGTCATATCCTTATAAGATTATTATTTTTCGAGCGAAGTGTAAAAAAAGCGGTCGAATGGAGGGGTATAATTGCTTTGTATCCATTCGAACTGTTATAAATACTAAACAACTCACTATCGACTGCGGTGGGAAATTGTGGAAAGAGTGTGCTGATATCCTCCGAATAATACAAAGGCATCCTTGTCGGTCCCTGAAGTCCTAAAACAACTTGGAAATTTCTTCAGAAAAGGAGAAAATTAGCCAAGGAATAAGAGCATGAAGAGGAATGATGGAATGAACTGTGTTATTCGAAGGAGAACAAAATACGCACCAGACACTTTTCGTATAGCAACGTCAAAATTTTTTGAAGAGGTAATGAAACCTATGGGCCTTTCTCTTGAGATCCCACGACTGAATAGAGCATGCAAAATTAATTTTGACCGGTTTTTTTTTTGATTTTATGAAGAAATAAGCTAAATTCTCAATGATAACATATACTTTTTAAGAATTTAAGAAGCATATCGCAAAGCCGATCATCGACCAGCCTCAGCACTGATCTATTAAGTCCGTAATTCTAAATTTGGCTACTTCATAAAACAACGAATCGGATGGAACTCTATCGGATAAGCTGCCAATTCTGGAACTCCACATCTGATCTAGAATATCCTGATATCAAATCCAATATAGTCCTGTAAGAAGCACCGTTGATAGGCATGCGGCGTCGTGTCGTCGCTCACGCGGTAGTCAGCCAGGCGGAATCTGCATGTCTGCGCATGCATGTCTGCGCATGCATGTCTGGCTGTCTGCCTGCTTTCCACGAGACGCCACGCCTCCGTCAGAGCAGTAGCTAATGGGATTTGACGTCGAGCGGTGTGCACTGAAAAGACGCTCGGGAGAAAATCACCAATAAGTGTTTAACGCTCTCTTAACTGGATTAGGATCTATTAATCGCACTACGAGAACCGGGCAACGATAGAGGTGAGATATTGACTGACAAGTCCAAACATGTCAAATTTTGGGGAGCTTTTCAGCTAAAGCATCGACGTGTAGAGAGAAAATTTGGGGCAAAATCATCTTCTGAACTGAATTTGTAGGGATTTCGGACAAGTCCAGCTCAAAGAAAATTGACTCAATGGAATTCTCCTAATCAGCACTGAATTAACGGTTATATCAATTTTCAAAGACGATTATCAGCGATTTTTACCAGCTTCTACTATCAATATATTTTTTCAACTCAGTTCCGATCAATTCACCAATCAAAAATTGAGTTCACAAAATTGTTAGTTGGTAATAATTTACACATTATTTTTGTGTGCGTAAATTACTACCAACTAACGATTTTATGAACTCAATTTTATATTAACTTCTTCAAATTAACTTCGTCCTGTTGACTTTATAAACAAAGAATACATGAATGAATTAACAATCCATTAGAGTTAAATGGAAGGTGATAGCTCGTCGAAATGTAGAGGCAGGGGAAGGTGACAACAAAGCCCACTGAGCAGCACCAACCTACTGAAGCACAAATGAAGGAAGTTTTTTTTTTACTTTGACGTTGCCCTGAATGCCTTGGTCCAAAGATCACGGTAATTAAAGAGATTTAGAGTATTACAGAAGAAAGAGGCGATTTGGAAAGACCCTGCAGTCAATGTGATCCAGAATCGATAGAAAACCATTGTATTTCATGGAATATTCGCCGAAAAGACGTCTTCAGAGAGAAACGTTTTAGCAGGCGAAATCTATATGTACGGAAAGTACAACTCTACTGATGCTGATTATGGAAAGTGCAGATCTGCTGACTGAAGTTATAAAGGAGTTCTTACTGACATCGAAAGGAAGACTATCACCAAAGTCAATGGCAATACGGAAGGACACATGGATGCTGCCCGCGGTACAGCTGAGTGGAAATAGTTACAGAAATCTTCACCGAAGCCACGACTAAGTCGAGTACGCGAAAGGAAAACCTTAAGAAAGGTGGTCCCTATGAATGTGGTTGTCGTCGGGCTGGTTGCGTTTTCACCAGCCACCTTTCATAACCGGATGACTTCCGTTGACCCTAACTGAGCGTGTCCGTTAGCGTGGGAACGACTCCACCCTCATCTGCACCGATTAGTCGCCGACTACACTCTGCTTCTCGTTGCAAGACCCTGTCCAAAATATAGCTGAGGGTCTTGCAACGAAAAGCAATACTGCAGGCGGCGAGTAATCAGGGCAGAGGAAGTGAAGTCGTTGCACGCTGGCGCATACGTCCAGTTAGGATCCGTGGAAATCACCTGAATAAGGGCAATGTTATGACCAATATTAAGCAGAATTAATCTAATCTCAGAAATCGCAAAACTTGAATCTGATGTCAATATAGAGGCATCCGAAAAAAAGTCGAGAAGTCACTTTTTATCCGCAGGGGATCGATCATTTGTCATCGTTTCCGCAAATTCCAAAGTTCGCTGAGTTTGGAATCGATAACTTTCGAGCGTAGGATGTTCTTTCCCTAAGAGAAAAGATCTCAGAATATCACCACTATCATTGAAAGCAAACCACTTCAATAATGTCGGGACCATTCGGCTGAAATTTGATTATAAAAAGATTCCTATTCAAATTTGCTTATCTGCTATATTTTTCCATATTCATTGATTGTGCTATTAGTTTTGCAATAATCAAACTTACTTATCCGTAATTCTCTCATTACGTCAAAAGTCGCGAACATGGGAGATGATGCAAGAAGGTTTTCCCTTTTTCAGGACTGTCCCTCTCAGTCCTCATTGCCGCCTCTTAGATAGCTCTTCCGGAAACGTATTTCATACTATCATTGAAGCCATATCCACTACTTCTCCTTGAATTTGATTGATATCTACAAAAAATAGCTTCATATCACGCGCCACAGGTCTTCCAGGTAGATCAAATGCTTTTCAAATACTGTAAAGTGGCTATATCCCTTTGCGGACGACAAGGGCCAATATAACCCTCAGCTGGCGCGCCGTTGGACGGGTTATGAAGAGAGCGTGTGCTCCAATACAAATCCGGGTTAATAAAGCTCTTAGAGGAACATTGTCATCAACAAACGATGAGGTAGATGAGGGTCCTGTATTATTTGATTTTAGCAAGATTAACGCTAGTGCTTCCAAAAATCTTGCCTTTTGAAAGGGAAAAACCACATCCTTGCTAGAAAGAAGTGTTTTCCAACTAATATTGAACAATTTCTCCTATCTTCTTGATGCTTTTGTAGTCAATCGATAACGCGAAAAGTTCTGATTTTAGTACCAAGTTGTTGTTTGAAAATAATCTCATAGTGCGTTTTAATGAAACATAAAAGATGATGTTTTGGAATCGCAATCCAATTTTTCTGATTCGAAGGCGACTTTTTTGTGATTGTATAGTTATATTTTGATTCTTATATATTTTTTTACTGGAGAAGAAAGAATGGAAGAACATTGATAGAATTTTCATAAACGTATTTGTGGAAAGAATAACGCCAGACTATCTTACAAATCCTTACTCTTGAAGACAATTTATGTCCCATGCAATCGCATCATAAGGATTGCGCACGTGAGCCTTTAGTTTTTTCGAAAAAGACCCTTTCCACTAAATTTTTAGTATTCGTTCGATAGCTGGAATCACGTAAATTTCAACGGTATATTTTGTTTCTCAAATAGCTTGTTTTTTTGTGCCGTATCAGTAGAAATAAAAATTTTGTTTCACATTTAAGAATTTCTCGGCGGATAAAGTTTTTTCTATAAACAGTTAATAACATTCAATAGTGCAGTCTCAGCAGTAACGAACACATAGTTATTTTTGAAGAGGACTTCTTAAAGAGGTGTGACAGTCAAAATAATACTAGTTTTCGCTCTCCAAAGAGTGGGATTTCACGACAGCGATCTCAAATCATCGTGCTTTAAGGAACATATCAACTTACTGTAAAACGTAATCCGATTTTGGCTGCTACATTACAGTAAGGAGTTGGTTTCAAAAACAATGTTTTCATGAAAATGGTCGAGATTTAAACTGCCAAAAAATTACTGAAACTCCATCAAAAAATTTTGTTAAGCGAAAAGTACTTTAGTGTGGATGATATTTTTATTTTTAGTATTAAAGCGTATGAAAAAAGCCATTTGGAAAATGAAGCACGGCGTCAAAATTTTTGAGATTTGAGCTATCGAATGGCTAATGTAAAACTGAGAAAAAATCAAAAAGTGTTCTTCCTAAGAGGTCAAAACAGATGCCTCCACTGAAAATCATTCAAATTTGCGAAATCTAATCTTCTTTGGACTGTCACAGCACTCCGAAAAGTCCTTTCTAAAAAAAAGTCGTCGTTGTAGTTGCTAAGATTCACCTTATCTAATGATTATCAATCGCTCATGCAAAAGCCTTCATTCGGCGAGAAATACTTGAACGCGGAACAAAATATTCTTTTCAACAGATGCAAAGAAGAAAACAGGTCATTCAAAGAATAACATACTTCAGATTTACTTGATTTTTGCTATCGCAAGACTATTAAAACATTTTGCAAAATAAAAAATACACTTTTACCAATGGGCTCAAGGAGGATGGAGGTAAAGGGAAGAAATCGCTACACCTCCATCTTTTCTTCCCAGACCACAACTTGGAATAAAAAATCACAACGAAGTTACGCATTGATTTGTGAAATGGGGGTGTGATGTGCAATTTTAATCAAAAAATATTGGGAAATTTTGATGGAATGGGATCGCATTCAATAAGCACACTATTCCTGAGGAACTATTTATTGTTTTCTAGGCAGCATGATGAATTTTATGCTCTTTATGCAATGAAATTGTGAAAACTGATAGAAATGGACAAATTTGACTTAATTGTGGATAAGTAGGAATTTAACATCGTAGAAATGTTCGATAAATGTTCTAAATATAGCCTTGTCAATAAATACTTGGTTTTTCCCTTTGAAAGAAAGGACATAAATTGATCAATCACGATGTTTTTAGTAAAAATAACCATACTGAAGTCTGTTCTATCCTATTTTACCATTTATTGACACATAAATCCCATTTCTTTACAGTAGAACTGGAAATTTAATCAGAAAAGTGCCACATTAGCCTTGGAGCAGACGCCGGCAGCCTCTCTTCATAGCCGTTCGAGCCGCCCGCCAGCAAAATGGCGCCGTCCGCAAAGATATATCCACAATGATGCGGGGCGGCGTGATTTCCGTAATTCTGCGACGAATCAATTATGACATGTTGGCGGCAACGTACGACTCTTTGAACACTGCTATTCAGGGATGGATTCAGAGCACTGCAAGTCTCTGACGGAAGACTGAGTAATATAAATGAATAGTAAGTCACGTGATCCAGTTCATAGTCACATGTGACATGTCGGCACTGCCCAAGAGCGTTTGATCTGCCTCGCGGGTCTTAAAACGAGTGTTATGAAGCTGCTTGTAGATAGCTCTACAAGACTCAATCAAAGTCAACGAAAAGAAGAGAATATTGATCAAATGTTAGTGTGAAATACGTTCACGTAAGACCTATCAGAAACCCGCAATGAGGACCGAGAGGGATGATGCTGGAATCGGGAGACATCTCGACGAACTCCGGCTTTTAACGGCTCTTAAGACTGATGATCTACAAATGAAGAAGGAATTATTTCACAACTATTTATTCAAAATTACTGAAACAGTCCAAAATCGATGTGAAAACGGGATAATGGCAGTATAGAAACACATCGAAGACAATGCCATTTATAGTTTCTTCAGCAATTCCACAATGTAAACAACTTGTAAACAACTTACATTATACTAGTTATCGTCTCTGTGACTCACAACGATTTGTATTTCACTCGTTTTAAGCAAAAATGATGGGAATTCCCCGGGAGAAATTTCGTTAAATCAGCGCATAAGGCCAGACGACTCGTGTAACTCAGAGAGATTCTCTTTCATTTGGACAACTTCGATATTGTCACGTGCCAACACAATGTCTTGAATATACATTTTTTCTGTCAAAGTTTTAAGACGTTGTAAATTTTCAATAACGGCAAGCCCTCATCCCAGACTGATTCTATCAATTTTTAAGTGGTTTTCGAGTAGTGCTATCTTTTCAAAGCTTAATCCTGTGCGCTAAATAACCACTAAATTATTCAGTTAATCTAACAACAGCAGAACTTCTTAGTGTAGTTTCGAAGATCGATCGTCTACCCCCATTGACCTCGTTACTGCCCAATAGTTCGCTGGTTCTCCTTAATTAGGCCAACTAAATACGGGGTTGTCGAAACGTAATTAATGAGAGTTGAAATCACTTTCATTACTGCAACCTTGTATTTTGTCTCATCAAGAAAAACTAGAAGCCATAGAACTTAGTGTCTCGGTTCGGTTCCTATCGGACTAACTCCTATTGCACAGTGTTTGGCGTCGTCGAGTCAACCAACGACATCACTTTGTAGATTGTTTCTGCTATATCTCCCTTTAGCCAAACAACCCTTCCTTAGAGATATTTCTTCAATTTTTTGTTTTGATTTTACGAGGCTTGTAAAAATTCAGTATTATTTCTTGATAAGCCGATGCGAGGTTGTTATTGATAGCTTTCATTGAAAGAGTATTCAGTAAATAATATTCCTAACATCTTCGGATCTGCTTGAGAAGAAAAATTACAGAATTATTGATTCTATGCCGAGGTTACTAAATGATCACCCCTCGATTTATAATGATATTTCTATTCTACTACTAAAATTCCTCGATGTCGTCGTCGTTATCTTCTTCGTAAGCGATGGATCCGAGTCGATAGAATCCAACGGGGTTCAATTTAGTCTGAAGACTGACAGTTGATTCGTTAGAGTCTAGAGGAGAACTAATTCAAACGGAGTCTCTCAAGACGCCAGTTCCCTAATTAACAATGATCCTTTGCCATGTTTGAAAAGGTTCTTGTATGAAGTGCAATTTTCCACGTTCGAAATTTTGATGTAATGAGAAAATTGATGATAAGTTTAATTAGCGCAAAACTATTAGCACAATCGATGAATACTGGAAAAATAATGCAAACAACAAAAGTGAATCAAAATTGTTTCACTACCAAAATTTAGCCAAAAAATCCTCGAAATTATTGAAATGGCTTGATTTTATTGATGGTGCTGTTCTTCTGAAGTCCCTACCTTCTCAATGAACAACATCCTAAGATCAAAACTTATTGATTCCATGCTTAGCAAACTTTCTAACTCGGGGAAGCGACGACAATTGGTCAATCTACTGGATCCATCCATGTACACATCAGATTCGAGTTGTACGATTTATTCATTTCAAATCAATTCTCCTCAATTTTGGGCATAACCTTGCCCTTAAGAAAGGTTACTGGTGAAATTACAATCACCGATGACGACCATATTCTCAAAGACCACTTAGCTTAAGGTTATCCACTTGCGTACTCGACTTAGTCGTGGATTCGATGAAAAATACTCGGCAACCGTTTTTACTCATCACTATCGCGATCAGTACCAATCTGTCCGTCCGTATTGTCATTGACGTTGGAAATAGTTATCTGTCAATGTCAATCCGAGCTGCTTAGCAATGTCAGTCACCACTTTGTACTTCCCATAGCTAGTAGCAGTGGAGTTGTCTTTGTGTTTCACATACGTGTTTCTCTCTCAAGAATAGCTCTTTTTTGGGATTACTAATATTCATTTGATAGAGCAAGATTTGAAGAACTCAAAATTGTGCTTATTATCCCAAAAGGCCGTTTCTCTGCAGTGTAGCAAGGCAAATAAGATTAAATTCACATGCGCGCGCATCGGTGTTTTGGCTATTCTTCGGTATGGGGGTGGGCGTAGATGTCGGACGCAGGGCGGATAGAGCCGTTTCAATAAGGTCATCGATCGACTCGCTTTTTGGCGGGCATGAGCGAAGTGCGGCTTTCGTTATTAAATTAGGAATTGTCCTCCGCCTTTCAGATCATACGTCTGACCCTGATACCAAAACATTTTCTTTACGAGTTCAGGTGCTTTTCGTGCTTCCAGCGAAGTAATAGTTGAATTGCGCAGTTGATGCAGAACATAATTTTTTCCGAATTTTACAGCGTTACAAAAGGGTCCTTCGAAAAAAGGGCATGTAGGGCACTAACCAGAGATTCAAGCTTTCAAATGATCACTAACACTCCTTTAAAAAGTTCTTTTCCAGCGAGAGGGATCGGTATTCGATTCTGTGTCGTCCAACAGAAGAGAACCCATTGTTCACACAAATTCTCGCATCAGTCTATGGAAAATTGTTCAAAATTTATACTACAGGATCGATACGAAGTATCTGAGCTGTCATTAGGAAATGAGCCTATAGAGGAAAGTGTTTATCAATGGATAGCTCGGATTTTTGATCTCCGTTCAAATCAATATGGAGAAGATACATGAACAATCATTGCTACCTATCCATTAAACTGTATAGAATTGCGCAGTCCTTACTTCTCTTGGCCTTATGACCTTTGCAGACCTCCACGACATTCTATTCACAGAAAACATCACTATATGCAACAGTTTTTTTAATATTCTCTATGCCAAGGCCAATCTGGGCCGTGTCTCACACAGTTCGAGACAAGAGCCGAGTGCATTATGCAAGGTGCAGTGAGGTAGTTTCTGAAGGGTATGAATATTTCCAAAAAAACTTTGAGCATTCCATACGACTAACAAATATCCCAATAATTCCAAGCCTCTGAAATCTGTGAATTCAGAAAACTTAGGCATTTCAATGGAACACGATACTCGGACCAACTTGAGCCGGCCTCGTCTCGCACAGTTTGAAACTACGGCCGAACTTATTATGCTTAATTGCCATATTAGGTTTCAAAGAGCATAAATATTTCAAAAATAAATTAAGATAGATGTGATGAATCAAACAATCACATGGATGTGGAGCTGTTTAAAATCTCTAAATTTACGCAAATCATACATCTTGATAAATGATTATACAGGTGGAAGGAGAGATCGTGGTATGCCACACCGCAAAGAATTAAGCTTTTGGTTTCGATCAAACTTTGAGTCAAGCAGCATGTTTTGAACTACGTCAATGCATATGTGGCCGCTACAAGTACTCACGAGGGCCTGCCGAGTTAACAGTTAACGGCACCGCTTTGCTCAAACACAAGTCTGGTACTGGTGCCGATTCCGGAAATTTCAAGGTCTGTTGAGCTCGAGACGCGGAATCGACCCAATAAAATTGTGTGTTGCATGGGACCTCTAACCCCTGTTCCATACGCACATGTAGACGTGTTTTACAATAAATTTTCAGAACTCTAAGAACCAGTATTGCAAGTGAAATATGAAAGACGAGTACATTTCGAGTCATACTGGGAGGATGATAGGAACGCGAATCAGGGAATAAGACGATGATCAGATGAAGTCATACCGTACACTGGAATGAATTGTGTGGCAGATTTAAAATACGAATGGATTTATGATATAAAACGGTCATTTGGCAAGCCATGAAAGATGTGCTTTGGTGGCTGTTGTAGAATGAATTCAATGAAGAACTATATCCAGAAAATCATCGCTGAGAAAGCCTCTTTGATTAAATAGCAAAAGGAATGGCAGCTGACAGTCTACTGATGCCAGATTCTTTCAGTCGCGAAAGAAATAAGCTTCACGTCAAACATCCATTCTTCTAGGAGGTTTTATCGAAGGAGAACGCGATTGTTAATTTTGAAAAGTTTTAGTGCTTTTTGGAAGAAGAGAATCAAGCTAGATACCATTCCGAGGTTTATATCTTTTATTTCCAGTTTCTTGTAACATAGCGATTTGGAAAATCCAGTGGAGCTAGTCGATTGTCTTTGCTGTTCTGCTCGTTCGTATTGCTGCTATATGAACACAAAGAGGGTTTCACGACCGCTGAAATGGGATATGATAACGGTGAAATGAAATCTTTGCGGTGAAGATCATCTTCTTGGAAATCGTTGCTGAACTTTCATAGAGACTTCACTACACAGTGTTCTGTCTGATTGCTATAATTTTCCATAGGGTGACGGAGTACCTAAGTTACTGAAGAAGTTTGAGAAGAAAACTAAGCGACTTGTAAGAACGGTCCACCCGGATAACAGAGTATTAGACGGACTCAAACAGCAGAATTACTTGCAGCTAAATTTTGATTTTTGAGCAAATTTATTGTTATTAAAGCATAGATTATTTATCAGAGAAACGTGTTTTCCGCATAGAAAATGACCCCAGGTGTTGCAGAAATTTCCACTTCTCAATTAAATGAGTACATCCTTGGCAAAACCATACTTCTAGTCGTTATTGTGCATAGAAGTTACGCCAATACATCCTAAGAATCCATGTTCAATAGAAAAGCAACAAAAATGAATTTACTTTCAATTATTACTTCTCGTTCCTGTCACACATCTTGCAAGGGTGAAACCGCCTTTTCCCACTCATCATCCCCCCGATTGTCACGGATATTTGTTTGAACGTGTTAGGCGGAACAACCGAAACAATCATGTGGCAGAGGAAATTCTCCCATTGGTGAAAACGACATCCATCAGAGGCAGCTGGGCAACAAGGAGGTCTCTATTTTACTGTTGGACGTCTAACCACTTGGATGTGATCATCTTGGAGTTACTAAGAGAGGTGGGGATTTAATTGGGAACATGAAATCGTCTCTCGGGGCATTCAACTAAAGGGAATGAGTAGAGGGCGTAAACGATGCGAATGTCTCGTGCGAAAATCACCACGATAAAATGTGCTCGCTGTACAGAATAAACTCAAATAATAAAAAGTTAGTAGTCCATAAAACGATAGAACAGTCTTTTTGTAAATCAAATGGGTTCTTAACCCAGAGGTTTACTGATAGTGGGAAATTCTTGAGAGCTATTGATGAGGTGGCATCGCATGCAGTGTGCATCATCATTTTCGACAAACAGCTGATCTATTTCTGATTTTCCAATCGCTGTTATGACTATGGGCATTTCATGAAACGAAATAGTTTCAAAGCTGGGAGGTTCTCACCCTACATTCTGATTTCAGAAGAAGAAACTGATAACGTGATTGATTATTTGATCAAATAAAATTCCCTTCTATTTAGCCGCTACTAGCGGTGGTATGATGTCATAAGTATACTGAATGGTATTGAGCGATGCGCAAAACTTCTGCGCCAGCTGACGCTTGAACCCACATTTCATCCCATTCGCGGGCGCGTGCTCGAACCGTTACACTACCGACGCCTGTTTTGACATCACTCTATAACGACGATTATTTATTTATTATTGATTTGTGGCAATCAGTAGGAAACAAAAGTTGCCAATATGAAAAACTGCAAGATAATTATGACTGTATTATGACTGAATATGGATGAAATAGCCCAAAAATGTTCAATAAAAGTATGAAACATCACATTTTGGTAAGTATCTGACTTTTCCCTTGAAACGCGGGCTTCTATGAGGACCATCGACAATGTTCCTGCTATGAATAGCTTTATTAGACACTCTTCTATCATCTTCTATGATTCGCTGGCAATAAAAGTCCTACTAGTGACAATAAAAATCGAAAATTCATTAGAAAACTGTCGCATTGTAGTTGCAGCCGTCCGCGATCGCCGCGTGACCACGTCGTGTGCCGCGCCGGTTTTCTACGGGACTGTCAACGGGTTAAATAACGACACTTCGAATAGTATACTGCGGTTCTTAGTGGTTATAACTGGACAGATGTAAGACAGACCTCGTTTGCTGAAGAGGAATTTTCATAGGAGTATCAGTAACCATTCGAAAGATAAGACTTCAGACTACAGCCCCACGTCGACGATTTTTGAGAAAGCCTTTTTTGACGGTGCTATAGAAAAAAATTTCTTGTGTCACAGACGGGCATGTTTTTCTCGCCGGACAGAGCTTTTTCTTCGGACTATTGGTAATCATTCGATAGCGGAATCGTTGCTGATTCCAACGCTGTGCTACAACACAAAAAATTTCCGTCCGTAGCAACGTCAAAAAGGCTTTTTCGTTAATTGGCGACGTGAGCCTATAGCCTGAAGTCTTATTCCTCGAATGGTTACTAACACTCCTATGAACAGTTCCTATCGAACGAATGAGGTCGGTTTTTCATTTCTCCCCTCACAACCACAAAGAAATTAAACTGCTTACAGAGAAATGGGTCATTGAAAGGTTCTTCTGTACGCTAGACAACAATTGCTTGTATTCGGACGGCGCAGACACTGAGAGAGGGTTAAGATCTGATCGCCAGGCGCCAGGCAAACCACAGGGCGAGCCAAAGCTATAGAAATCATATTCTCAATAAGGACATTATAATCTGACATTATATTTTGAGCTATTCTTAGAAAATCTTTCCTCTAGCTACTCAAGACTTCCAAAGACTCCTTCACATTCTCTACATTAATCCTCTGGGGACCGCATGTACCCTATGTGGTACACTGGTTCTTCCGTGGTTCTTTCGCTGGACAGAGTTTTTTTATCAGACTTTTGGTAGTCATTCGATAGCTCGAAAAACGGCGATTCTAACACTAGGTTTGCTTCTCCTAAAAGCCTTCTTACTAAGCCATAGCAACGAGGAGAAGATTACGTTTCACCTCCGGATTAGTTGGCGCGTGGTTTGAACTTCTGCGTCGGTTTACTAGTACTCATTATGGGGAAGCTTAGACTTTCGTTCTCTCTCCTGTCCGAAGGAATGGGATATCACCGAGGAAGACTTCTATGAGGCTAATTCTAGGAGCGTTTGAAAAATGAATCGCCACTTTCTCCACTGCGCAGTCGAGATGACGTGGATTTCTCCGTTATTGCCGCATCACGCAATATTACGTACTTGACGTTTAAATCGTCTTAAACTATTATTTTCGATATTTTTGAATGCCGCCCTCCCAAGAGATAAGTTGTGGGTCCCTGTGATCTACGTCGATCAATACGTTTTTTCAGATTTTCGCAAGCACTGTTATTTCTGGTGATCGTGGCCGTCTGTCGCCGTAATGGTGAAGGCCGATAATCGTGAAGTATCGAGTCAGACTCAAAAGAAACGAAAACTTCATGATGTGACGTTTTCTGGGGAAGTTAAACGAGTGAAACAGGTATGTCGACAAACAGTTGAAGTATTATGACGTCACTATGACGTCACCCACTCATTTGCCACTTATTTCTGATCTGGACATTTCACTGCTATCGCCATTTACTCGATATTTAAAGCATAAGTGTTTTGATTTCGAGCATTCCCGAAAATAATGTGTTACAATGCTCTTCCTGTGGTTTAATCATTGCGGTATGAGGGTAGTTTTAGAGTTTAGGGTTCAAAGGTCTCGGGGTTTCTAACCCTTTGCGAACGATGAGGGTAATTTGGCCCTCAACTCTTCAGAGGAATTTCTTTTTTCGCAGAACCGAGCTCACCTTACTGAAGTTTCAGTGGTCAATTGAACGCTTGAATCTTGGCGATCTCAACTATGATTGGTTTTTGAAGAGTTAGTATGCTGCAGCAGCAAAAATTGCTGTCGCACTCGGTTTGCTTTGTTTGCTTGACGAAGGTCTCTGAATCGCTACTTATTAGACCATACCAGTATTCATTCAGTAGCGCAAATCTCGGCGATTCCGAAGCTATATCTGATTTTTGATAAGGACTTCATAGTGCACTATTGAAGTGAAGAAAAAATTACGTTCCATAGTCGGAGTTTTCTTCGCACAAAATGGTTTTAGATGCACAAAAAGTGTACCAGCATGTAGAGAGAATTGAATAGTGTCAAACCAACATAGAAAATCTGAAGTTCTTCTCCGAAACGAAAAGAAAATTCTTCACTAAATAACGAAAGTCGCGCACTGATTGTGGAAGTCGATCGTTAGCCGGTCGCAAAGGGTTAACAGTACATGTTCAAGTAGTGATCGAGGTGGGTGCCGTGGGTGAGTGGATGTCAAGGCGCGCGTAGAGCCGAGCTCCACCCTGCTACCCTCTCCGGCAGCCAACAGAACACCATATGGAACTCCACAGCCAGGCCATCTCGAGTTGCAAGGAGACTCGCTCAATGTGTCCTATGACGTTCAGGATGAAGACGAAACAACGAACTGAAGCTAGAACTATTGCGACCGTTTTCACAGTCAAGGAAACACTCTGAAGACGGATCAATAAAGTGTCTAAGTGAGCGGAGTATATCTTGCACTTTTACGTCGTGAAAGTGGCGCAGGTCTTTAAAATCGCCAGCTATGATCTTTGGTTAGAATACTGGAGATAAAATGCCGCTGATTTTGTGTCATTTTGTCTTCCCACTATGCTAGACTTTAGTATAGAAGGTCTAGTTTCAACAGGTTGAGTGGTTGACTTTGCGGACCCACGCTGGGCTTCTGCACCAGCGTAGGAATGATTCCACCTCCCTGTCCCGATTGTCGCCGACTACAATGCTACTTTTCGTTGCAAGACGGGCAGCTAAGTTTTAGACTAATTCGCGTGCGGTCATGCAACGAAAAGTAGAACTGTATTCGGCGACCTATCGGGGCAGAGGATTTGGAGTCGTTCCCACGATAGGCGCGTCCACCAGCCAGTGTCCGCTGGTGCGCCCATCGTGGGTCCACGGAAGTCAACCGGTTAATCGTACTGTCAGAATCCGCAAGGATCACTGAGACTTTGAGGGGATCTTAGCCTCACCGTATTATGTCTGCAGTGGCAGGGTCATAGATGTGGAACACATAGGCTTGCATCTTCGATTTTTATCGTTGTGTTTCAGGACTTAGAAAACATCGCTTTGACGCCGCGTCGTTCAGGCGGATCAGCTTACCCTAGCCGTCGTGCTGTTGAGGTTGTTAGCGATGTACTCTCACGGCTACAAGTAGGAGATCGTCAAATGTTAGTTTGTCATAAATGCCTTGTATTGCTCCGCTTTGTGAAGCTGTTTTTCTTTTTCAAGTGCTTCCATTCTGCTACGAGAGTTTTCTATCGAGCACTTACCAACGCTTACCGAGGACATCCCTCAAGTTGTGGATCTCATTATTACCTCGGCCTCAGTGACTACCTATGATCAAATTGCTAGAGAATTGCTCAGGTACGCCTAGTATGTTCGCTCATATTAGTTAAATCTATTGGCTATAGACACCATATATCGGTCGCACTGTATCTCGCCACTAGTAATATCCTGGATATAACCAACAAGAATTCTCAATTCAACAGCTCTTTTAGCGAAGTTAGGATGTTATAATTAGAGATTCAATAAATTGAGTAATATCTAGAAGTTTGAACTGTTCTTTTAGACCAGAAGAGAAGTGAAAAACCGACCTCATTTGCTGGAAAAGAGGTTTTCATAGGAGTGTTAGTAATCATTTGAAAGCTTAGATTTCTGGCTAGAATCCAATGTGGGCGGTTTTTCTTTTTGAAGCACACTTTTATAAAGTTGTGAAATTCACACAACTATGTCTCAAATGCGCATATTTTTTGCCGCACAAAGCTCTTTCTTTGGATTATTAGTAATTGTTCGGTATCGTAGTCGTTTCTCATTCCAATGCTGTGCTTATACCATGAAAAGAATGTTCTCTGAAACGGTAGCAGGTAAAGTAAGTTGAATTCTCATCTGTAATCAAGGGGGCCTTGGCCAATTCACGTGCGTGTGCCTGAGGCGACTATGTGGACTGCTGACGCGGTACTTCTTCATGCGTTCATGTGACCGAAAAATCGATGGTCATCGTGTCATTGAACGCGGTTGCCTCAGCGAGCGACATATGATTTGGCCAAAGACCCCCTTGACCGCAGATGAGAATACGACTTATTTCTTACCTGCTGCGTTTCAGAGAAACGGTCTTTCCTAGATATAAGCACAGCGTTGAAATCAGCTGCCATTACGCTATCGATTGATTACTAATTGCCCAAAGAAAGAGCTCTGGCTGGCGAGAAATATGCGCTTCTACAACACAATAAATCCCCAATTGTAGCAACGTCACAAAAATGTTTTTTTTTTTTGAAACCCACGACGGGGGGCTGTTGCCTAGAGTCTCAGCTTTCGGATGCTTTCTAACACTTCTACGAAAAGTTCCTCTCCAGCGAATGAAGTCGGTTTTTCATTTCTTCCCTTTTAATCTGTTAAAACCTCTTGAACCAATGACGAGAATCAAACCCACTTTTCTCCCTTTCTTTCTGTGATATAAACAATCTGCTGGCAACCGACCGTGAAAGGTTTGGCATGCTAAGCGCATTCCGACATTTCCAGAAAGGGTAGATTGTGTGTTGAATTCTCGGCCAAGGTTCAAAGTTGTGCATATCACTTCATATTAGTGGATGGATGATTTTCTTGAATGATTAAGCTTATACGGTTTGTTGAATAAGTTTTATCCACCTCACGCTTTTCGACATCTTCGACTTCTTCAGAGCTGACGATTTGGGGTCGATATCCGCACAGTCGTCCTTCCGAAGAAACGAAGTCGAAGTCTCCAACGAGGTCAAACGGCTATGTGGATATCGGCTCAAGTCAACTACTCTGAAGAAGATGAAGACGTCGAGACGTTAGCCGAATCAAACAGTCTACCAACCTCGTGTGAATTGAATTATTCAAAAAAAAATAAAATTGATTAATAATTCCGAGGTTGGAGAATGGTTGGTTTTCAAATAATTCTTACGACTGATTCCTTGAAGAATGCTGTTGTGTATACTGAGGCGATCAGAAAAAGACTTATGGACGACCGTTCTAAAGCGTCTACTCTCTGAAACTGGCAAAGAGGCGACGTAAGTTTTATCTTCTCAATTTATTCCGTGGTCTTTCATTGTCTCTTTTACTACGTTTCGTCTTCCGTTGCCGATTCTTTGACTATGCGTTTCATGCTCTGACTGGTTACTGAAATGTTTCAAAATCCAGAAGGTCTATTCTACAATTTAGTCTGTTCACAAGGAGTTATCTGGACGACGGACTGCTGTTGTTATTAACGGAAGGGCTTAAACAGGGAGCAATGTCATCCGAGTGCATTCCAGTGAGGTAATCTCACCAAAACTGTCTACATAGGACTCTACCTTTGTAATTTCAATTCTCTTAACACTTTTAGTCGACTAATTCGAAATTTTCAGAGTTTTACGTTGCGCAGATCGTAGCTTGCATTCTCTTTCGCACATCTTTCGGTGTGCGGCTATCGGATTCCACGTTGCACGTGTAATGCATAGTGAGTTGTTTAATTTTCACGGGTTTTCAGATGATTTTCGATCACTTCTGGTATCATCTTTTTTCCAGTGATACTTCATGGATGACTTATTCAACCGGCATGAGTAGTAGCGTAAGCTAATGCTCTTTTGGTTCTCATTCGTAGTTGTCTCCATCGAAGTTGTTATCAGCTTGATCGACCCTTATATATGAGGAATGAAAGGAGTGTTTGTGGCGCAGTGATTAGAGGTGCTCTGCGTCAAACAGGCGGTCGTTCTACCGATGGTTGATGGTTCGATACCGCGCCCAGGGCTCACCAAGCCTCCCATCCCTGGGGATCGGCAATCGGTACCAAACTCGTATGGGAGAGTAGCAGCATTGACTTGATACTTCGGTGGACCATGGCGAGTTGTTTTGAAGGCCAGGAATGCATTCAAGCAACTCAAACGATGCTTGACGAAGTCGAATGCATAGAGCATGTGTTAGGGATTGATCAAGACCGAGCGCTTTTCCTTTAGCTTTTCTGTTCTCGTGTTAAAACCCGCGGTAGAAAAAACCTGGAAAGATTTGTCGCAGCAATACTGTGAAAATCTGTTATCTATTGTGTGTTGCATTGTTCGGGTTTAGGTAGACCTGATGCGATGTCGTTATCAGTTTTGGAAAAGTTACTGTGCCAAATGACAACAGATATGGACTCCCGTGTTCGCCTGGCGGCAATCGAGGGATTGTCGCTTCTAAGCGGTGTCGAAGACGGAGTGAGTGTCCATACCTACAACACTGTGAAAAACGTGAGTTGGTTGTGGTTATCTGTTGTCGAGAAGGAAAATTTTTCGAAGTTGTTTTGTCTTTCAGCTGGTCGGAGACTCCCGCAGAGAAGTTCGGATCCTTGCTCTACGGATTATACTGGTGTTTGCTAACAAATTTCCGTCGCTGTAAGTAGTATAAACCTTTACTCTCCTCCGAATGCCTGAAATTCTATTACCATTTGCTATTCTTCTATTTTTCAGACTTATTACAAGCACTTTTTCAAAGTCCAGTAATGTAAAGCTCCAACTATGTGATGACGCGTTCAATATTGTCTGCGATGCTGTAAATGATCAAGAAGTTGGTCCATTACTATCATAGTAATCAATTGACAGTGTAACCCATTCAAAGAGAGAGGGATACCGTAGAGCGGCAGATCTAAGCCACTAGTTTTTGGAGAGAGAGAGAGAGAGAGAGGAGAGGGGAGGGAGGAAACGAGCAGAGAGAGAGAGAAAGAGAAAGAGAGCAAAAGATTGAGGGAAAGGTTGAATATTGGCAACTTAGGTGGGCTTAGATTTTGCCTGCTGGCTTCTAATTTCAAATTTCCGTCTTTATTGTGAGAAAAGGAATTGTTATTAGGTGATGGTACGAACAGAGGCTGCAACTATACTTGGACAATTCCATTCCGTATCTGATGCATTTCTCGATCAAACTCTCGACAAGAAATTGATGAAAAGCGTTCAGGTAAGAACTTTCGTGAAGGCCTTATGTCCATTAATAGCGTTAGCATAGCTTTATTAGGACTCGACGGGACGTGAACAAGTGAGAAAAGTTCATCAATCACGCTTCGCTATGACGCAGGGGCCAGAAAGACTTCCGAGGGAATCTCGATGGAAGTCTAGCTACCAGTCGCTCCAATCACATAAACAGTAATGTTTTTCTATGTTTGTATGGGTTTTTTGGAGGTTTTCCGAAGATATTCGTTTTATGGGGCAGTCTTTGAGGTGTTTTCAGCAGAAGGTTCATGATTTAGATCGTCAAGTAGCGAGTGGTCGTCCGGTAAGGAACTAAATGCTCGTTGTCCACCCACTGGGCCAGGTGCATCCTCAGACGACGACACTGAAAGCATCGTTCCACATGGAGCTTGTGGTGCCTTTGTTTCGGCTCTAGAAGATGAATTCAGTTGTAAGTTCCATGTGCAGTGATTGAGATACGTGTTGTTATTTTGACCAGATATATAACAGAGTAGTTTATTTTCTTCGTTTTCGAGAAACGTACGTGAAGGTGTTAAGAACTTCAGCAGTTCGACGAGCAGCGGTGTATTCTTTGGGGCAACTTGCAGCTACAAGACCCGCATTTGCTACAACAGCTCTTGATCACCTCGCCGATATGTTTAACGATGAGATTGTTGAGGTAGATTTTTAAGAAGACATTTTTGTTTGTTATAGGAATATGGGTTAAACAATGTGCTATATGAAGGCTAGGAACATTCCAGGTACGTCTGGATTCCATTGCTGCATTAACTCCATTGATTGTACACGGAGAACTGCAGAAAGAACAGCTTGAAACAATACTCAAGTGTCTCGATGTAAGTCTATGCTATTCTGACTTTATTGTAACTTTGTCACATTCCAAGGATGCTGAGTGGTATGCAAAACTCTCGACCTCAAGCGGGAGGTGAACCGCGTTTCACCCATATTGGGGGTCGCGTGGTACCAGTACACCACAAGGCCACCCGCTATTTTTTCGCTTTGAGGCATCGAGATGTCAGGAGCCAACCGTTGACGGATGTCGTTTACTATGTTCCTTTGACGAACCCTCTGTGTTGTGACATATTCAAGCTCTGGAACATCTCAATTTGCGCATTTTGGACATAACCATTTCTTGCAGGGGAATATATCTGCACTTATCATCTAATCAATATACTGAAGAAATATCCTCTTGACCTTAAACTTCTTCATTGAAACTCAATGTGTCCTCTATATCGTGGTAAAAAATAATGACAGAGCTCTCGGCGTTGATCAGTCATGCATTCTTCTTCGTATAGTTTTCTTTGAGGTGATGAAATGTGTATCTGACCTTTTCATTTACTCACGATAGCCTACTAATACATGAGATCAGTCCTGCTGTCGTGCCGGAGAAGTTTGGTACTTATTCAGCGACTTCGGAGTGATGGAAGGCTTGTAAACCTTGAGCCTATTATTGACCACATGTGTGTCCCAAAGCACCTGTAGCCGCTGCACTACACGCGTTCTAATTCCGCAATACTATGAAATATTGTCTAGGATGCAATCATCGATTCACGACAAGCCCTGCGGCAACTTTTATCCAAAGCACAGTTTGCTGATGCCGAATGCATGAGACTCTGCTCAAGAGCGTTGCTCAACTGTCTCCACCGTTTTCCCAGCGACAAAAACCAAATATACAGGCAAGTTCTTGTAAAATCATTGCTCATAGGAATGCTAAATTTGCGTTCTTTCCCAAGGTCTATTACTAGTGTGAGTCCTTTACAGGTGCTTAAGTGAGGTTGGTGCACGACACGCAGTGTTTGTGCATAGTATGGTTCGAGAACTACTTGGCCTTCACCCTGTTTATGATACCAGAGAGCAACAGATAGATGATCAGTTTTGTAAGTATCTGCATAATTGTGATAATAGGATGAGCAACACATAATTCGATTGGTTGTTGACAGAATCGATACCTTCTAACAGCAGAAAAAGTTGTAGCTGAACAAGAGTCCTGTTAGCGCAGTGGTTAGCACGCGCAATTGAGATTAGGACGGGGGTTCAACCCCTGTCCGAAGTTTAAAGTTTTTCAATATAGTTCGTAAGAAACTTTACATTTCTTCAATCATGCCGAGGTTCAGAGATAGTCGGACTTTTGAACTATTACAAAGTTTTTCACTCAATATCACTGGACATATCACATGCGATGCTTTTGTTTTTCGATGTACTGAAGCAATGTCATTAGAACATAAATAGACGTTGGAAATTTTGGACACAGTGAAATCTCGACAGGTTAGGATTACCAATTGTGTCAGGATGGTTCATTGCTAACTTGCTTGACGGAGACTTAATCTACTAGTACGATAATATATATTTATTCAGTGTTAACCTGCCCATTAACGCTAATTACTGTGTGAATCCCAGCAGTTTTTGCATTCGATTTGTTTCTCCCCATTCATTCTCCACAAAAGTCTTCGAGCAATTCACGTGTTGCCTCAGATGCTCTCAAGGACTTCTTCTTCTTATATAATTGTCATATGACGCTCATCGAGAAGATTCTCATTGCAGTTTTGGAGATAACCGAGATAAAGCGTTCCCTAAAGCGTCAGTTGACTGATTGCAAGAGAGCACTGGGGGAGAAGATCGAATCAGGGCCTTGCTTTTGATACACTGCTGCGGTCATCACTGCATTACCTTGTCGCTGACACCCTAAGAAGGTATTTAAAACTTGAATTTCCAACGACACATGGCTTCACGTCGTCGCCAGGACTTGGGCATCCTTGGTTTTTAATTCATTTTGGAAAGTTAGCGTCGAACAAGGCCTGCCTCAAGTCTGTGAGCACATTTCTTACTTCTTAAGTTGATTTAGTAACCTTGTTCTCAGGATTGTCATCTACAGTATCACTTCAGAATTCTCCAGCATTCGAACAACGAATTAAATCGTTGCAATTCCGAATCATGTTTTGAGTTCTTTTCCGTTATCCGGGAACATTTGATGAAACAAGCCCTTACGCTGGACAAAGACTTTCCATCGCACGTTCAGTAATCATGCGAAAGCTTAAATATTCGGCTAATGCGCTACTTGGTCTTTATTGGAAAGACCCTTTTATAACGCTGTAGCATTCAGAATGAAATTTTGTTTTACACCGATTGCGCGTCCTCACAATTACTTTGCTGGAAGCACGAAAAGTATATGAATATGTAGAGGAAATATTGTAGTGTCAAAGTCATGCGTTTTATTCGGAGTTTCTCGCAAAGCTGAGAAAAAGTTTCTGCTTTACTAACCAAGAGCGCCTTCACATGTGATTCGTCTAAGTGCCGTCGATCGATCGCGGTGTCGAAACCGCGGGCAGACAAGAAAAACGCGTCTGTGGAACACAAATGATTTCTCTCTCTCTCTCTCTCTCTCTCTCTCTCTCTCTCTCTCTCTCTCTCTCTCTTCCGTCGTTGAAAAGAATGTTTTTCTCAGAAGATGGTTACACAGCGCAGTAGTCAGAGATTAAGCTTTCGAATGATTACTAGCACTTCTATGAAAATTTCTTGTCCGGCGAAAGGAGTCCTTTCTTTGTACTTTCCCGGACAACGGAAAAGAACCACGTTTTGTTTTCTTAACTTGCGCGTTCTTTTTTTTTCGGTACAAAAGGGCGGGAGTTTGAAGCGGTCGCTAGCCCATAAAGCGTGGAGTCATTGGTAAACAATCCTCTGGAGGTGCAGCCTTCGATCCTGGTCGACGCATTGTAGATGTGACTAAATGCATATTTGGGGAGTATAATTATTTGCGCTGCCCTCTATTAGTGTTTAAGGCAGGCTTTTAACTCCCCGGGTTTTTCTTATATCTGAGTCACCACATAGATTGTTTGCGCTTTGAGGAAGACGAGTTTGCCGAAATGCTTTTTTTACGCTATAACGCGTTGTCCGTCAACAGCCAACCACCGGCGACCGTGCAACGGTTAGCATACGTTCCCGGAAAGAGTGAGATCTGCGTTCGAATCCGCCTGACGTAAATGTTTTTGCACAGCACTCTGCATCATGGGGTTTATTGTAACATCATACCACCGCAATACGCGGTCAAATAAAATGAATTCTGATTGGTCATTGAAACCGAATATCTGTCAACATGAGTGGGTTTAATGCCTATAGCGGCTGCCCCAGACCGTCGACGATTGGCTGTTCACACTCAACGCGTTATAGCGTAAAAAGAGTGCTGTGCAAAACGAGCGTCGTGGTGCAATGGCTACCATACGCTCCCGGAAAGAGTGAAATGTGGGTTCGAATCCCGGCTGACGCAAATGTCTTTGCACAGCACTCCACATTACTGGATTCAGACAATAGTTTTCTCGGGTGGTCTTCTACTAAATCGCCGACTTCGACATGCCAAATAGAGATGGAGATGTGGAGGGAAGGGGCGGACTGATTACTTCGAGGCGGGCGATTGAACTAGGGACCGCTTCATCGTCGCGTGACACCTCTAATCACTGCAAAAAAACGTGTCAGCAGCCCGTTATTTACTGTTGGATACCGCCACACTCTAAAGTTTATATGAAAGTCATCACTGTAGCTGTTATATAGAATCAAAATGACAGAAACCATCCCGTACCCTCATTCGCAACTTTGCGATCAGTACGTGACACAGGGGGGTGGGGAGCGCCATGGCCGAGTGGGTGTGATGCTCTTCACGGCGCACGGGATCGATCCCCATGCCATAGCAATAACGAACGCCCTATGGAACGCCATAGCCAGGCTATCCACGAGATTACAAGGAGACACGCTCAGTCAAAATCCTGCGACAGTTAAGAAGAAAATTTAACAACGATTTGAATGCTAAAGGTACTGGGATCTGCACAGTGAGAAGAAAACACCGAAGACAGATGGATCAAAACGAAAACAGAAAATAAAAGTTTAAGAGACGTAAATTATATATAAATAATAGTAATTAGCATCCCAGTTGTTTCCTGAGTTACACTGAGCCCTCATTGTTGAAATAAAATCCAAAAAAAATTTGCAGATTTTCCTTTTTCTACACGAACCGTTTTCATATCTGTATGTCAGTCCTTGTACATTATTATAGCATTGGATTCATCTCCTCGCATTCACCGCTTACTTGAGAATTTCTTTCTCTTCATGAACGTCGTAAATTAGTGGTTGGGCAGATCCTGCAGATTTTGGAATGGCCGGACTGAGCAACCTTTAGAGTGATCGTTGATTGTTGAAAGTTGCCAAGGGGGAGCGACGAGGGGACAGTCAGGAAACATCACTAACCCTTTGGCTACCACCTCCGGTTCTGAGTTTGATGAGACAACTTCTGCCATCCAACAAAAATGAAGTTTTCACCCCCTGAAAAGTTTCCGAGTTCTTTGACAACTTGTCCTGAACCCACATGGACTCACCTCCTCTGCATCTCTGGCTCCGGCGTGGGAAAGCATTTAATGTAGTATTGTTTTGTTTCAATCGTATTATTGTTATTTTCCTGTCATGTTGTATGTAAATATATTATGTTGTTATGAGTAGGAAAACAAGAACAATAATGCAGTTGAAATAATACAATAGTGCATTCAATACCTTCCTACGCTAGTTGTAGATGCAGAGGAGGTGGAGCACACCGCACAGCGTTGCCACGCTGGGAGTTGGAGATGCAGGGACGTTGGTCCACTGCCCCGAAGGGTTAACTACAATTTTAGATGGAAATCAAAATTCCAGTTGATTCGAGAAGACTTCGAAGAATTACTGGTCAGGTTAGGGTAATAGTATCCTCGAGAAGTGATTTTTACTGAATGTATGACTTCCCTCTGGTTTTAGAATTTCGTTTACACTGGCAAGTTTTTTTTACAATGTAGGAATATCACTAGATGATGGGCACAACCTTTCATATTTCAGAAAAGACTAGGTTTCCGGAATCACTGATTTTCATGTATCTGATAAGGACGTAACATGTTTTGAGCCGTTAGGTCTAGTGCTATACAGGCGCCTGTTTCCTCCTATTGGGACTCATCGATAGCACCCTCCCTCGGTTCAGGATGTCCCCTGAGGCTGAATAATCCTCTATAGAGGAATCGACGCCGAGTAAAAAAATCACCGCAAGTCATATGATGAAATTACCTGACTTTGTGGTGACCAGCAGTCGAGGTTGTGGCTTGGGCACTTGTACAGCCCGATTCACGTGTTTCGGCCTTGCAGCCTCGTCAGTCGGGCAGGTCCTTCATCTTTAGCCAATTCTCTCGGAGGCCCCTACATCCCGCCTAAAGAGTAGGCGACGGCGAACGATTTACACAAATGATGTCAAGTGAGATAAATCACTAGATCGGTAGTGTTTGGCACTCGATTGCCCTTGGGTGGTATATTTGAAATATTATTGGGCTGTACGAGAGCCCATAACAGACCACATAACATTTTGACTCAAATAATTTTGAACGTGGTTCTAAGAAAACTTTTCGAAACAAACGATATAACTTTATTTTCAATGATCTAGTGTTATATTCTTAATAAGTCACCACATCGTTTAATAGATATTCTATATCATATGTCTGCTTTTATCACACAAAGTAAGCGCAGTGAGAAAATAGGACAGGGGGGGCGGGGAGTAAAAGAGGAAAAGGGAGGACATTAAACTTCTGTGGTTCGTTAAACCGCTTCTCTCCTTCGTACTTTAACCTTTTCGGTGGCCTTAACCAATCACTCCGTCAACGGATTGGTACCAGGAGCAACCGGCATCAAACAGCAATTGAACTGAAGCTGTGGTTAAAATCGCAATTTAACTTTCTGCCTATTGCTCTATTCTATTTTTTAACGGCAAAATAGGATGTGAGTCATAACCTCAAGAAGAAACAAGAGCTAAAACTATGGTTTGCTTCCGACGTCGTTATGATTTTCACTCACAGAGGCTCTAGTGACTTCTTTTTTTTTACAGATATTGCCAAGTTGATCCTGGTGCTTAATGCGGCAGCAAATTATGAACCGATAATTTCGTTATTACCGCAATGTGTTCTGAAACATTATCGTTTTCTTCGTGCCGCTTCTCCTGAACTTGTGGCACCAATAAAGGTATAAGATTTTGTTGTCATTTTTTTTATAAAATTAAAAAGCTCTTGACCATGATCAATATCTGAGGATGCACCATGCTGAGGATTTATCTTAATCTAGAATCGTTAGAGGTGATTGAATGCACATATGGCCCTTTACAGTGACTTATGTAAACCTACCGATGCATCAAGTCAGTCCTGCTGTCTTTCCAGACAAGTCTGGTCTTAATCCCAAAAGGATCGGAAGCTTAGTGAGCCTTGAGCGTGAGATAGAACCATCGATCATCGATTCATCGACAACGTATGTGTCGTAAAACACTTCTAACCACTGTCCCACATGCGCTCATATGTTTACATAAAGCACAAGTTTTGATCGTCATTGCGAGCTTTTAGGTTCTGGCAAATCCTGGAAACGGAACAGATGGTGTAGTACAACCACCGTCTACAGAGCTGTCCAGTTCCAGTTGGGATGTACTGGTGGATACTTACGAACGATTGCAGGAGACTAGCCGTGAGCCAACTCTGGCCGATAGAAATGCACTTCGGCGATATATTGCGGAGTACGAACAATGCTTCATCATTTACCGTAGACTCTAAGTCTCGTAATCTGTGCTATGGTGGTTCTAGTTGTTTCACCTGTTTATTTCTCTTTAAGGGATGCCAATGCCATTAGTGCGTACAATGAGCCGCTGGCGAGTGCAGCACGTTTTATTGTGAGTTTGTGTGAGATTAGCTCAGCTCTGGAATCACTATCTCAAGTGGTTCTACGTGGTAGTGGAGATGTGGCCGACGCTTCGAATACAATTTGCCAGGCAGGTGGCACTTTTCGGAAGAAATTGTGTTTTTATATCCAATAATGTTTGGTGATATGGGAAACTGCGAACTTCGGTCGGGAGTTGGGATCGCGTCTCAACCTTTAGGGGCCATCGAAGAAGGACTGTTAGCAGAACCGGAGTCCCGCTAGACAGTAGATGGCATGCGCCCTCTGGAAGAGTGAGATGCGCGTTCAACTTTTGCTTGAGGTTCAAAGTTCTAAGCATCACTCAAGATTTTTAACAGCATATCGCTGCTTAAAAAGCGGCTAAATGAACAATTCTATGTCATTAGAATTGCATTTTACCTAGTTTTATACCATCTCGCGTGTATAGTTGTATCACTGAAAGTAAATAAAAACGTTCTGTAATGCTATTTTTCATTTAGGAGTTAGTTCGTATACGTTGTGCTGACCATCAGTTTGCCGGTCTACCTCCGCAGATGAGTTCCTTTTTGGTAGAAGCCGAATTGTTCCTTTCTCTTCTGGAATTATTCGTGGAGATGACGGTTGCTCCCCAGAAACACGCACAAATCGTTCTCAGTATTCGCTCTGTGATCACTGAAGCTAAACGGTAATCTACTGTTATATACTATAAATGGTTTAGAATTAATATATGAGAAGTGCCTCTTGGTGCCTATATTTTCCATGATCTTAAGGGAGGTTTCCAATTTTTCAACACTTGAAGGACTTTGCCATGAATCGTTTAGTTCTGAGCACATTTACAATCAACTGATGTTTTACTGTTTGTTGTTCTGGCAAAAACTTCAACATTGGCTTCCCCAAATTAACTTGCCAAAGTTTTCTCAGATCATCGTCATGTTACTTGCAGCTTGTGAATATAAGGGTTATGTGAAATGTTGCGATCGGATTCCCTCCCAGTCACAGCGATTGTTTAGCCCTTTCGCAACCGCGGACCCACCTCCTCTGCATCTTTAACTGCTAGCGTGAGAACGCATTGAATGTATCATCGCAGTATTTTCAATTGTGTTATTGCATAGTACGTCTGCTATTCCTGTATGAAAGGGAGCGTCATCGGTCCCCCTTTCCCCGTCATCCAGAAGGGATTGACGATGACCAAGGGCACTGTGCAAATGACAAGGCTGCAAGGCCGAAACACGTGTATCTCACTGTATAAGTGCCCATAACAGTCTACATGCATGGTTCAAAAATAACTGTCATGTGTATTACTGTTGTTATTTTCTGTGTTATGTTATATGTAAATTATTATGTCGGAAATTGGAAAATAACGAAAATAATACGATTGATATATCACAACAATACACTTAATGCGTTTCCACGCTGCTAGTTAGAAATACAGGAAAGGTGGGTCCACGGTCACGAAGGGGTTAGGCATACTCTTAGCTGGTCCTCGCTATTGCTCCTCAACGTCGGTGAGTGTACCGAAGGATAGATGTCGTGTTCTACATAGCAACTCGGGCATCTTATTAGCATAGCTTCGAAACAAACCAATAAGAGGACCAGAGGTATTCTTAGTAAAATCCATGAGGTCCGACATTTTATCAAACGTGATAAACCGAGGGAGTTGACATATTCTTGTCAATGACAAGCCATAGTTGATTAACTCGTTTGATTGAAACGCTATGCTTTTGGGGACGATGACGTCTTCGAGGACACTTTTAGTCTGAGCTTTGGTTACTGGAGCGCTTTGTGCGTAGATACTTGTCAGATTGTTCAAGAAATTCGGGTAGCGACTAGTCCCTGTGAATATGGTGGATGAGGCAAGGTTTCGTTTGGAAAATGATTGGTGTCTTTTTGTCTACTGGTACGTGTAGTGCAATCGTTGAAGTTCTTGGTGCTTTTTGTAGATTTTATGAATGCTGTTCTCATCTGCATCCTTTCACCCCCATTCAGGGCATTTGATGGATCAGACCAGTTACGGACCGCCAAAAGACTCATTTTCTTTCTGGAAATCGACCTTGAGAAGTGCATCAGAGCTTGTCGATCGCTATCCACCACTGAGCAATTGTTGCACGCTGTTTTCGTCTCATTTCAGGAGACAGTCGAGGTGCCAAGAATGCCCCTAAATGGCGTTTCATCTGAAGTCATCCAATTGTACGTTTACTGATTGTCAAATCTCTGCTACCTTTCAGTTATACCAAGAAGCTTTGAAGACGCTGAGCTTTGCACCAAGGTCTTCCCGTCGTCCTTACCCCACAATAATCCGACCCATTTGAGTTTCACCATGTCGTAGTTTAACTTCGAAAAGTTTTGTCGAAATTGCTGTTTTGACGTCTGGAATTCTGACCCCTCAAAATTTGTTGGAAGCGTTTTATAGAATTATCGAAGAAAACTAAAACACGCATTAGAAAACCGAAATTACAAATCGAGCGCATATATATATATAGGTTTAATTACCCAAGTTTGAGATCGATCATGCCAAGTCAAGACAATAAGCATTCCAAGGAAGGATCACGTCCTGGGAAGACAGATAATGCCAGCAGTCGTCCGAAAAAACACATGTTTCGTGGTGGTCGACGACGATTTGCAGGGGAGTTCATGTATCCCACAGGCGGTACGAAAGAGGATCCACTCAATCTGAATGCCGTGATATCCGGTGATGACTCGTTTTCCTCAAAGAACTTGGAACTAGCTGGGACTGAGCCGATAGAGGTGGTCATACCGAAGAATATAAAAGATCCTTTAAATCTGAATGACATTGAGAAACAACGCAGGAAGAGAAAACACGGAGAAGAGAGTAACCAAATCGAGGACGAGATCGTCTATTCCGTACAGCGCAAACAGAAGCGAGCTCGATATCCGGGAAGCTCAAAAAAGGACCCAAGAGAGTCATCGTTAGCAAGTAGCGTCAAATCCGGGCCTGATCCAAGTGCTGAAGGGTCAAATCATGGAGGTAAACCAACCCTAGCCGAAATCAGAAAGGCTCGTCAGGAACATTTAAATAATAGTTATATATATATTCTTGTATGCGTATACATATATACATATATGTGTATATATCTGTATATATTTATCACCTGTATCACCTGTCGTCCCATTTATCGTTGAGTGATTCGAGCGGGTACCATCAACACTTCCATTTTTCGCTATCGCGTGCAAGAGTAGCCCAGTGGGTCCTCCTCGCTTTAGGGATTCGCTGAGCATCATATCTTTCTTCTATCGCTTTCATGAAGAAATCGGACCAACGGGTCAGTGGTCTTCCTTTAGAGCGCTTGACGTCCCGAGGAATCCAGTCGGTAACGGCTCTCGTCCATCGGTTGTCGTTGAAGCGCATCACGTGTCCGGCCCACCTTATTTTCGATATCCTGGCGTGTAGAACGGCGTCTCTGATTTTCGATCGTTGACGTAGGTCGGAACTTCGGATCCTTTCTCTTATTTGCGAAATACGGGATACTCCTAGCATCGACCTTTCGACTGCGCGTTCGATAACGGCAAGTGATCTTTCATCCTGCTTACGTAGCGACCAGGATTTCTGCTGCATACGTCAGGGCAGGGATAATTGTCGAGTCGAAAAGGTGGGCACAGAGTCGGATGTTCTTTGTCCTCTTCACTACATTTTTGATGCTCTTAAACGTTCCCCAAGCCGCTCGTTTCCTCCTGCTCAACTCTGGGGCTAGGTCGTTCATCATGTTGATTTCAAGACCTAGATAGACGTAACTGGAGCATTCGGAGATTGTCGTTCCATTGAGCGTGAATGGGGCATTAGAAACCCATCCGTTCCTCATGAACATTGTTTTCATTTGATTCAGTTGAAGACCGATCTTTCCACAGGCGTTATCGAAATCGGTCAACATTCGTTCCGCTTGACTGATGTTTGGTGTTATGAGAACGATATCGTCAGCAAAGCGAAGATGGTTTAATTGTCGACCGTCAATTCTGACTCCCATTTCGTCCCATTCTAATGTTCGCATGACGTTTTGTAGGGTGGCAATGAATAGTTCTGGCGAAAATGTATCGTCTTGTCGAACCCCTCTTCTTACGTCAATGGTGATATTGTTGTAGAATGGAGATATTTTGGTCGTGAAATCTTTATAAAGCTCACGAAGGATCATTATGTACCGATTAGGGACGCCCTGGTTATCCAGAGCTTCCATAACCGCTTCTGTTTCCACTGTATCAAAGGCTTTCTTCAAATCGATGAAAGTGAATGCAAATAAAATAATGAAATATACAAACAGAAATTTACATGAAAGTGAATAATGAAATATACATATACACACATACACATGTGTACATATAAGTGTACATTTACATATACGTGCATATATATGTATCTATATATGTACATAAATATACATATATATATATACATATTATTGATCACTTAGTTTATTCCACTGTTACTCGTAGTAACTCCTACCACTGTGAAGTGATCCATAATGTAAGCTATGGATTGTGCACAAATGTAATTTTCCATGTTGAAATTAGTAGATGGAATAGGATACGGTTGTTTCTGTTTAAAAGAATCTTGTACTTTCAGTCAGTGGCCAAGCGTCGGAGCACCGAGTGATCAGGCATTGGCCTTGATTGATGATATTCTGGAATCATTAGAAGGTTCTACAGCTGAGTTACAAAAGATCTTTTCGATTGGCAAATTTGGCCATTTGCTTTTAACACATGCACCAATTTTGCCGAATTCGTTCCCAGACGTAGCCAATATACGTTCCAAATGGGCGCAGGTAAATGTCTCGACGTGTATTCAGTCCTCAATCATTCCACGCCACCTTTCCTAGCTGTTCTTTATCACCGTTGATTCTGCAGATTTCTGAGCCCAATCGTGATCTATCCCTGGAGAAACCTGTTCGCTTCCTGGCTGGATTACCGTGTGGTGTCAAACTGATGGCATCCCTCCACAATCTCGACGAAACTGATCTGCGTAATCTTCGAATCGAAGTGAGACTGTATACTATATTGATCATTTCTCTAAGCTTGTAATAATATACATTAATACATATACATATATGAATATGGAATATGTAAGTGTGTAATCAAATCTGAGCTCAAGATGCAGTAAGTTCATACTCTAAATCCACTTATGTTCCGGAACAAGCAGGTCTCTTTTTATCCAAGTTTAACACACTAATATCCATTGACTGAGAACCAACGAATTGGCTCTAAAACTCGTCGGATTAATTCTTTTATGCACTGGGTACCATGGAGTGTATGGAGCGTTTTTCTGTTCGATCGTAGCACGATATCTGTGCTCCTTATTCCAATGCATATTTTTATTAGGTTGGAAGCAGAGTTTTGGCGTACAAAAAAACTGAAAATTGTATGGATTTCAAACAACAATAATAACTGTTCTTCAAACAAAGGGCCATCATTTCTACGACTTCCTGCATCGGTCCGCCAAGTTTTGGATCTGGTTGAAGTACCATTCTGACAGACAGATTATCTTCCAAAGAAGCAATCGAATCTCCCTTGTTAAGCTTTATTTGACGTTTTGCGCGGGGTTTGCCTTCGAGATCAAGATCTTCGGCATTGAAGCGTTAGAACCAGCGTCCAGAAGCAGATTCGCTTGTTGTGCCTTCCCCTTCAACTTTGTTGATTTCATGGACTGCAGCTTGTTGTGAAAAACGCTTTCCTTAATAATGACGGAATAAAACACGACCTTCGATTGATTATTGGACATGGCGGAAGCTTGTGAAAAAGTGAAAATAAAGACGAATAATATCAAGGCTTTCAGTGGGAATATCCCGCGTAAGAAACTGAAATCATCTCATGATATGCATGGGAGTTATCTCAGCTTATCAAAGTGCCCTAGGACTGTATTTCCAACCGTAGTAGTACAATATGGGAGAGGTGAGGCCGACCGGGTTTTTGAGGCTTTGAACTTTGAGGCTCTCTCCGGCTTTGCATTTCGCTAATCACTTCCTAGTCGTTATTTCTGCAACCGTATCATCGTCTAAAGCTCCATTGCTCTTACGCGCCGCTTCATTAGCATTTTTCCTCTTTTCCGCTAGGGGACATTCGTGCCGAGTAACAAACGGATTTGTTCTTACGTCAGCTTCGTTTTGAATCAAGTATAAGCAAGTTGCATCCAGAAACATCTGCAAGAAAATGCGCAATTAAACGATACGAAAATCATGCGTTTTTATGTGCTCTGGTCTACAAATTTGCTGTTTATTGCTTTAGTGACAAGACTTATGGAAAGACCTAATACAAAGGGAACTATTGAATTAGGAAACTCTTTTTCTAATTGTTTACTGTTGTGGTCGTTACTAGTTCACACATCCGAATTTACAGGTCAGTTATCCTGACAACAGAGTGGGACATTTCCGTCCTCCTCTAAGCGATATCAGAATGAATGGCACTTGGATTTCAACCATGGTGGAGTGGAATTTTCTTCTTTTTGTTCTTAGCTCACAAAATTCCTCTTTTAAGGGATCGCATCAGCTGAGTAGTTAGATTCGCTCAAAAAGGCAGTGTAGCGAAAATGTTGCACAATTACTACTTGTACATAATATATTTCATCTACATACTATTTGAAAGTGATGAAGCTCTCGACGTAAATTGATCCCTGGGGAATACACCATGCATTCGCCTTAATCCAGTATCGATTGACGTTACTGAACGCATATCTGGGCTTTACAATGACTCGCGGCGACCTAGTGGTCTTTCAAGTCAGTGCTGATATCGTCTCAGACAACTCTGATACCAATTCACAAATCTCGTATGGACGGAAGGCTTGATGGGCCTCGAACATGGGATCAAATTGTTGATCTCCGATTGGCCGATTACGTGGGCATCGCAGAGCACTTCTGACCACTGCGCCGCACGCGCTTATTTACATATCCATACACTGCATAAAGATGTTACACTGAAACTCGGTTCCCAAAGATGTACACCAATAGCAGCTTTTATAGGTAATAATCACATCGTCTGAAGCATGGACCGATGCAGCTGACGTCACTTTGACTCTTGTTCTGCGGTCACATTCATTTAAAAAGGATATTTTTGGTGATCATTTGTACACTTTATTTTATGTTTAATTGCCTTATGGTCTTCTCTGCTACGCCGTTGCTTTCTTTTGTTTCCCTTTTTTTCTTTAATCTGTTGTTCCAGTGCCACTGCTTGAATCACCCAGCGGGGCCCAACCATCATCAGTACAATTACGTGTCCATCCGATGACAAGAACTTGAAAGTAAACCGAGAGGAATATGAATCTCAGCTTACAAATATGTGTACAATTGAATGACGTGAATGTCGTGTTTTAATGAAGGAATAAATATGTAGATAAACAGTCGATTACGGGAGAGAACTTGCGTTCGTATAGATGTGAAGTGTCATTGAACTAACGACTAGGTGACAGACCATACTTGGGCTGATGTTGATCAATCCCCGAGAAAGTACACCATATATTCCTCTTCCGCATCGGTTGAGATGATTAGTTGCATATCGGACCTTCATAGTGTGACTCATGCTGGCCTACCGATGTATATCAAGTCGGTCTGCTATCCTTCCAGACAAGTCTGGTACTAATCCACAGACCCCCGACGGTTCGGTGACCCTTGCGCACGGGATCGAACCATTGACCATCGGTTCGTCGGACACGTGCTGCAAAGCGCCTCTGACTGCATTCTGTGTAGAATTTTAAATATAGCATTAGATTTATTCGTAGAGGAGATTTAGAATATCACATAGACATCATGGTGTTGAGGCCCCGTTTTGTATGTAAACCCATCTTGATAATGCTTCATAAAGCGACTATCGTTACGAACGGATTTTCAATCAGAATTCTGTCCAATTTGTGAGAATCTAAAATGAGTCTACAAACAGGTAACTGTTAACAATTAATAGTAGAATCGACACATTTTATTCACAACTTTTCGAGAAATAAGATAAAACTAATACGAAATGAATCTCAGTGCCTGAGGCCTCCTGTGAGGCAATATCTTAGATTCATTGCTATCGTTCTATAATACTCTTTATCACAGTCAGTACACGTTCTATTCACCTTTGGATATAATTTCATCTGACATTTGCAATCCAAACTCAACATGTTCCTTACGACGACGACGACGACGACGATGATGATGTAGGTGATGATGACGTAATATAAGACTAGAGCACAGAAGAACACCGGAGAATGCGTTATTCCGATTGAATCGTCGGAATAATCGGATTTGAGAAGATCTTGTCGCCTTTTCCAAAATAATCCACGTGTGTCGGTGATTCGAGTAGCTGATCATTGAATATGGGGAAATTTAGCTGACCATTAGGTAGTACAGGGCTTTCCCTCAACGAGATCGTGTCGCTTTCTCCTGTAATGGGAACGAGCACATGAGTTCAAAATGTTCTAGTTTTATACAAGACTAATAACCTTAAGGGGATTTAGTATCAGTAGTAATAGTGATTTGGGAAGCCTAATAATCATGCAAATCTCTAAAGATTTCGAGAAGTTCAGAAGAACTAGCATAAAGATGACGTACCGGAGTTGGAGATGTCAAGATGGTTGACGACATCGAAACATCCTTCCTCAGGTATCTGGAGATGCCTCATAAGTTTGGAACAAGAGAGGAATGAGTCTCCGCACTACAAAGAATAGACATATGACCCTGAGCCTAAGCCAAAGCCAAAAAAGACCTTTCCTTCTACGTTGCACTAAAAAAATTCAAATCAAGTGGTCCAACCTTGGTCGGAGATTTCGTTGGACTAGAGTCGTCGATGGTAGGAATCCATTCGATATACTCGCCTTCTTCTACGTCGTCACTGTTGCTCAGGCCTTCGCTTGTTGATGCGGAACTTCCTGGATCGTGTAAGAGTTCACCTGGCTCCGGACTATTTGTTCGAGTTTCTCCGCACAATTCTTCAAGACCTTCGTAGGGATCGACAAATCCTGACTCATTTTGTACAAATTCAATTATACGATTACATTCTTTGTATTCATGGACTTGTTCGCTGCTTGTTGAGGGCTGCTGAGAATCCCACGAAGAGGCTACTTCTCTCTGGAAAGCCAGGACCTCTTCATAAGTGGGAGCGATTGGTCGGTGATAAGCACGACATACAGACAGTTTGTGTTTATGAAAGTACTTCGCACGACGGAACATCGATTGGCAGCATCTGAAATTATTGATATTTTGATCGATCCATTAGGAGATCAGGAGAGACTCTCACTAAACCTCGTCACCAAGGATGAAAGCCATCTCACAAAAGGTACTTTTCTATACACAGCTTGCCCGAAGTTGGTGTAAAGCTCTAAAGGACACTCACGGCGTTAATGGATCCCTGGGGATATGCCATGCAGTCAATTCCATCGTAGATTTATGGATGTGACCGACGGTATATTTGTCCATTGAAGCGACTGGCGGTGCCCTACCGATATATCAAGTCAGTATATCTGCCCAGTATATACGCAGCAGAAACCTGGTCGCTACGTAAGCAGGATGAAAGATCACTTGCCGTTATCGAACGCGCAGTCGAAAGGTCGATGCTAGGAGTATCTCGTATTTCACAAATGAGACAAAGGATCCGAACTTCCGACCTACGTCAACGATCGAAAATCAGAGACGCCGTTCTACACGTCAGGATATCGAAAATAAGGTGGGCCGGACACGTGGATGCGCTTCAATGACAACCGATGGACGAGAGCCGTTACCGACTGGATTCCTCGGGACGTCAAGCGCTCTAAAGGAAGACCACTGACCCGTTGGTCCGATTTCTTCACGAAAGCGATGGAAGAAAGATATGATGCTCAGCGAATTCCTAGAGCGAGGAGGACCCACTGGGCTACTCTTGCACGCGATAGGGAAAAATGGAAGAGTTGCTGGTACCCGCTCGAGTCACTCGACGATCAACGGGACGACAGGTGATATCTGCCCTTCCAGACAAGTCTGGTGCCGACCCCCCAAAGCCGGAGATGGAAGGTATGGTGAGCCTTAGGTGCGGGATCGAACCATTGACCATCGGTTGATTGACTATATCATGCGCCGCAGAACACCTCTAGCCACTGCGCCGCACGAGCTCTCGAGGTTGGCTTATCTGTTTCAAAGACGATGGCCAACGTTTCGCGGCGATTTTGCCTTCCTCAGAGTCTCTGAACTACTTATACTACTTACTTTTGAAGTGCCCAATATAGGTACCATGGTGACTATGCGAATTAAGGAGGTCGCCGCGAAACGTTAGCTATCGTTTCTCTGAAGGGAAAACTACCAGCATTGAGCAAATTTTATTTAAGAAAAGAACAGTTTGGGAGATAAGTAAGAGACCAAAGATTAAGTTTGCTGGAAAAAAGGTCCAAACTTCAGCCGAAACACGACAAATCCTCCCTACCTGCACTCGAGAATCAATTCACAACAGTCCCGTAATAGATGTTGAACCTCCTCCGTACCGTTTTCGAAGGCCCTCAACATTCCTGCCGGGGCTGAATAGGCTTTTTTTGCTAATTTCCCTTCGGAAAAAAAAGATTTCGACAAAATTCAAGGCTAATATTGATGTTTTCTGTGTACAGAATGTTGTGGAAAATCTTCAGCGAACGGCTTAAGAACATTAGAAGTTACCACTATCCAGTTTCTGCATTCCAGCTGATACGTAGCAATGAATGTTTGGTATTTCTTCTCCATATCGATTACGACGGAGATGAGAAATCCGAGCTATTCATTACTAAGCACTTTTGCCTACAGTCTCATTTCCGAATGATAACTCAGGTGTTTCGTTTCGTATCGATTCCGATTAGCATAAATACTAAACAACTCACTATCGACCGACGTGGGAATTTGTGGAAATAACGTGCTTATGTCGTCCAAAAAATTTAACGACATTTCCGTCAGTGACACCGCGAAAGACACGAAAGTCAATCGTTCAAGTCCTGAAACGACTCAGAAATCTCCTTCTAAAAAAGAAAAATCAAGGGATAAGGATATCAGAGGAGAAATGATAGAATGGCGTGTTTATCGAGGTGATTAGGAATTGTACCCGATACAGTTTTGTATGGAAACGTTTATATTTCTCACGAATTAGTGAACCCTATAAGTGTTTTCCATCAGATCACACAACTCTGGGACTACTAGCATATCAGTCTGATTTTTCCCCGCTATAATCGATGGACTATGCCTTATGAAGCAATAACCCAGTAACCATAAAGACTTTCTAGTAACCCTTGAAGTCTAACAAACAACCCTAGATAATCTAAGTTACCTTCATAACAGCAAAGGCGAGCATTCAATACTATAGTATTTTCACAAGCACTTACAATCAGCAATAAGACTGCGTAGAATTTGAAGCATATAGAGCTCTATAAAACAAACCACATGTTTTACTGTCAAAATTGGCAATTTAAGAATTTCCTAAGGTCTAAACATGTTCACGTAAAACCTAAAATAAGGGGAAAGCTAGCGACATGTGTTCAGCCTCACTTTACAACTAGTTTAAGGATTACTAATCAGTATAGGAAGATGGTACTACAATGGAGATCAGAACTGAGCAACCACAAACTTGGGCATATAAACAACTGGTAAAGCCCTTCTCAGAAAACGTTGAAAGTTACTAGCTGAAAGCCTATACATTTCGATTTCCAGTGGAAGCGAAATTACAATGTGTAAAGAAAAAATCCGAAGGGAAATCATCTTCACGTTGGAATTCGAAACAATTTCACACACATCATCTTCTACTGAGTGATATGGGATTTATCTTACCGAAATTGAATTAACGATTTCCAACAATTTTTACTAACCTTAATTATCAATCAACAGTTTTTATCAGCATTTTTATCTTTTTTTCTCCGTTAACGTCGTGATATTGGCTAGAATAACAAAGTTCATGTAACTGAAGTAACAATTCGTTAGAGTAAAATGGGAAGATGATGATGAAGGCTCGCCGAACAGTTGAAGGGCACGATAGATGGGCTCACACCAAACCAGTGGGTACACGAGGCCCCACCGATGAGTGCTAATCTTATAGAGCAAAAAGAAAAAGGTAGATATTTTTTGGGGTTTTCTTTTCCGTTTCTTGAAAGCCTAGTCCACATATCAATGAGGCGGAGAGATTTCGAATTACATAAGAACGTGGCGAATCAGGAAAATCTCGATGGCCATCGGTCGCAATCCAGACTCGCTATAAAACCACAGTGATTCATGGTATATTGAGCGAACAGAGACATTTTTAGCTCGTGGGCTAGAATCGCCCCCGATCAGTTGAAATGAAGAGGGTTTTTCAAGAAGAAATCGATATGCACGGAGAGTACAATTCAATTGATGCTGGCTGTGGGGAAGTGCAAAGTGCTGGCTGACTGACTTTGTAAAGCAGTTCGGATTGACATCGATGACGATCTTCCCACCGATGACAAGACGGACGGACGGACAGACTGGTGCTGCTCGTGGTAGAGAACTTTTCAGTACACGAATTCACGACTAAGTTGCGTACGCGAGTGGGGATAACGCTAAGAAGCGGTGGTCCCTGAGAATTTGGTCGTCATCGAGCTGATTGCAATTTCATCAGTCACCTATACTGAGGGCAAGACTATGGCCAAAACTGAGCAAAACTGATCTGATCTCAATGAAATCGCACAACGTGAATCTGATGTGTGCGCGGATGGATTCAAGGAAACGACGACGACACGCACGTCACTGATTCTCCGGAGGGAATCGACCGCTCGTCGGCGCTTCCCCGACGAACTCTAAACTTCACTGAGTATGGGGAATCGGTTGGTTCCGATCCGAGGATATTGTCTATTTAGAAGGTGTGCAGACCTCCGAGGAACACCACACCATCAGCGAAATCAAGCCACTTCAATAATTTCGCGGACTACTTAGCCAAATCTTAGTGGTAAAGCAGTTCTGATTCAGTTTTCTTCTCTCCCGATATTTTTTCCACTATTCATCGATCGCGCTATTCATTTTGCGCTAATTACATTTATTTGTCATCACATTTCAGACTAAGCAAGGAAAAAAATTAACGAACATGGGAAATCGCACTTCATACAAAAACTTTTTTTCCCAACTTCACCTTTTTCTCAACTTTTCTCAATTCAAACTTTGTCCAGTACATTAATGGGCAATACAATACTCAATGGTCAGATAGTCAATAGTTGCCAATAGAAGAAAATTCGAAACAACGCAGCGTCATCGTTTGTGCAAAAGTGATGTCTAAGGGGAACTGCGCGCCCAGCTCAGTACTCTTCCGGGACTTGTGATCTAATCGACTGAGAGTCTTCGGCCAGAGGGGAAGCGCCCCATAGGGGGATTCTATCGACTCGGATCATTCATTCGGCTCTCAAGGCGACGACGACGGTCGAGGAACCGTAGCAACCGAATAAACATTGTTATGAACCCAATAGCGGTTAAGCTATCTCTCAGCCTCGGCTTCGATTGCATAATCCAGTATTATTCCTGAATAAGCAGGTCCAAGGTTGCTAACAACAGTAATCAATAAATTGCTTCTCAGTCGCTACTATAGCCGCGGATCAGCTTATCGAGGAGAAATACTAATTTATTATAAACCTCCTGTAGACAGAAGAACCCTAGAGAATATATCAAGATGAGTTAAATAGAAAAATTTGACTAAAGGGAGTCGCGTCGACGATCTACGCAGCAGGGACGACGTCGCTTGGCTCGACGACATCGACACTGAGCAATCAGAGAGACTCAGTCCGATGGGAATCGAACCAGAGTGTTGAGTTCTGTGGCTTTTCTTTCTTCTTGATGAGCCAAATACGAGGTTCGAGCAATAGAATCGTTTTTAACAGCCGACTTTATATATAAAGTTTATTTCAATCATATCGTGTTTTCCTGGCTCATTAGAGAAAACCAGAGAACTTTTGGTTAATAGAGTTAGCTGGTCGGTCTTTGAAATTACACTGAGAAGTCGTGCTGTTATCAAATTGAACAACTGACTAATTAAGTGGTTATTTAGCGTAGAGAATTCAGCTCTGAAAGGAATAGAACTACTCGAAGATCACTTAGAAATTGACAGAATCGGTTTGGGCTGAGAGCTTGCCGCTATTGAAAATTTACAAGGTCTTGAAAAATTTTCGGCTGACAGCGAAAAGAAAAAACGTGTTTATTTAGACGATTGTCTTGGGCCACGTGACAATATCAAAGTTGTCCGGAGAGAACACAGAAAGGCTCTCTGAAATCACACGATTCGTCTCGTCTTATGCACTGATTTTTGAAATAAACAAAATTTCTCTCGCGGGAATTCCATCAGTTTTCGCTTACAACGAATAGAATACAATTCATCGTAGATCACAGAGACGACTAGTAGTAGATTGTGAGTTGTCTCGACATCTGCTCGAACTGCTGAATGAATTGCAAATGGCATTGCCTTTCTGTGCGTTGTTGTTGTTATTCTGCCACTATCCTTCTCTTTCAGAGCGATTTTGAATTGTTCCAGTATTTTTACGAGGAAATTGCTGTGAACTCAGTTTTCTTTTATTTGCAGATCATAAATCTTAGGGCCGTAAAGGGCTGGAACTCGTTTAATTTTGTTTTAAACCATGAAATATTCCCAATACTTTCCAATCTCGTCGTCCTGATAGCTCTTACGGGAGCGCATTTCGTATTATCACTGGACTTATATCCCTCCATCTCGTTGAACTTGATTCATTCTCTCAGAGATATCCACAAAAATCAGCCTCTTACCACCCGCCACAAACTCCTTTCGAAAGATCAAATGCTTTTCAAATACGGTAGAGTGGTCAGGTCCGCAATCGACGCGCAACGGCGTGATTTCCGTGATTCTGCGGCGAATCAATTATGACGTGTTGGCGGCAAAGTAAGACAATTTGAACGCTGCTATTCCGCGATGGATCCAGAGCATTGCGAGTTTCTGGCTGAAGACGAGTTGATTCGAGTAAGTGGTAGGTCACGTGATTCGGAGCCTAGGCGCATCCAATCGATTTATCTATTTTCCAGCCCCGTGCTCTCTTCCATTACTTACTTTTTTCCTTTTTTTTGCTTTCATTTTTTTCCTACTACTTTTTTTTCCTTCTCAATTTTTTTCCCCCTTTTTCTACAGTTAACTCTTTGTTAGGTATGTCTGTTTCTATACGAAAATGTGGTCGACGCCATCGTCATTTAGATTATTCCGCGTCGAAATGAGCCGGTCATTCACCTTGTTTGTGGTGATGTTGGACCGTTAGAAGCCGGTGTGCCTGTAAATATTCCTCTTTGGCTCGCTGTTGATCTCCGAAGAAAGCAGCAATGTGAAATAGTGGTTAGTGCATCAACGAGAATTTTTTTTACTCAATGTATGCATGACGTCACGTATATATGGAAATGTTGAGTGGAAGGCAAAACTCTGAAGCTCAGACGGAGATCGAACCCACATTTCATCCTTTCCGGGGCACTTGGTAATTAAACTACCGAAGCTCTCATTTAGCTATCACTCTTTCTCTGATACAAACTATCATCTATTCAGTAGCTAACCGTCAAGGGTCTCTACAGTGAACGCACGTCATGTATAATGTCCAGGCGAAAGTGTTAACGGTTGGTGTCTGACTGATCGATAGTTTGTATTGGAGAAAGAATAGTAGCAGAGCAGGTACTTCGTAGTGTAATTGGTTATCAAATGCCCCGGAAAGCGTGAAATGCGGGCTTGATCCTCGTTGAGGCACGACGTTTTGCATATCACTCAATATCATGAGTTGGTGCTTCAGATTGTAACTAGTACAATTTCGTTTTGTTTTGAGCCTAAATAAACTGCCATCTTAAGTAAACCTGTTTTACCTCTTTCTAATCGTGCAGATTGGTAGTTGAATAGATATTGTAATTTGGAAAATTTTCGTCGCAGATTTTGATCTCTACAGCAAGTCGTGTGGTCGCTGTAGTTATATTCCTAGGTCATTAATCAGTGTTGAAGTTTTTCAGCTTCTTAGAATCATGAAATAACTTGATTCAAGTCTTCTTATATGAAATCCTAAGACCGACTGTCTACTAACCTCGGCATGCTTCAATTCAATTCCTAATTTTCTTCCTTTAAGCCAAACACGAGGTGTTACATCAAACTTTATTTGGCACCTGACGTTTCGGCAGTTCGCCTTCTTCAGAGCCTGGAAAGGTCAAATTGTCCGCAATCTAATAAGCCAAACATCATTGCTTCTTTGGAAAATCACCCGACCTAGATTTCAATCGCATCAAGCACAAGATCAGCTCTTAACATAATCACCGTTTTTATATGTGTTCCACTGAATGAGCTCGTAATGCACCTTACGCTTTAAAACAACAGTCTTATATACTGACTCAGATCCTGTGTGATAACGAGGCATTCCTCCCTGCGGTTTATAGTTGTATTGGTGGTGTTAATCCAAAGTGTTTCCAGAATTTTTTGCGCTGATGATTTTGTTCCTGCACAAGGATGGTAACTTCGATCTCAAAATCAATCAAATCTTGTAATATACCTAAGAGAATGGAGTGATCAGCAAAAATACTCAGTTCTCTTAGGTTTATTAGAAACACTATAATGCTGCGAAAAAATGTAGTAAAAACGCTAGAAATTTGAAGTATTACCTATCGCAGTGGCTGTCAGCTCAACTGGATTTATAAAGCGAAATCTCATGCCCGACCAAACCTGCTAAAGGTTAGTGGCTAACAGCTAACATAGTGATGTTGAAGAATGAGTGGTGGTGCGAATGTACCTCGATGGTGTAGCGGTAGCACACGTCCTCGGTATAGATACGCGGGTTCGATTCCCGCCTGAGATCGTGTTGTTTTGCTCATCACGCAGTTCTGTTGGGTATATTAAAACATCATGACACTGCGAAAAATGCAGTAAAAGCACTAGGAATTTCTGAGTCTTTTATTCATATTCACTATCTTAGCTAATCGATACTAACAAGGTAAGCTCTTTCTGAACATATGTTCGATATATTCTCCTACTGGTCCAGAGCTTACGAGTATTAGGATGGAAAGCCTAAATGAACGGTAGTTCGCTTTTTTCCCTTTTTCATCCGTCTTCACCATGTGCATTTTTTTTACTGTGTCAGTTCCAGCATTTCAAGAATTCAGTTCGGTGTTTAATCTTCTTGAAACATGGTAGAACACTGGTTTAAGCGCATCCCCTTACAATCGAGGATTATGGTTGTGGCACTCCATAGGCGTTCGTTGTTGTCTGCCGGAGAGTACTAGAGGAAGGAGTTTGGCCCCACGCGTGCCGCGACAAGCATCGCACCTCTCGGCCGCAGTGTCCTCCTATAATGTTCTTACTCGTAACAAAAGTATAAAAAGCCTTTGTAAAAATGTCTCACGATCTGTGTTTTCTTGTATAAAACTTGTGTGAGGTTAGTATCTTCTTCTTTAGGTATCTTTATGTTAGTTAGACATCTGAGGTGATTTTGCATGTAGTCTACTTCAGCAAAATGTTGTAGAGTTCAAGAATTATACGTTCCATATGCCGCACAGCTTAATTTAGTGGTGCTTTGAGTTTTTCGGGAAACAATCAGAAAGTCTATGAGAATGTTCAGAGCTTTTTCGAGGTTGCTGCGTCAGTGTCATAAGTACGTTATAGCGCTATCGCAGCTTCATCAGCGGTACACGCCCAACACTGGATCCTATTTTGTGATAGGAATGGGGAGACGTTATTGTGATATCACGTGACATTGTATCATCTCTCCTTTTTTCAGTCGATGGATTACGCGTGGTAGTGAATATGTAGACATCTTTACTATCGACTGTTTCAAACCTCGCTATAAACATCCAGGATAGTCTGCAGGATGTTCAAATCAGCCGCTAGGTTAGTACGTCAGTGTTATACTTAAGTTTCAACGGTTTCGGGTTTAATTAGAGTTGACGCAAGATTTCTGCATATTCTACCAGCCGTAATCCATCGTTTAAAAAAATTAGGGTTAACACAAAATCACGTGCTATCATCATAGCGTCTCCCCATCCCTGCCATAAAGTAGGGTTCAGTGTGGGTCGTATGAGATTGATGTAGCGAACGGTACCGCCGAAACCTACGTATGGCATAATATACCAACCTCGAAAAGGCTTTGGACATTCTTACAGACTATATTGAACGACCGATAGTTTTTTCTTTTATCTTTTCAGCTAAGACATCTATATTTCCAGGAATTGTCACTTTATTGTGTTTCACACTGCTCATCATAATTAGGATATGTTTTGCAGAACTCGGGTCGCCATCGAATGTTAATAATTTTTTCACTTATAAGAGTTCCATCTGAAGGATTCATAATGCGCTCTCAGTCTTCATTAGTCCTAACTTTCTTTGTTTTTCTTTGAATTAGGCGAATTTGGCAAGTTTTCTTTGGAATACTTAGGAAATTCATAGGTATCATAAACTGACAAACTTTTCGATAACTATCCTTTCTCCCTCAAACATTTTGGAGTATGGAATTGAAATTTTTGTTTATGAAAAATTGTAGAGTTTTATCGTAGGAGACTTTCTGCATCTGCATCCTGAATGGTTTTTTTTTTCAACTCCAGCCACCATCATGGTTCTGTCTGGAAGAGTTGAAACGGATAGTTGCCACGGAAGGCGAAACTGTTGGTCTTTCTCGGCTACCTCCGTATATCTTCGAAATTTCTAATATATTAGTTCGCGCAGCGAAAGAAGATATTGTTAATGGAGATCAGGTAGTTTTGTTTTGCATGTAGAAGGGTAGATCATCAGTAGTCAGTTGAATATCTCTTACTTCGCATCCATCTTGTCTTCAGATCAAAGTATTGATGCAGGACCTATGGGATAAGCGAGAGGCTAAATTACGGACCTCGTCTTTGAAGCTTCTTTCTCAAGTAAGTCCACCTCTTTTTTTGGTACGATTCAGTTATCGTAATCGATTTTCTTACCTTTTAGAACAAGGTCTTTTCCTATATTTTTCCCAGACTTTTAGTACTTATTTCATAACCCTATTCAAAAATTCTCACTGTATTTGGTTTTGAAAAGGCTTTGAAGTGCCCTGCAGCAACAAAAATAGAATTGAATTTCATACTTAGTGCGCGTTGTTGAGCGTATTTTTGTTATTTACTGGGAAGTTTTTTCTTTGTTTATTAGGAAATTTGTAGGTTTTCCGCATCAGTGTTATAGAAAAAGTTGGCTCTATCGTTCTGTCGATATAGCTTTTAATTTACATTTTATATTGTCAAATGATCACGCTACTAAGCCTTGCTATTTCAAACCTAGGAGTGCAAAACGTAATCTTCTTTTCAGTCTTCCAGCGCTCCACTATGACATTCCTTAGAAGCAAAACTTAGCTTTCAAAATCATTTAAATTTATACTATAGATTACTGTTGAAAGTCAGCTAAAGGACCATCTACAAGCACTAACCAAGCAAGGGTTTCGGTGCCACTTGTTGAGAATATTGCGAAGTCCTATCGGCGCAGCCACACACCCTAGCTGAGCGAAAACTGCGCCGAGTCCGAAACTCAGTTCTTATTGCCACGTCACACTGAGAAGTTCTTTTCAGCAGCCAAGTACAGTATCAAATTTGCCGAAATTAGAGCCATCGAACGACTACTAGAAGATTGGAAAAGAGCGGAAAAGATCTTGTTTCCATAGGGCTGAAAAATGAATTATGATAGCCGAATTGTGACCTTTCTCCTTGCATACAACAACATCGGTAGGAATTCTTTCAGCATACACATGCACATGTTCGACTTGATGCAGTACAGCCATTAGAAGTGACTTCTATTCGTCCCAATCTTTCAGCATGTAAGGAAATCGCCAAACTCGTTTCAAATGCCCATAGTGTACAACCGGATTAACGCTTCTTTTCGATATGAAGTGACCAACGAGATATTACAGTGCACTAAGTCTATCGCTAGTGAACACATTGTCGAATACGTTATTATTTTTATCATATTGTTATTTGCGAACTATACGGGTATGCTGATTGTTCTTCTCTAATTTGTCCATGGTAATGAATACATCTATTATTTACTTATGGATTATCTCATGTATTGAATGCATTTTGATTCCTAGCTAAGTAGACGCTCTATATAATCGCACCGGTGAGATTCGCACCAGTGAGGAGCTACTCGGTGAGATAAGAACTGTAATTTGACAGCATCCTTACTTCCATAGGGTGTAAAAGATGGATGTAAAGGGACACAGTGCTATATTCATCACGCCACTAATGTGCGATATTACATTTACTTGATAATCGATTACGAATTGTAGCTCAATTATCCCTCAGGGGTGATGCGCAATTCCCACGTCCGGGCTTATTGGACTTAACTGGTCTGTCGTCTAGATCTTGTTACTTCAATTAATACATGTGCTCCAAGACGGCGTTGTTACATGACCTGCCCGGCTCTGAAGATTTTGGCTTCTTTTTCGTTTAGTAGCACAGAATTTTAAGCCGATCCCTTCCACTGGACAAGAACTTTCCGCAAAGTGTTAATGATCATAAGCTTTAATCTCTGGCCAGCGCAGTATTTTGGCGGTTTCTTGAGAAGGTCCTTTTACAATGCTGTGAAGTTCTAAATAAAATGTTTCACATCGGCCGCGGAGTTCAACTGTTCATTACTGGAAGCTCGAAAAGCTCCTGAACATGTAGAAAAAATCTTCTATTACCAGGGTTATACGTTTTATCTCGTGTTTCTTCCGAAGCGGAGAAAAACTCCTAATTGAATAACAAAAGTCGCACTTTACATGTATAAAGCATCGACGCCGTCGATCGATGTCCGTGTTGAAGCCGCCGCCCCACCGTGCCCACTACCCCGTAGATTAGCCAAAAACATGCTTCCGTATGTTAATCAATCCTATTTTCCCTGCTGCACTGCAGAGAAGCGGGGAGAAGAGAAGCTGCACTTTCGTGAAAATAAGCACAGCGTTGGAATCGTTAGATCTAACATTAATGGATGATTACTAATAGTCTAAAGAAAAAGATCTGTCCTGCGAGGAAAAGGCGTGTGAAAGACAAATGTTTTCATTCGCTGTAGCCTTATAAATGGATCTTTTAAAAAGAGCAGGTGCCGCGCCAACCAGAGATTTAAGCTTTAAGAACGATTACTAGCGCTATCATGAAAAGTTCTTGTTCATTGGAAGATCGGCTACCTATGCTATACCTAGTGATCTAGCTACCTATCCTGAGCTACCAAACGGAAAAAAAATTTCACTTTTCATATCTACTTCTAGCACTAGCGAATCCTAGTACTTCCACCATTCAATTCGTTTCCTCGCGTCATTGCTTGAGGATTTTGTTTTCTCTAAGAAGTTTGTATAATACTAGTCGAAGCCGGCCTTGCAGTCTCAAGGACTGCCAGGCTGGAATGTGTCCTGGAGCGTTCGCTCTTCGATTACCTGAGTTTTAGGTGGATCAGCACAAAAATGGATGATATACTGCTTCTCATCTCTGAGCAAGCATATCCTTCACTCTTTATATACTAAACTCATTGAGATAAATAATGATCATCAGAGTCTAACCTTTTGCTAACCATGCGCAAGTGTTCTTATTCTCCAAAATGAAATTGTAATTTTCAAAAATTCAACTACGCTGCCTTCTTTCGTCAATGTACTGCTCATTCTTACTGCTGATGCGATTAAACTGGAAATTTCAAGAACCCGGATATCTTCGAATTTCTAAGAAATCCCAACTTGAAATAAATAGAACACAGACATCTGAGGGGGACTCTGTAAACCCTGAAATCCGCAATCACTTCTATGACTTTGAAAAGTTCCTCTTCTAACTTCTCCAGCAGTAGAATTCATGGGTAGTTATCAAGAAATCAGCATTGACGCTCACCTGTTAGTCCTTTGACAGCTATATTGAACTCTTATAAGAACTATAATCTATAAGTCTTTGCCCACACGATACATGTTCTGCTCTTAGCAAGAAACTGTTATTATCAGGGATCTTGAAAGTCTGCGTTCGTTCTTTTCTTCCTTTTTTTTCTCGTTTTCTTTTATAAAGGTTTAAATCACCAATAGCAACTCAAAGAAAGAGCATAAGAAACTGAAGAATTCACCTGAATTCGAAGCAATATCTAGCTTATGGAAATTTTCAAGAGCTTGAAACGCAGCAGTTGTTATCAAGGAACCGTCGTAATTACGAAGACAGTGACCCGGTCGAGCGCCGTGTACTTCTCCAGATAGACGATTCAATGAAGCTCTTTATTTGCTAAACAGACCTACACCCTTGAACTTATGGTCATCATTCGAGAGCTCAAATCTCGACAATTCGAGTACTGTGCTTGTATCTGACAAGGCTTTTTCATTTTGTTTCTGGCAGCAAAAATAAGATTACGTTTCACAATCGATGCGCATTTTTGCTCGGGTAGTCTGTGGATCGGTTTTCATTGTTAGCAATCCTTTGATAGACAGATCCTGATGATTCTGAAACTAGATTTGATTTCTAGATGGGCCTTTAAATAGTGCTGTAAAAGCGAAAAGTAGATAAGGTTTCATCCTCAAAGTTTTCTTCGTATGTAAGCCATATATGGACTAGTATACGAGTGTGAAGAGAAGATCATGGAGTGTCAGAGTAACATCAGAAACTCACAGATTTGCTCTAAAGCGGGAGAAAACACCTATTAAGTAACGAAAATCACGCGCTACAAGATCGATATGGCGTGTCGTCCCAACTCGATTTAAAGAGCTACGTAACAGGTACTTAAATGCCAGAGCAAACCAGTCTTCATCGGCGGAGAACTATCAGCTATTGATACCCTCACACAATGCAGCGAAATGGATATGACATACTTATGACGAACTCTCCTACCTATCCTGGATCTTTTGAAGAATTACCATTCATTAAAATCGACGAGAATCTTCGTTTAACCGTTTTTCGACGGTGATATGATGCCACAACTCTATATCCAATGCTTGAATGATATGCAAAACTGTGAACATCACACTGGATCGGAACATGCATCTCGCCCTTTTCGAAGAGTACGTGCTAACCACTGTACTACCGGGGGCTACTGTTCTCCTACCAGTCGTTCGGCGATACAAAGTATCGATATATCAGCAACCAACCGTCAACGGCCTGTCCTGCTAAGTACATTACAGCGTTGACCACAGTTTTGACGACAGATGTTGGACATTTATTTGATCGGCAAAGAATTTCCCGCACTCTCGTCCTAGTGATTATTTTTCATGCATTTAGTTTTTGTTTCAGCTATCATTCAAAGGAACTTCTTGCGATTATTTTGATATACAACGCTTATACATTTGTTTATGACGGAATTATCCCGAGAGCCAAAAACGATTGTTGGTGCTACACGAGCATTGTTGCGTGCCAAAGCAGCGCTTGAACCCAGACGACACTTGTGTAGCATCTACAATCGCTTTTGCTTTCGGGACAATTCCATCTTAAAACAATGTATAAGTGTTATATTTCAAGATAACCATAATAAGTTGCTCCAAACAATAGTAAAACAAAAACTTCAATGCATGGAAAATTATGAATAAAAACAAAGTCTAGGAAATTCTTGCCTACATAGGAATTACACATAACATCATAGGAACTCTGAAACGAGGGTTCATTTCCTGTCTGAGGTTCAAAGTTTTGCACATCACTCGACATTATTGGATATGTAATGTTTTAATTCGGTAATTCCACTATAACTCATTCTAATGTCTCACTGGAATGTCATACTAAAGAGTGTGAAAACCTCATATCCTTCCAAGATAAGTCGATAATAACTAGGCAGGACATAAGATTGGGTAAGATTAATTTCCATTCCTAAAATGTTTCATTAACTTCATGTGGAAAGATTTATGCAACCACGAACTTACAACAATTCTTCATATTGACGTGAAATATAAATAAAGCAAAACGATCGCTCGTAACGAAAACCAATGAATAAATAAAGTCAAAGAGAAAAACCAATCAGTTAACGCTGATTAACTCGACGTCAAAAATTAGAGTAGAATTTGGAGGAATGGCTCCCGCAACACCAGAAGAGCCATATCCTAAGTCGGGAGAGATTGTTAATTTAGCTCTCTGACCAACCGACATCTAAAAATATGAATATTAGAATGAACTACATCATTACAGAGAATAACCCAAGCTTAAAGAAAAGTTCGAACGGAAAGCTAAATTGAACATAATTCATAGAGCCAACCTGGGCGACGCCTTGATCCCATCCTTTGATAACTTCCCCTTTTCCTATCTTGAACTTGAATGGGGAACCACGATCACGTGAGCTATCCACCTGGTCAATCGAATTCATAAGGAGGACTTAAGATCTGACAAAATACTACCCACCTTTTTTCCGTCTTCGAGGGTGAGAACGTAATGGCACGTAACAGTTTGGCCATTTTTGGGGAAGTTTTTGCCTAAAACACAGTGTTATCTAGCAGTTAACGGCAACAATCAAAAATAGCTGTGGGAACTATGCCAATAAACAAACAACGAGTAGCGAAGGAACAACGTCTGATATGATTCACTAGATTTCCGAGAAGGTAACTTCATGGGTTTATTATAAACCTTACTATGGAGCACTAGAACATTTAGGAAAGGAAACCCTTAAACCACTAGCTTACTGAAATAGGACTTTATTTGTTTGATGTATTGCGAAGGAAGGAATTCATTAACAGATTAATTTCCATAGACATTTTACTATGCCTTTTTTCCCGACGTTTAGCATTGCATGTTAGTGGTGTACGTGCGCTTCGACAATTTTGTCCTTGATATAAATTGATGTGAAAAACTCTAGCGTCAGGCAGGACTCGAACCCACATCTCACTCTATCCGGGAGCGCGTGCTCTAACCCGTTGCACCGCTAACGCCCCTTTTGCCATCACTTTTTCTACGCTACAACGCATCTACCTGTCAACAACCAGCCGTCAACGGTTTGGCCCGGGTAATCGGTACTGACATTGAACCCAGACACGTATTTTGCCCATCTCATCAGTAGCACACGACCCATAGGAAGATTAGCAAGGGGTAACATGGCACAATGAGTCTTGGTTTCATCGATGTTTGACCAGCACTGCGCACGATATCATTTTGCTACTCTTCGTAAGGGGCATGTGGTACTAATGAGACGGGCGAAGCCGTCGAAACGTACGTAAACCACGAACGTGCAATATCAAACTTCGAGAATAAAAAGGCTTGATAAAGTCTGTGAAATAAAGACATATATATATGTAATATTTATGAGTATATATGCGTATATGTATATATGTGTGAATGTGTATAATATGTATATGGACATCTACGTACACATAACCATACATAGATATATGTTGATACACGCATACATACATGTATACATATACATATACATATACATATATATATATATATATTCAAAGTTGTTTAATGAGGTTTTTTTAAAACCGCCCAACGAAGATTATGGTTTCCTTAGGCAAACCAACTTTCCCTTAAAATTACAAATATCAGTCAATAATAGCTTCTGATTTTGATCTGATATAGTCTGGGCTAGCGTTTCGACGCCTTCGTCTTCGAAAAAGAGGAAAAAACAATCGGACTCAAATCATCAACGGCTCTGAAGAAGGCGAAAACATCGAAACGTTGTTAGCCGAATAAATTCTACTTATCAACCTCGTAGTAGTAGTGAAATCGAAGAAGAAGCTATTATGGTTTTCCTAATAACGAAGCTATGCCACTCTAACCCTCCAAGAAGGAAGAAAGATAAAATCCTCGAGAGACGCCATGCATTTGATTCAATTCATAGCATCATGAAAGTGGTCGAACGCGTATTTGGCCCATACGATGACTAGCGGTGGTCTACCGAGTTATCAAGTCAATAGTGGCTCTATCCTCCAGACAAGTTGAGCACCAACTCGTCGACCCCGGAGGGATGGAAGGCTCGATGACCTTTGAGCGCGGGGTCGAAACCATGGACCATCAACTGGTCGATCACGGGCGTGTCGTACAGCACGTCGAGGCAGTGCGCCACCAAGTGCTCATTAATATTTCAATTCAAAAAACCCTGATAAACAGAAAAAGGCCTGAGATTGTACAGCACCATGTCAAAAGCAAAGCAGAACAGAAAAAATCTTCAAAGCAAAAAACAGAACAAAAGAAAAAGACGAACCGTCGCCAGGCTTGATAACTTCGATGTCGACGCCCATTGTGATGATGCGAGTTTCCTTGCCGAACGCGAGTGAAAAATCTGAGCTTTAGAGCTAAAGAGACTCAGGACTATTCACAGAGTCGATCGATAGAAAGAAGTGGGAAAGAAAAAAAACCGATTACTTAGAGAAAAAAAAAGAAAAAATAAATGTAAACGAGAAGAGCAACGGCGTCAGTGCTCGTCCACCTCCTTCACGGCAAGCGTAACAACCCGCCCCAATGACGTAGAGGAAGGCCAGGGCGATCAAGTACGCTCCGCTCCGACACGTAATCTTCTGTGTAGGACCAACTGCAGTAAGCTGTTCGTGGGCCTTTAATAGTAGCAGGGTTTAAGGAGAGATTCCGACGAGTTGGCCCAGACTCATAGAGAGTGTGGCTTGAACGGTCGTTAGCTTAGTAGCTATCTATCACTTATTAGGGCGCGTGTGGCGCAGTGGTTAGAGGTTTTCTTCGGTACGCACGTGGTCGATGGGTCGATCCCGCCCCCCCCCCAGGGCTCACACCACTCACGAAGCCTTTAATCCATCTGGAGTTGGCGAATCGGTATCAGACTTGTCTGGGAGGAGAGCAGCACTGAACTGATAAAATGGTATACTTCCACGAATTATTGTAAGGGCCGGATAGGTCTTCAAGCACCTCGAACGATCTTTGATAGAACTGAATGCATAGTGCATCCATCAAGGATTAATCAATGTCGAGGGCTAGACCTCTCTATCCTTCTGTTGAACTTTTTCTTAGTCTTCCTTGCGGTGTGAGGTTTGACATTGTCTTCTTGAAACAGCGCGCGGCTTTCGACGAATCAATGTCGGTAATTTCCCTCAACACATCGTAGACTCGGTCCAGCTGCTTTCCTATAGAAACACTCTTGAAATATCCCCATGAGTTTACAATAACCGATACTGTGCGAAACATATATTAAAATTCTTCAGTGTCTTAAGGAACTTCTCCTCAACCTAATAGATGTAGATTATGGCCACCAGCTCTAAGGAAATAGGTTATGATTTTATCAGGTCTTGGCGCTGTACCTTTCTTCACGCTTTCAACTTATCTCAAGCTTCAGAAACTGGATTGCAGGAGTTTTACACCAGTGCAGTTTCGGGGTCTTAGACGGGGGTCATCTGTGCAAGTTGGTGAGTAGTAGTGATGGTACTGACTTAATGTTTTGACACAGAACATGAAAGCGAAATATAACCAGGCGAAGTGGTACGACTTCGTACGAAATAACTAGATGCCTATCGTATGGGCAAACGATAAAGCCAAAGCGTCCGTTATTTCATGACAGAAACTTTGTCGATTTTCTTGCTTTTCGCATCTTGTAGGGCGACGACATGAAGTTTGATGTGACCAGCAGCGCCAAGAAAAGCGTATAGGTCGGCATCTAGTATAGTGATCTGGTGTTATAGGTGCAAACCGAAGCAGATTCTATGGCGTGTTGTGGAAGTGTTCGTTTTGTTTTTTAGCAAAGACGTTCCCGGAAAGCGAGGTTTCGTCGGCTCTCACCGGTCGTCTCATCCCCGACGTCATATGTGGGACTACATACGGTGTGGGGTACTGAGGCGGAAAGTTTCTTGCTGGATTAGCTGTTTTCCCCGAGTCCCGAAATCAGCCTAGGCAGAGTCTTCCTCAAATATCGTCACCAATCAAAGCAGTCACAGACCCTTGTGGATTAGAGGGAGATTACAACTTTTTGAGTTGCAGCTACTAAGATGGCGGTGATACCTGGCACGATTTACTCTTAGCTGGGCTTCACAGGTGGAAACATTGGACTAGTACTCAGCTTTGATGTCCCTGTTAGGGAATTGGATCCTCACCACGTCGCTTTACATCGCAGTCCAACACCCATGAATACCTCCCAGCGACGACGAGATGGCAAACCGTTTGGGAAGTCCACTAAGGTTGGCGCATATGAAACGGAAAATTCCTCACAGTACTTTTGAATCTGCGTCACATAATCTAATACATAACTTTACTTAATCCGATGCATAACGTACTTGGTCATACAACAATTATTATGGTATGCAGTTTGTCAATAATATATGTTTATTTCTTTCAAAAGCATAAAATCGCAAAATCTGTAAGAAGTGAGGTTTCGAAAACCATTCAACCCTCTCAGCTTTTTGTTCCACCTGCTTTACCTCAGATACTTGTGAATTCGGTTCTTGAAACAAATGAGAGCCATTTGTTAACCTTTTTCACATTTTGCTGCGCTTTCCAAATGGCAGGCAAATGTTTCTTGGTATTGTTGAGCTCATATGCAACCTACAGGAGTTTCCTCGCCAACCTGTACCATAGCCTCCGTCACCATCATGCAGAACTCTTCACCAAGGCTCGGTAGAAGGTTCATCGAACCGTCTGATATTCTGCAATCGGAAGCGATTCCTTATCTCACGCTTAATAACACTTCCAGGTATATCGCAGCTGTGCGACCAAGTCTGAAACTGTACGATTCCCAATTCTTCCTCTGAGCGCTTCTAAATCAGAAAAAATATGATAATCTTTGCCTAACCTACATTCATAAATTGCCCATGATATGATACTCAAATAGTAGAGAAGACCCGACGAAAGTATCCATGTTGTCAAGAAGGCCTTCAAAAAAGTTTTACTACGACACTTGTATCTTTTGAACTCTGATCGAAAGCCCAGTGATATACTGCAGAAGTGGAAAGACCGCTTATTACCTGTATTATCGACTTGAAGGAAACTATTAAATTAGTTATTAGGTCTTCTCTAAGTTTTGGCACGAGACCAATAAATCACCAGCTTTATTAATCAGAAGTAGCTAGAAATAATTGCTTAACAACAATATTCAAAGTGCGAGTCATCAACCTGAACACATTTCTTCTATTTCTCAGACAACAAATCACTACCGCTTTGTGGAGAATTTTCTGAGCTTTCTTTTCGTGCAAAGTTTGCCCACACTTGCTGCATCATTGTCGCCCAACGATGCCTTTGTCGCAAGTTGGTGCTTTACGAGTACGATTCGAGATGAGATGCATAAACCACCTTGGAGAACATCAACCTCACAAAGGCTCAAGAAATTGTGTTTAGATGAACGGCGTTTTGATTCTTTGCTGATTTTCGCGCCGGCAACACTAATTTGATAGACCAACTGTTCTCCGAAGGTCCACGCGAAGTTGATGGAGTGAAGAGGATCTGAGTTTGACTATCTAAGAGTTTACCGAAAACTTTGAACAGTGTTGTTTAGCATTTTTGATTATTTCTGGTTGATAAATTGGGTGTCCACTGCTCTAGTGCTAATACTTATGAGATGACCTAATATATCGAGGTATTGGGAGCTTTTCACTACATGAACATCCTTGTTTAGTGTTGGATTATCAGTGAGCTATGGAATGGAACTCACCAATTCGATACTAACTTACCAAAGTTATCTGCAGATCGCCGTATATAAACTGAGCAGCGACCGTAAGATGACTGTGCGAAACAATATTGCTAGTTTTTACCGCATTCTCAAATAATTCTGATGTTGTTTTGAAATTTCCTACCTTAGAAGGATATGCCTACTGCATTGGATCTTTAAAACGAAATCGCTGAAAGTCGAGTGAGTCAAGAAAGCATATTTGATTTTCATCCATACAATTAATTTCAGGAACAAAAATATTTTCAAAGGAAACAGCTAATTCAGTGCATATAAACTATAAAATCACTATTTTAGAAGAGAATTTTACCAGAAGAAAGTTCGTATGTCATGATTTCACAGGAGCATACACTGGAATGCTTATGATCGATCTTACAGAAGACAGTTTACCTCTGTTCACAAAAGATGCTTAGAGATGGCATAGAGAAAAGCTCATACTGTTTTGGTTCTATTCTCTGATTAGCGCGGTCATGATGTGACCAGTCTTCTGCACTGAGTAATCTGAGTACTATGAAGAATGGTGTAAATTGTTAGTTACTCCAGAAGAAGCCTTTGAATGATTAGCGGTTAACTCTTACATAAAATCATGCGTGCATCAACACAATTTCCATTATACCGGCAAACTGTTGCTTTTGAGACTTTTATCTCCATGAAATACCGTGAAAGCTATTCTAGACATCCAAATACAAGTAGTTATTTTGGAATGATTATTTATACGGCTATTTTTTGAATGAAACACTTATTGCTAAACATGATCACATTAGAATCCAAGGTAATTGTCAACAAAGAACAAACCTGTTTCAATCCGTTAATGCAGGTGTCTAGAACATAGAGGCCGAAAAATTTTTTTGAGTTTTGAATTCTTTCTTTTTTAGTAAAATTATGATGAGGGAAATATTCGAGAAATTTGAGGAAAAAGGTTATCTTTCGAAGTGACCTGTTAATATCCTAGATCAAATAGCTTTTCGTGGCCAATCTTGAGATATAACAGAATCGTTTGCTCATCATCTTTATGGGAAAAGTTGTTTCGTTTAGTTTTTACTTAATGTTTTGCGACAGTGCTGCTTCATAGTAAAATTTGTCAGTTTTCTGACATACTTTTCATTTGTCATAGAGATTGTTTGGGGGTCACATGGCACTTGCGACACTACTCCTTGTCAATGTTCATGTCTTTGTTGCAAAATTCTTATAGTACGACGACGAGTAGTTTTGAATGACACCTGCATGGAGTAACGCCTAATTTTTGTTGCATTAGTCATTGTGCTACTGTCAGAATGTTTTAAGCTTTTTAGAAGTTTAGTAAAGGCATTTACAGTGCTATAGGTACGTTTCGGCGTATTCTCGCCATCCTCATCACTAGCACATGCCTTTGATTCACCTTTACAACTCATATTAGCGGCGCCGAAGATGTATAACTCCTCGCTCAGTGACAAATCACTTGATGTGGCGTTCTTCAAGAGCAACTGATTTTCGATTGCATGGTTTACGACTGTTACGGAGCATACGTAACAATCCTTTGGGTCAACTCTCTTGAGACCTTACTCAAAAATTCATTATAAGGTGATACATGCTTTCAGCCTCTTAAAAGTCTAGTAAAGCCGTTTCTAGTGGTATACGTATGTTTTCAGTACTACATACCTTTTGGTTCACGCGGTATACTAACAAACATGCTTTACCACACCTCAGAAAAGCCTCGAAACATTCCATCAGATTATACTGAATTTCTAGGAGAGGTTTTATGACAGTTGATTGAAAGGTTATATTATATGTGCTCCCTAACAGCCGTAATCCACACAGATGGCAATCAATCACTCTGAAAGAACGCCACATGAAGTGATACTTTCACTTCACAAAGAGTGATACATCTCCGGATCCGCTACCAGTTGTAGTGGTGAAGCTATTGGTCTGTGGTACTAGAGTCGTGCGAGATTACGCTGGAACGTACGTTTACCACAAGAGATGCTATACTAGACTTCTGAGAGGCTCAAAACATTCTATCATATTATGTAGAATTTATGAACGAGGTCTCAATTAGTCAATTGAAATGCATTATACTACTGTCTAGTGCATATCAGGTCACATCACTTTTCACCAATTTTGATATTCTACGTTACCCCCATTGAATCAAACGGTAGAAAATTACAATGATACTCGTCGGTTTCTACTCGTGTAGCGGGAAACTTCCAAGACTTTTTTTTTCTTATGATAATCTAGCCAGAAAGGATATTTTGCTGCTTTCTTCGCCGGTAAAGCAATAGGTATTTCGATCTATCACCACGCCGGTGAAAATCATCGTCGCCTTACTCATAATCATCAATATTAGTACCAGCTTGCATGCAGTCAACCATTACGTGTAAATGAAAAAGAATTATTTCGTTGGGTTTAACATAGTAATTGTGTATGAAGAACAGTTCAGAAGAAGAGATCCTTTATAAAATCGACATGAATATTCAATCTAAAAGCTGTGAGCTGAATGTGATCGATCGATACCCCTGCGGGATTTTATCTTTTCAAGCAAGTGCAACAAATATTCAATGACGTATAGGATGGCAACCATTAATCCGCAGTTCACTGAAAGAAAAGAAGAACTATAGTTGGATAAGAAATAAGGTTTGCTGAACACTCTTTCTAACTCATGCTGATACCGATAAAGGAAAAAGAATAAAGCCATCGACGTTGAGCAATTCCTGAGAGGTGCGCCACGTGTTTGACTTCATCTTTAGGGTTGGTCAAATACATATCTGGCCCATACATTGGTGTATGGTCCAGGGCACTTCCAGCCACTAAGCTAACATGGGTACACTAATAATTGCCACAAGAAAGCTTTCACTGGGTTTATTTTGATCACTCACGCTGTTGGTCGTTTGGCATTGGATCACTGTGAGATGAAATACATAACCCAAATATTCAAGTAATGCGTTCGACTGAGTTAGCGCTCAAAAACAAACAAAGTTCATTTTCTCGAAGGTGTACGAAACCCACAATCGAGTGATAATCTGATATGATGATAGCATGCCGGAGCGTGTTATGTGGTCTGGTACGGTGCTCATACAGCACTAGACAGCTGCTGCTTCGCCCTTGCAGGCTCCCCAGTAGCGCGGTGCCTTTCGGCTCAGCCGATTCCTTGGGAATATACCCTCACATTCAAAGGAATCAGCGCCGAATAAAGATCACCACAAGTGAGGTGACAAAATTCCCAGGCTTTGTAGTGACCACAGTTATCGGCTTGTGGCTGGTAAAATGAATCATATCTGTGGACTTGTTATTAGGTGTCAATTCCTTTATCCCCTACGGATCGACTGAACTGAAGGCACCGTGCCATACCAGACCTCATGACAGACTCAAACATGCTAACATGTTTTAGATTATGCTTTTCCTTCACCTGTCACCTGTCGGCCTGTTGATCGTCGAGTAATTCGAGCGGGTACCAGCAACACTTCCATTTTTCCCTATTGCGTGCTGAAGTAGCCCAGTGGGTCCTCGCTCTGGAGATTCGCTGAGCATCATATCTTTCTTTAAACTCTTCGTGAAGAAATTGGACCAACGAGTCGGTGGTTTTTTTGTAGAGCGCTTGATATCCCAACGATTTCAGTCGGTAACGACTTTCGTCCATCGGTTTTCGTTGAAGCGCATCACGTGTCCTGCCCATCTTATTTTCGATATCCTGGCGAGTAGAACGGCGTCTCCGACCTTCGATCGGTGTCGTAGGTTGGAACTTTGGATCCGTACCCTCATTCGCGGGATAGGGGATACTCCAAACATCGACCTTTCGACTGCGCATTGAATAACGCCAAATGATCTTTTACCCTGCTTACGTAGCGGCCAGGTTTCTGCTTTCTTTGCTGTCCGTGGACAAATCAAAAACCGATCTCGTTCACTCAGCAAGAGGTCTTCATAGGAATGTTGGTAATCATTCGAAAGTTCAAATCACTAGCTAAAGCCATATGCATCCGGTTTCTCAAAACATCCTCTTATAACGGTGTAAATTCCAAAGTAAAATTATGTGTCACATGACCACGCGTTTTTTTAACCGAGTTTATATTTCTGTGGCCACAACTCCATTTTCAAAGTGCTAGTGCTTCTTCGATAGCATAACTCTCGAAAAAACTCAAAAATGTGCTCACTTTTCAGAATAGCTCATTAATAGCGCTGTAGGAGACAGAAAATATTTGTGTTTTACACCTTGCCCGACAGGGCTCTTTCTTTAGACTATTAGTAATCATTCGATAGTGTTTCAGTGATTCCAGTGTTGTGCCTATTCCTGTAGGACCGTTTCACTGCAGTGCAGAAGGGAAAATAATATTGAGTTTCACATGTTACCGTGCTTGTTTACGGGCTAATCTACCGGCTGAGGGCGAGGCGATTGATCGATGACCTAACGTGCTGGACATGTGAGGTGCAACTAGTTATTCCATTGCAAAGTCTTTCTCCGCTTAGAAAAAAATTCCAGATAAAACGATTGCCTCAGATACTACAAGATTTTCTCTACACATTCATATGCTTTCCGTGCTTGCAGTAAATCATAAGCGTGATAAAACTGAAGGCGCGACGAACATACTTTTATTATGGATGCTACAACATTGCAAAAGTGTCTTTTCGAAAAGCAGCCATGTAGCGCTGTAGCCAAAGAATTAGCTTTCGAATCATTACTAACACTCATACGAAAGCTTCTTGTCCGCCGAGAGGGTTCGTTTCTCTGTTTATTCCCGGATGACGGAAAAGAATCAAGATTATCGTTGTTTTGAGCGAGGTCATTTTAAGGGGGATTATTTGAGACATTATAATGGCAGTAGGTCTACTCATGTAAAGTTCTTTTGTTCTAAAATCCGATTTTAAAGTAAAAATAAGAAGCCATGTAAAGCAAGGTTGAAACGAACGTAATACACCCGGCATCGCTCTGACCCAGCTGCGGAAAACACCATGACGCAGGTATCGGTGGAACGTATGCGGATAGCTCATTCGTCTGAAAAGACCTTGTTTCAAGCAACATTTTCATTACGTAGACTGCGTTGGACAATAATACTCGTCTCCATGGTGGAAACGCAAAACAAGCCAGAATAATATCGATTTTTTATCTACTGCCTATTTTATTCCCAGCGGCACGGCACAATGTGTAGTCTAAGTGCAAGAATGCTAAGATACGGCCAAAACGTGGCACCTAATTTTTTGTGCCATGGACCCAAATAGATGGAGTAGTCTTAGTACTCACTATCAGTTAAAAAATATTGACGGTTCAGTCCATGACCCAAAAAGGAGGTTGGTATCTTTGTTCTCGACCGATCGTCCTTCTTTTCGCACTATGAGTTTTTTGGGTTGCCTGTGACGAACTCTTCGGCACGCCTTCTTTAGAGCCTGGACGTATTATTCATTGTAACGTTAGTTATATTATTATGTACCGTAGAAAATGAGAATCTAGGGCATTGATAAGCGATAACTGATTTAGGAAAAGCTATTCACCGTGTAATCTAGTCTGAGGACCTTGTTCTTTGAGCAGGATGACGTATGAACCCGCCCTTCCCCCATGTCGCTAGGTCAAATCGAAGATAGGTGTCAGCTGATACTCAGACTAGAAAATCAATCTGAAATAAAGTGCCATGTGGTTGGTAAGGTTAAAGCATTCTCCCTTTTTGTTTATTGCGGTTTTCCAGAACTTCTCCAGAAAGCTTCAAGCGTATTTCGCGCCAATGTTTTCGATTCGCGCCCCAAAGATTGTAATTACTACCTCTAAGTCGCCATTGTTGTGCCTTTGTATCCTGGGTGTACCTAGAGATTTAATTGGCTATTTGATATATTTGTTTTTTCCGTCTAGGTGTTCTTTAATGCGGTTGTAAAGTGGTCTACCTGTTTCGTCGATGTATTCGTCACCAAATGTCTTACAAGAGACAAGATATGCTGTACGTACGCTCATGAGTTCTTTGTATTACATGAACCTCTAGGCACACACAGGATACAGAGGCAGAATGGCGGTTTGGGGTAGTAGTTACAATCTTAGGGCACGAATCGAAGCCACCGGCGCGAAAAACCCTTGAAGCTTCCTGGATAAATTCTAGAAACCCGCAATTGTACAAAAAGGAACAGTGCCTTAACCTTACCGACCACATGGCACCTTATCTCAGATTGATTTTCTAGTCTGGATATCAACTGACACCTAGCTTTGATCTGACTTAGTGACATGGGCGCGGCTTCATACGTTACCCTGCGCAAAGAAAACAGATAGTCCCTATATTAGATTACATGGGGAATAGTTTTTTTTTTCCTTAATCAGTTATCCCTTATTAAAGCCATAGGTTTTCATTTTTCGCAATACGTAATCATATAACTAACGCTACAATGAATAATACGTTCAGGCAATGAAGAATGCGTATCTTCAAAACTTCAGCCAGAAGCAGCCAAAAAGACCCATTGACCGAAAAAAAAGGACAATCGATCGGGAAAAATGTACTAGCCACGTGAAGCTTATATAAAGATTAGTTCTTGAGCTACTCTTCTTATTTTCACAGATTTATATCATTAACATGCCCAGGTTCAAAGAAATTCGGTCTTTCGAGTTGTTACAAAAATAGGAGGTTTCAAGGCCTACTTTCTCACAATATCTCATTTATAAAACTGAACAGTAATATTTGTCAATTTATTGCTTCATGGAGAACTTGGAGAAATGTGAGGGGGTTTTTTGCCGGTTTCGTTTGATGCATATCAAGCTCATGTGTGCTTGCGAATTTTTTGCTGCATGTATTTGTAGTCTATAGTGTCACAAACATGGGAGGAAAATGGGAAGAAGACAAACCTATGAAATCTGAATGGATTTAGCCATCGACGTCTCGACATCTTTACAAGAGACAGTTCTGGGGTGGGCAAGTCACGTGCTGTCCACTGGAGAAAATTACTATGTCAATAGCAAGCAGCGATTCGTCTTACATCTCTAAAGCTCAAAACATGCCTCATCATAGGAATAGTCAGTGTAGATCATGTAGTTGCCAATTTCCGGACACTTTCGATTAAAATACGTAGTGAAGTCCTTTGTTCGATAGAAGTAACCGTCGTACGTTCGTATTCTTCTAAAAGTGGTAATATTTAAGCGCGAAAAACCCTAGAAGAATAACTCGTGAACTTTAGAGAACCGTATTTAAGAATTCGGTTCTTCGATGACCAGGCCTCGAACTGTTATCCGGCATTCACCACGATTTTATACCACTCACCACCCTCAATGGATGGTTTCTGAATAAACGAGCTCGTAAAAATTGAATTGCGACGACATCATTTTCGAGCTAATCGCTTTGAACGTAAAGAGTAAAGGTTTTTCATCATAGTGGCAATTTGTGAATCTTGGTTGAACGATCCTTCTCGATTTCAAACGGCTTAGCCTCTCATCAGTCTAGGAAATGGTAGCAGCCACATTATGAGAAACTGCCACTGATCGTAATTTTCATCACTTCTATCAAAGTCACAGGGATTCGCAGGACTACATTCTTATTAAAAGGTAGGCAAGAGTTTTACTTAACCACATTTAGGCTAATGATACCATGTAATGAATCATGTACGATAATGTTGAGCGATATGAAAGACTCTGAATCTCGGTCAGGAGTTGAACCAGCGTCTCACTTTCCCGGCCACGGGCTGGGTGAAGAGTGGTTCAACCCCATCTAGAATTCAACGCTTTGTATACCATTTAACATTACTGGATACACCTTTTTTAGTTGCTACTAACAGTGTGCTAATCGCTCAGAAATTTGTTCCATCTTGTTTCTACCCAATGACAGATATAACCAAGCATAGCTGGTTTTTCGAAATAACTGGGTTGACTTGAGTGAACGGCAGATCCCAACGCCCCAAGGACTGCTGTTATTAAAGGTCGACCACCACTTCTTAGCCACAAATCCCCCATCCATCACACGAGACGAAATGATGGCAAACTTTTCTGCGATGGGTGAATCACTAATTGTTTTATCGATGCTGATCTAGGACTACTTCTACAGATTAAGTGTACCTTCATTGCCGGAAGCTATTCTTAGCGAAATTGGTCAGCTTCTCGGTTCTACCTTTATCACGTTACAGAACATCTGTTGGAAAAGGCGACCATTTAGTAGACTACTTGATTCAGTATTCCTTATGACCATGCGCAGTTTCCGATTTTTCTTATGGAATTTTATATGATATATTGTCTTCGCATTTTTAGTGTATAAGAGTTCTCTGCGATTTAGTCACCACTATTGCTTCACTAATTAAAGAACTCGCGTTTTCATGCCAGTTCGGTGCCTCATTTAACTAGTATTAGCTAACATGGCCACAAGTTCTGACACTAAAACTGTTGCAAATGCTGAGATTCGGACAAAGCTTGGGAGGTCGATGTGTGTGCAGTGAACTCGAATACGTTAACTCTTTCGCGAGTGGGCGTTCCCGCTGCACCATCAACGCTCTCGCTCTGTCTTCCTCTTAGCCGTTTTCCATTTTACCACATCTTATTCAGCTTAATACGGTTTAATACTGATTTGTGTTTTCCAGATCAGTACTTCTATGACTGATTGCTGACAGCCATCGACTACAGTTAGAACACGGCTAAGAAAAGGGAGAGCAAGCACCTCAGCAGTGCTGATTCAAGTCAATTCACAGCCATGAGATTTCACGTTTTTTCAGTATGTCAGTACCTTTGTGGTTAAAACACTGAGAACGTTGAGGTTAATCATAAACCGCAGCTAAAAGTTCTGATGACGTAACTAACAAAAGGAGTACTAAGTATAGCTTTGAAAAAAATTATATCTGGCGCCACTGAATGACCTTAGGTACAGTGATACCATTGGGATTCCAAAAGCCACGTAAGCACCAGGTATTGGTCTATAGTCTTTGTAAATCTGACGCACGAAAATAATCCCATCTCTGAAACAGCTGAGGTGAAAATAATCCAAGAAATAATCATTTAGGAGGATCGGTTGATAGCATAGTAATGATGGAATTGTGAGTGCTGGCATGGTGTCATCGAAGTAAACTTAAGAAGAAAGAAAAAACTTGTTTATTCTCCTCTTTCATCACTGTTTCTTCTAATAGTTATATAGCTTATTCTATGGAAATATGTTCTCATGAGGCCAACTTCTCATAATATTGTCAAAAACTATGAAGTCATCGATCTTTCTTGATGTCAGGTAATCATTTCTGAGCCAAGCATGTCACATGGTCTGTTAAAATGGGCTGACTTATAGAGCCCGATACACGTGTTTCGACCTTGACGGTCTCTTCAGTCGCGCGGTACCCTTTCGCCTTTTGCCAGTCCGCTGTGGGTGCTCCAGTCCCCACACTAAGAGTTAGCGGCGACGAATATTTTACACTTTATGTTTGATGAAATTATCACCGAACACATAGTGTTGTACACTCGATAGCTCTTGGGTGGTATCATTTATGTTTCATACCTGGCACATACCTGATTATCTCGCATATTGAAATTTGAGCTGTGGTCTCAAGAAAACACTCGAAAACAAAGGTATAATATATTAATGATACCAGCCAAGAGCAATCGTGTGTACAACACTATATGTTCGGTGATAATTCCACCAAACATAGAGTGTAAAATGTTTGTCGTCGCTAACTCATAATGTGGAGACTGAAGCACCCGTAGAGAAATGGCAAAAGACCAAAGGCTACCGCCCGTCTGATGAGACCGTCAAGGTCGAGACACGTGTATCGGGCTCTATAAGTCAGCCCATTTCCACAGACCACATGACAAGCGTGGCTTAGAATTGTGGCACACTGAAATTTGAGCTGTGGTCTTAAGAAAACACTCGTAAAGGAAAGATCTTTTTTTATAATGCCAAGCTCGAGGAAAATTGCAATGATAAGGTCAGTCGCTTCCTTCGCACAACGTTACATTCTTCGCGGAAAGGAGAGAAAGCCATAAAATTCAAACAACGAAGTCCTAGAATCACCACAAACTGGGATGTATCCAAATCATCAGTCGGCTCTTGAGAAGATAAGTTTGCCGACAACAAAGACGAAGAACACGACCAGCTCGTAGAATATCTTCATGTTAGCGCTATGGAAGCCGAGAGTCCTTAAATCACGAAGAGACACTTGTCTTCGCAGGCACTCGAACTGATACGTTAAAGTCGAATCGCACGAGCTGCAGGCAACCAAAACCTTACTTCCGAACTTGCGAAGCGCTGCAGAGAGCCGATGAAAAAGAACCTCAAAGAGAGACGAGTAGCAATTACGGCAGAAGTTGGGAAGAGCATTCGCAAAGCCCTGCGAGGATTCGCCAATTATAAGACCAAGATGATTGCAGTCCGACGCCCTGATGGGACGCTTACAGTTTCTAGAAGGGCAATGGAGAAAATCATCCACCACTACTGCTATGATCTCTTCGCTAGGCATGTCCTTTTACCGTCATATAAATTAAAAGAGGATAAATCTTGCGTTTGATGGTCCTCCCTTCCGAACCTATCATGCTATGTCGTCGGTGAAAAATAGAACAACACCTAGTCCAGACAGAATTGGACCAGAACACCTGAAGATCCTACCGCCACTTTTCATTACACCATGGCTCGGCTCTTCACTCGCTACCTGCCAAAATGCAAGGTTTTCACTTAATGGAAAATTAGAAAGGCCGCATTATTGTTTAGAAGAGGAGATCCTCACGACATAGAATTATCATTCACACATTTACGAGACTCAATGCAGTTTCACTTGAGCTCAAACTACCGCTCTGTCTCACTTTCATCGATTTGAAGAAAGCCTTTGATTAAGTGGAAACACCGGCGATTATAGAGGCTCTCGACAACCAGGGCATCCCCACTCGGTATATAATGATTCTTCGTGAGCTATATAGACATTTCACCATCAAAATATTTCCATTCTACAACAATGTTACCATTGACGTAAAAAGAGGGATTCGACAAGGCGATACAATGTCGCCAAGATTATTTACTGCCACCCTTCAAAACGTCATGCGAACATTAGAATCGGGCTATATGGGGGTGAAAACTGACGGTCGACAATTAAACCATCTTCGCTTCGTGAATGATATCGCCCTCATAACACCAAGTATCAGCAAAGCAAAACGGATGTTCACTGATTTCGGCAACGCCTGTGGAATGATTGGCCTTCAACTAAATCTCACAAAAACGATGTTCATTAGGAACGGATGGGTTTTGAATGCCCCATTCATTCTCAACGAAACGAAAATCTTCGAATACTCCAGTTACGTCTATCTAGGTCGCGAAATCAACATGATGAACGACCTAGCTTCAAAGTTGAGCAGGGGGAAACGAGCGGCTTGGAGAACTTTCAAGAGCATCGAGGATGTAGTGAAGAGAACAAAAAACATTCTACTTCGTGCCCACCTTTTCGACTCGACGATTATCCCTGCCCTAACGTATGCAGCACAAACCCGGTCGCTACGTAGGCAGGATGAAAGATCATTTGGCGTTGTCGAAAGCGCAGTCTAAAGGTCGATGCTAGGAGTATCCCGTATCTCGCAAATGAGAGAAAGGATCCAAAGTTCCAACCTACGTCAACGATCGAAAATCAGAGACGCCGTTCTACACGCCAGGATATCGAAAATAAGGTGGGCCGGACACGTGATGCGTTCAACAACAACCGATGGACGAGAGTCGTTACCGACTGGATTCCTCGGTATATTAAGCGCTCTCCAAGAAGACCACCGACCCTATGGTTTGATTTCTTCACGAAAAGCATAGAAGAAAAATATAATGCTTAACGAATCCTTAAAGCGGAGAGGACCCATTGGGCTACTCTTGCACGCGGCAGGGAAAATGGAAGTGTTGGTGGTGCCCGCTCGAGTCACTCGACGATCAACGGACGACATGCGACACAGGTGAAGGTCAGTGGAGTGCTTTTCTGGGAACATGCATCTAATAAAGGAAAACTTGGAAAGATAAAGTGCCTGACATTCTTAGACAACAGTAGGGTAAAAGGATACACTGGTCAGCATTCATCAATCCCTGAGCAATAAGTAGCCAAATGTTCAACGTTCCAAAACATACCTCTCTTTATGACTACTTTTTAAGACCTAACTCAAAACAGGTAATCTAATAACATATTTTGAACCTTTCATAAGGCCCGTTATAGCACCTATACAGTAACATAAACATGTAATCAGATGATATTATGTTGAGCGGAGTCTGAAGAAACCGTCGAAAAAAAAGTATGACAATATACGTTTTACCAGCCACCAACAATCGACTGTACTATCACCTAGCGGCAAGTGTAAATTTTTGGGCTTCAGCTTTTATAAAGATAATATCTCCTTGCGGAAATGACTGATCCAAAGGGCACGGTGCAACTGACGAGGCTGTAGTTACGAAACAGGGGTCTTGCACTGAAGTGCCATAACAGACCTCATAAAAATTTCCAAAACATTCAGCGGACTATCACTATTTTGATAAGACGGCAAAAATAATGTCAAGACATCACAGAAGGTCATAAACGCTTGATAGGTAAGATTGATGCAAAAGCCGAAGGTGAAGCGTTCGATATTCGCTAATTCTTAGAGATAAGTCATATACCGGACTTCATCAACCCATTCTGACCTGTATCACTGTAATTTGGCATGATTGACACAGCGGTTATTCTCGCATCAAACGAACTGTACTTACTGCATGCTAATAGCATTATCTGTCAATATGATGGATGTGATATTTAGTCGGCTAATGGGGAAGTTCTCCATTGGTTTTTTAGGCTGGCAAAAAAATTCGATAGTTTTCCATTTTTGTTCAAGGATACTCAAAGAAGAATTTTTTGCTGGACAAAGATTTTCCATTGATCAACTTCCAATTAAACGAAAACCTAGATTTCAAAAATACAAAAATGTCCTTATTCAGAGTAACGTATGTTCCAGATGCGTTGCGCTTCATCGCTTTTATATTTGGAAGGAAAGAGTTCTTCTCATAGATTATCGATAATCATTCGATAGCATCTCGAAAATTTCTAAAATATATCTTATTCGAAAGGCTTTTTATAGGGTGTAACAGGATAAGTTTGTGATTCAAACACACGTATTTCTCGTAGGATAGAGGTCTTCTTTTAGATCATATAAACCATTCGATGGCATAAGTTTCAGCATTCTATTATTTTGCAAGGTTTCTGAAAAGACCGTTTTACTGCACTGTCGCAGAGGACAATGTTATTGAGCTTTGAACACGTCGCGCATTCTTTGTTGGCTAAAGTGTGCGAGTTTTATGTTTTTTTTTCTTGCTACAGCGCTCTATTGAATCGACAGCGGGATCGATCAATTGAGCATGTATCGCGATTCACATGTCGCGTGTGATTTTTGTCATCTTATTCATATTTTTTTCTTAGTTTCAAGAGATACTCTCTAGAAACTATAGTGTTTTGATACTCTGTGATTTTCCCTGCTTGTTCGTATGCTTTTCGTGCAAAAGCTTAGGAATGGTAGCGCGTTACTTAACAACGTAAAATGGAAATGAAACCTAAGCACATGGATGATAAAAAGTTGCTTCTACGACTCCTAAAAACCCTAGAAATCTCTTAGGACCAAAAAAAAATTCGGATAAAGAAAATTCGCGCGATAATGCGCGAAGCTTATAAAACACTATTTTATTTCCCCATCCTTTATGAAAAGGCTCTTCTGCCGAGACGTATTTTTGAAATCTCCGAGATTAATGCCATCGAACGATCACTAGATGTTTAACGGAAGAGCTATACCTTGCAAAAATACGCACGATAACTCGCCATAACGCTCAGCGCGAGTGGAACACAATTTATTTTTCTTGCTGGAGAGCTGTAAAAGGTCCTATCTGAATAGTAAGTAGATTTTTGATATCTTTAAAAATTACGCTTTCCAAAGGTTTCTAATAGTTTGGGAAAAAGGCTCTTTTCAGCGAAATAAAAGGGTCATAATGAACAACGATAGAACATTGCTATTCATGTGCTGCAACGTTGTGAGCTCTTTTCTGAAGAAAAAGTACATATTTGATTTTTCTGAGATTTAACATTGGGGCAGTTCAAAATAGTTTAGTGGGAAATCCTCGCCCAGCAAAGAGGTCGCTTTAAATCCCTGCTCGATAACGGAAAAGTGTCAAAATTCTCTGTCCACTCGCTCCGCTCACGATATCTTTACTATAAGAAGAGAAAGTTTATGAGGAGAATACTATTGTACAGTTGCGACTGTAGCGCGATTCCGACATAGTGAAGAAGTGATCCTACATAACGTACATTGTCTTATCTCCATGTATGAAGTCAGACGCTGGAACAATCGCTGATGAGTAGATAGGAGCATGGAGGATAGGATCCACGACTACGACTGAAATTCGACACTGCTTCAGATGAAATCGGAAGCATGTAGGATGAACTCTGTAAAGCTCAATGCTCACCTTTTTTTGTTATGAATGGAATTAAATTATCATTGTTGTCCACAAAGATCTTCAGCTCAAGGATACTATAACAAGTATTTATTAGTGTTCTAATGTTCTAATAATCTAATGGGCGATGCGATATCGATCTATTCCTGCGTTGATGAACAGAATTTCATATGTGCTTTTGTATAACGTAGTTTATAGGAGCAACTCACTGTGTCCATGATCTCGAGTATCCGAAGATGAAAATCCTGTAGTCCCAATTTTGCAACATTTGAAAAACGAACTCTGCGAAAAAGCACGTAAGCGTTTCTTTGAATGACTCGTAAATCTACTGCTTGAATGAAAGTGGCGCAAGAAGATGAACTCAAAATGTGTTTTATGAGAAGCTACACATTTGAGCATATGCATAAACCGTTCGAAAAAAAAAACTCGCGCAGTGGCTTGCTTAGCAGTTTAGATGGTAATTCGAAGAGCTTTAGCTCGTTATGTGATTATTTTACATGTGTTAGGTTGATCACTACGATTGAAAGATGCTTCTCAAGAATTTAAGGCGAATGAAATGTTAGACAGCCGTGTGATTGTCCGACCTTTCGAACTATTAACCGCAACCTCTAATAGTGACCGCACATTAACACTTAGCTCACAACCTATGTTATATGTGTGTTTTTCTTTACAGCAACCTCTACAGGAGTAGCTTCCAAAAAATTAGATTCAAACTAAGCTCTGCCGTTTTTTGTTATCTTAATTATTCACAATAAATTTGCTTCTTAGTCTTTTTCATCGTGTTTGATGTCATTCGAAAGCTCGTGATTTGGAGACTCTACATATGTAAGCCATTTATTTTTTAAGCTGTAGAAAATTTTTCATTTAGAATGAATATAAGTTCTCTATCTCATCATCGACTTTGGCAAAGCGTTTTCGTGCGAAGGGCTGATGCTGAGACCTGAAAAGGTGCTAATCACTTAGAGCAGCATGTGGGCTACACGCTAGATTATTTGGATTATTCAAACGTTTCCATCACAATTCTTTAATCTTTCGCAATTTCGGACCCGCAATATGTGGACGAGCCTTGTCTTGACGTCGCTTCTGTAAAGCTGACGCAACCGATTTTGAAGTGTTGATCGCTTTCAAACAGCTTTGAACCATTTTTGTATAGTTCGTAAATCATCTGTTATGCGCTTAAGTGCTCTACATAGTTTTGTATCGCTTTGCTGGCAAAGCGGAATGTTCGAGAGACGTTCACGATTTAGGTTTTGAAGTGTTTATAATAAAGAGAAAGAAAATTTTACCGTCTTCCAGAGTAAAATGGTTTGCATATTCAAAATCATAAATTCTCGAATAACATTAAACACGGTAAAATGACAAAGAAATAAATCTATTGCAAGTAAATAATCATATCAAAAAACACAATAAAACAAAGTTGCCACCCTAAAAAGATTTTATGCAGTAATAAAAAATGAAGTGGCTTAGAAAATTAGAATCCCGAGATCACGAGCTTTCGAGTGACATTAAAAACGCATGAAAGAGACCAAGAAGTGTATCAATCGTGAATAAATAAAAATAACAAGAAATACGACAAAACTCAGTTTCCAACCTAATATCGTATCAATCGTGAATAAATAAAAATAACAAGAAATACGACAAAACTCAGTTTCCAACCTAATATCATAACGTTGACAGCCGACACTGTGACTTCTCGCTTAAATTTTTTTTCGAAACAGCTTTATGGTTTTAATTGATTTTAAGCGAGAAAACTTTCATAGTAAAAGACGAGCGGTCAGCTTAGGTACGTTAGATTTCGTTTGACAAGAGGTTTGTTAGCTTCAGTTACATTAATTGTAGACTGTCGATAACCAGGTGCTTGAAGCAATATTTCAAAGTGCCAGACATTTTGCGACTCGGAGAATCTTCTGTTAGCTTTTTAACTTACTTCTCTTTGGATAAAATAATTGAAAAGCAGTGTGCAATGTAAAAGAGATGAATGTGATTTTTTTTATCAATAGGAGGAAATCAATGTTCATCTATCACACAAGTACGCCGTTCATCAAGAAATCACTGAAGACAGTGCAATAAAGAATCAAAATGAGGCTGGACGAACATCTGGATGCACATTTGTTCTCTCAAAACCGTAAAAACATCCTAGACCAGTGTGTGCTTTCTAAAATAAATCCTACAAAATTTGATCGGTACTTTGTTTATTTTTGCATGATCAATGCACGCTTTGTGAAGAGAAGCGTCGTGATGGCGGTTATTTATGTATGGTTTTTGCATTTTGTTAAGATCTTCCTGTCGATCGAACAGTTTCGCTTTCACGTTGACATACTTGCTCTCTACTTCTACTAGAATGACCGCAAACTTTGTAGCTTATCAACTAATACAACTATGTGGGCATACGTTCGCTCATATCGTCGAATCTAGTGAGGAGAAACTAAAATAGTCAGAAAATTGGAAATAATGAAGGAAAAGTTGCAGATTTGGGGCAGATGGCTAGATCACTTGCTCTTCAAACTGCGGAGGCAACTGCATATAGGATTCGACTTTCTTTTACTAAAGGACAGATAGCACGATACAGTAGCTGACGTCGTAGTTATTCACATATAGCGGAAAGTAGCAGAGATTGTCTCACCTCTTGGAAACTGGTTACTTAAATATTGTTCGTGCCTTGCAGACGCATTGAACGACATCCACAGGAGCGACGCCATCTTGGACGAAGCCAAATGTTTACCCCTTCAACGATGGTCGCTATAAGACAATGTGTGCACTCTCTAACTCTTTCAAGACGGCAAATGATCGACCGCAAAGCGCAATTCGAAAGCGGGGGGCGATTTTGTCTATTAATTAAGGATTTTCTCCGTTTTGGAAAGCCGTAGGGTTTTCGTAATACTCTGACACTCTATAATTTTCATACATAGTCATATGCCTTTTGTGAATATACGAGGAAAACTCCGAATGCGAAACGTAATCTTTTAAAAATCCGTCTAAGTGTAATCGTAATCTTTCATTCTTATAAGCGTTCTATGAAACTTTTCTGAAATCAATTTTAGCCCAAAAATGCCGAGGTTTGAGCTATTGATTGACTGCCAACACTTTGAAGAAAAATAAAAAAAAAACACATTCCTCCCAAGGGGCTGAAACGCGGTGAGATAAACGGAAATGTTCCGAAGGCTCTATACAAGCCTAACACAGTACTGGAATTCATTATATTTACGTTTTCCAATATTTATAGAAAGTTTGAGGAGAAAGCTTCCAGCGATAAAGGCCTCCAGAAAATCGTGTTGCTCTTTGGATATAAGCCGTCCCGAAAGGATTGATTTCAAGGGGAGATCTGATAAATGATAGATTGTATCGACTAAAATGGAGAAAACTTATCTTGATTAGCTGACGCGAGGTTGATAAAACAGTTTGAAATAGACTAATACTATATACGTCCAGGCTCTGAAGAAGGCGGGTCGCCGAACGTCAGCCGAATTTCTACAACTGTTTTATCAACCTCGCGTCAGCTAATCAAGATAAGTCTTCTCCATTTTCATATATCAATTGATTATGCCGAGGTTTATAGAAAGTCGAACTTTTGAATTGTTGTATCGACTAAATCAAGCCGGTTAACAAAAAGGATCATGAGTTCAGAGGCAGTTCAAGCCCGTACTCCGAAATGTGAAATGAATCGCTCATTGGTTATTTAACTGACCTGGCAGCATTCTGCACTAAGATGCGTCTACCTTGTCGTTTAGCCACAATGAATAAGAGCATCTTCTTTCCTTCCGTAAAAGTGGAATGAATGAGAAGGATCGTGAACTATTATATGAATATAAATTTTTAAGAACGTTTGAAGCCTTCCCCGATGTTGGTACGCCAAGGTTATACACGCGTGTTTCGCAGGTTTCGCCGTCCTCGCCAGTGCCCCACATTGAGCCCTGCATTGTAGTAAGGAGGGAGGTGTATGTGGTGACGGCACAGTGTACAATAACACTGTGCCATCACCACTTCTCAGTCGATGCATCTCGGCTGGTAGAACAAAATGATCCATGGCATCGACTGTTTTCAATTGCGAGGTTCAAAAACAGTCGATGCTATGGATCAATTTTATTGTAAGATTTTGAAGGAACTATAACGACATATTAGTAGATTGATAGCTTGCTTTGACTCGTAAGAGAATTTCCTTGAAATTATTCTGATCGAAGTTCCCTTTTTTCCAAACAAAGCTTTTTTTTTGTTTCTTTTCTTTTAGTACGTTTTTGTGAGTTACTTTGGGCCTAATATACTCTCCTCAAAGTCGCTCTAAACGCATCAAAATGTTCACAGGCGTTTTAAATTAAGCTTCTTCTCAAAACAGTATTACATTCTATTGCGGCTAATTAGACCTGTCTGATCTTCAGTGAATACACTTGAACTTTTGGATAGTTCATTCCGAGAACAATTTCTATTTCGTCATATTTTTATGAATCTCTTGTTGGATCAAGTGATTTTCGCTAACGTCTCAAAACAACCTTTCTAGGGCACTGCTTGTTCACGAAGCAGGTTTGCTACATTCTAACTAAGCTTCACATAAAATTCCTCTTATTCAACTATCTTGAGACCTCGCATAAGATTCGAGAGAGTTTGGTAGAATGTTTCAAGCCTTTCAGATATCTGGTATGGCATCTCTAGTGGGAGGCGCACGTTTCAGCGCATTTTCGTTAAGCGTAAGAGAATACGCCGAGACGTACGTTTACCACTGAAGATGCCATACCAGACCTTTGAAAGGCTTAAACATTCTACCAAATTATATTAACATAAAACTGTTGAGCAAATTATGTTCACGAAAAAGCGATACGACAATAGCGAGAAACGTCTAATCAGAAGTTAATCATATTTTTGAGGAGAAATTGTATTAAAACCAACCGTTTTCATGATAAACGGTTTGAAATCCTTGCACACGTTCTCGGCTCTACCATAAATTGCCTTTTGAGATTTCGCCGGTACGTTTAACAGTTGGTGAAGCCAACCATAATAAATCAAGCAGTTTGGAGTTATGCCCACCACTGAATTTATCGTTGATCGATTGTAGAGGACGACGATACAGGCTTAAATTTGGAGACAAGCCAGCAATAAAACTAATCGAATCAGCCGAAAACCATCTATACTCTGGCTCAATTCTTCTACCGTAATCATAATAAAACGTATTGTTTGAAGACATCACCTTACAGAAATTGCTAACTCAGACAACGGTAAGTGTGGCCTATCACTATTGTGATTCAACTTTTTGGATAAATGAAATATCATGATAGGCAGAAATGTATTCGGAAAAACAAATGTGAAAGAACAATCGAGTATAAATCATTGGCCTATGATTTGCATATGCAACCTTTTCTTAAAAATAAAGCGTTTATTATTCTGCTGGGAACATAAACCCTCCCAATAGCGGTGCCGAACGCTGTGCTAACATGCTCTAATTTTCCTACATAGATGCTTCTATTATTAGGTTGGTGCAAAAGTAATGACTGTTTCGCTTTCGTGGATTCAGATCATGATAACAAGGGTCAAAAGCATCCTATTGGTCAAATAAAATTCATTACAGTCAACGCTTTTTTCCAACGGAAAGTGAGTTTATTTACTCCTGTAGCATAGAAATCAGTGTCTATAGATTTGATAAACGCTTTCTTGATTTGATAAAAAAAAACGGAAAGTTTTTTGTACATCCTAATGATTGTGGAAGAGTTTTTCGCGTAAGAAGTTGTTGAGATGCTTGAAGAACCGCCGTAAAAGTGATCGTCGGTGGGAGTGAGATTGAGTGAATGTGGTGAATCAATCAAAAATTTCTAGCGCAAATCGTTAACCTGATGGAGAGTTCGTTGCACGACATAAGGCTGCGAACCGGCTATGAAAAACCACCATTACTTTTGCACCATAATTTTTAGCCTTCCTAATTTGTTTCTGGGCGGCATTGAGTCTTTTACAACATCCCACATAGACTTGGAAATATCTCCGTCGCTGATTCTTTTCAAATAACTCGATAAGGCTGGTGAAAAAAAACGTAATTGCTGCTTCTGCAGTGATAAAAAGCGTTCCCTCTAAAAAACTTCTTGAATCACCATCTGCACTGCACGTTTGTTAGCGGTTACTGAGCCAAATGCGCTGTTGATGTTGCAAATTGCCTCTGCTGCTTTACGACTCATTTTGAATTCACGGTCTGAAACCGCTATAATTCTTGCTCAGTCACATGTACAGTGCGCATTTTTGAGCTTGTATTTCGCTGGAAAGCTCTTCTTCTGAAATGTCATTAACCATCGATAGCGCTGTAGCCGATAGTAAACTTACAGGTCACTTCCTATTGAGAACGAGCTCTGAGGTCTTATGAAACACACTGTAACCGTATCATCAAAGGCCGATGTTTGACAATGGTATCTGTTGGCACGTATTACCATAACGAAGATGGCAAAGCGCGAGGCAGAATTTCTGGAGACTCGACGAAGTAGGCCATGAAAGCTCTACAAAGCAGGTTATCAACACTGTGATGGAATCTCATTTGAGAGAACAAATTTTTGCTGCTCCCAGTCTCTTGCAAGGTAGTCGATCGGATTTTTTTAGATCAAGAAAAGCAGTGAAGACAGCTTTGAAGTATATCCACCCATCTTGAATGCTGCTTAACCAGCCAAAATTAGAACTAATTGCATCTTATCTTTCGTTTCGTGTTTCTGAGACCTCACTCACATTTCAATATGCCTTATAGTTATTTTTGAGTCATACATGAGGTCTATTGTGGGCGCTTACACAATGCAATACACGTGTTTCGGTCTTGTAGTCTCGTCAGTTACACGGTGCCTTTTTGTTAAGTCAGTTCCTCGAGAATTTACCCCTTACATAGAGAAGTCGACGACGAATGCTTTGCACGAGCCGTTAAATGACAAAATCACTTAAGGAGCAGTGTTGTACACCCGATCAGTCATGGCTGGTAACTGTATTTGCATTTAAAGCTTTTTACAATATCATAAAATCAATTACTGCGGCAGCAACGAATTCAAAGTTTGAAGCGCGAAGAGTTTTTGTGAGGCTCCCAACGACTCCACTGTTGAAACCTTGTCAGTTATATATAGTCGAAATCCGTGAAAGTGTCAGCTGATTGGCCGAAGGTCTAGTGAATATGCCAGATAGAACAGAGTTTCACAGTGCAATTCGTCAATTTTGCGCCATTAAGCGTAGAATGTTGGTTGAGACGATTTCACTGTGATCTTTGATATAGCTGGGGTAAGGTGTTTTCCCATGGACTTGGAGGGAGCCATTAGGGAGAAAGCCGGATTCTGCTACTTGATGGCGTACATCGCTACTCAAACTTTGTCTATCTGGGCAAGGTGCGGCCGTCTTCATAACAACAGGTGGACCATAATACAGCATAGCAGCTCTGATGAGAGAAAAACCGTCAACCGTCAGTCTTTTTATTATAATTAGATTGCATTATTGTGTTCAAGAAAATGACTGTTAACAATCTCGCATCTGCTTATCAAAAAAAAAAAAAAATACTGAACCATTCTATCTATGCCGAGGTTGATAGAATGATTCTGACGTTGAGAATGACGAGGTTCTGAGGATTCCTTACGCTTAGTTTTCCTCACGTAAAGCACACTTCGCGGATTTCTATTCATCATTATTAAACGATATTTATTGCTTTGGGGATTACATGAAAGTTTCGGAGTATTCCATGCTTGCAGTGAACAAGAACATGGTGACGAGATATGTATTCCCTTTCATCAACAAGTCTGTCTCAGAGCCCCTGTCATGATTCTCTTCACGTGCAAACACTATTGCGTATATCGAAACTGTATTGAAAGTACACAGTCACTAGCTGGTTTATTAGTTTAGTTGTTCACCATATTATTTAGGTTTTTCGGACAATTTTTTGAAATTTCGAAAACATGTCCGTAATATGTGTCTCTTATCTTAGTCCGTTTGAACACCGCAAAATGACATTCTAGGAACAGTAGAAAGACCGAGATTATATGATGACTTATACTGACAACTGAATCAAGTAAAAAGTTCTCACTTATAAACTCTTTTGTATCATATTATGGCCGCGATCTGAGTCAGACATTTTTCTCCTCGTTTCCATCTATTTGTTTGTAATATGCTTTGATGTTATGTTGCGTGATGGAAATATAATGCTTAAAAATCTGACAATAGTGTGTTTATGTAGCAGAAGCGTTCTATCAATTCCTTTCTTTCCTACAGAACTGTCTGAAGAGTGGAAGAGGCTCACCTCGATAGGTAGGTATGTTATTGTGGGTTTTGTTTATATCAAAGATATCCTTGGTGGTGATCTTGACCATTTTCGATTCAGTCCAGCACTTTTGAAAGCGATTCTACAACTTGTGAGCATTATTTTGGAGGAAGGCCAAAGTTACCGAAACGCTTTTGTTGTGCCTTGAGAACAGTGTCCCTTCAGTAGATAGTACAATCTGGCGAGAACTGTGTCAATATTGTAGTAACACGATCACCTTAGCTATCAATGAGTACTTATATCAGGTGTTGTTATTGATATGTACTATACATTGCGATTTATCACTTTATCACTTCGTCTGAATTCGTATCACAGTTTCTTCTCACTGTGCGCACCAGTACTTCTAGCGCCTTGATTGAAGCTTTATCTTTTTTATAAACGTAGTAGAACACTGGTCAGACAGATCTCCCTGCGATTTTGAGGATAGACAGGCTGAAGCGTTCTTTGGCTTTTGGTATTGATTCCAGCTGTTGGGGGGAGTCGTGGATCAACATGGCGTCGCTTCCACTCCGAGCATCACTACCCAGTCGTGCACTAATTTCCAGCCTTGCGATTGCCGCTACAAAGTAATAGCCATTGACTTTCTGACAAAACCGCTCGTTCCAATGCGGCTCGTACTTTTTCGCCATAACTAAACAATGTGGCTGTCACAATAGAGCACGTAGCATGATTAAGTAAGTAGTACACATACCGGAAAGATAATACCAGATGTTGATGTTTCAGAATCGTTTAGCTGTTGCGCGAACAGAAATACCTTAAAACGTCAACACGTTTTTTACGTCAGACTGGCCACACCTGTCTAATGTATATTCTTCAAACTATTTTTGATAATGAACTCACATAGCAAAAAGATAAAAACACCACTATTGCGGCATGCATCTTTCATAGAAATGAACCAACCCTCGGTTACCGATGTCGATAATCGTATAAGATTGATACAACACGATTGAACCTGATATCTACGAAAATTCATTTTATTTGACTACCTCTTACGGTGGTATGGTGTTGAAATATACTCAATGATGTAGAGTGGTGTGCAAAAACGTTTGCATTAGTTGGGATTCGAACCTTCATTTCACTCTATGCGGGAGCGCATTCTGAAGCATTGCACCACCGCGATAACGCGTGGACAGATAACGAGTTGTAGTGTAGAAATAGTGGTGTTGGAACCTGATATCTACCGTGACAACCCGCAAGAGTAAGTATTAGAAGTACAAATACCGTCGTTTCTGTTATTTGTGTTATAATGACAGTGAAATAAAGATATGAGCATTTTTTTACCTGATAGTGCGTTTAAACGCTACTTATTCATGTTTTGTATGTACAAAATAATCTATATAAACCAATAAGGATATACATGTTCTGAGCTGATAGGTCTAGTGGTATACAAGCGCCAGTTTCACCCTATTGGGACTCATCAGTACCACCCTCCCTCGGTTCAGCAGATCCCTGAGGTTGAATAGTCCTCTTTAAGGAATCGATGCCGAGTATTAAATCACCCCTAGTCAGGTGATGCACTTACCTGACATTGTGGTGACATTACAAAAAAAAGCGGTCGATAGAAGAGGTATGTTTCATTATAACAGCTACGCGCTCGACTGCTGGTCACCACAATGTCAGGTAAGTACATCACCTGACTTGAGGTGATTTATTACTCGGCGTCGATTCCTTATAGAGGATTATTCAACCTCAGGGGATCGGCTGAACCGAGGGAGGGTGGTACTGTTGAGTCCCAAAAGCACGAAACAGGCGCCTGTATATCAATAGACCTATCAGCTCAAAACATGCATATCCTTATCAGATTGATCATTTTAAGGAGGTCTATAAACAAAGCGGTTGATAGAAGAGGTATGTTTCAATCTATACAAAGATTTTATTAAGACTTTGAAGATGGAGGCTTTGGACCCGAGAAAGCCATATCTTTTTCTATTTACCAATTTTTGATTTGAATTTAGCAATCACAAGTAGTACTCTGGCTGTGCAGTGCAGGGAGGGTAAAGTCGATAAGGTAAAACTTTCTAAACCTCCCACTTGAGCTCCTTTATGACGATTTCGAACGGTTTTGCAACATGAGGTCGAACGTTACCATGGAGAGAAATTGAAAAGTTCGTGCCGCTTTAGTTTTATAATATGACGTTTGCCATGAAATTGCATATCGATAGTTTTGTTCAATTGAACACTTTTTTATGAGCATTTTGGCATCTTGACTATACCTGCTTTAATATAGAACCCGATCTAAGCTCCATTAATCTTGTGCGCCTCCTCACTACCATTTTCTCCTACGCACCATTCGTTCATGATTAACAAGAGAATTTGTTCCCCGACAACTCCATTTCAAGGCAACTATAGGCATGTTGTATATTGAAATGTTTATAAGAAAATGCATGATTGAATGGTGTGAAAATCAGGCTATTTAAATCACATTTGTTCGACAAATATCGAAAGAAATATTCCCGCAAATGGCGTTTTGAGGGTACACAAGTCGTCATTTTCAAGGGTGATAAAAACCACCGCATAAAATGTTTTGGGTTCTTTCCATTTGGTGGCACAGATTTCCAAGCCTATCCTTTACGCTGGACAGAAAGCTTGCATAAAGAGTGTTTGTAATTATTCAAAAGCTCAAATCTTTTTTATCAATATGGGGAGTAAAAGGCTTAATGAAAAGTTTGCGGAGTTACAACTGTTGCCGATTTAAGCGCTAAATGTACTCCAAGGTCGGCCAGTCACATAACATGAAAAGCATCTGGTGGATGAATAAAGAGAGAAGTGGAGTGGATACCCAAAGAAGGTAAGCGTCCTTCTTCAAGGCGAGCAGAAGGAGTGCAAAGTTGAGAAAATGTTAGACTTGCATCACATCAGCATCTCATAATCTCATGCCTGTTGCCCTGAGAGATTTTATATATTTCATTGAGCCCGACTCAATACCACAATTGATTTTATGTATCTCGATACTTTTTGCATTCAATTCGTTTACTCTCTGTAAAAGTCTTCGAATATTTCACGTGTTATTCCGACTGCTGCTTGCGGATTTCGCTTTCCTTATGAATGTTGTAGAATGGTAGATGAGACAACTCTTCATGTTTTTTACGAGGAATCCGGGCTAAAGCGTTCCTAGACGTCCATATGATTGATTGCACGAGAGTGTGGCGAACGGAGAATGAACTAGAGCTTTGTTTCGTTATGCACTGCATAAATAACCACTGTGTTATTTCGCCTTTTATCCTAAGGTTGCTGTTTAAAAACGAAAGAATCTCAACGGCACTTTTGAATCTATGCCACATGATCTGACACAACCATAACTTTACTTAGCCACACAAAAGGATTCATAGTGTTTAGAGTTTGCCAGTTGAATGAGGACAGATTTTTTTTGTATGTGTAAAAAACAGATATTCTGAACACGATAATTTCTTTGTAGTCATTTTCAGAATGCGCTCAGCTATTTGCTTTATTTGCTTTATCTAACTGAGCTGTAAGAATGCTGAGAATGCTTGGAAAAGCGCTACTCGAGCTAGACGAGAGCCATTTATCAATCTTTTTCATATTTTCGGTGTCTTACAAATGGCGAACAATTGTTGCTTCACTAGTGCTAAGCTGAAATGCAACCACCGAGTGTTTCAACAATGCAGACCCTCTACCATTTTCTCTGTGGGCAGTGTGCAGAAGGTTTTTCTTTGACAAGGCTCAAGCGAAGGATTTCCAACCGTCTGTTACTCTGTATTCGGAAGAGATTTCTTAGCCCTTGCTTTGATAACATTTCGTGTCAAATTAGCAGTCACACGACTAAGTCCGAAATTACGATGAAACAAAGTTTGAATATTCTTATGAGAGAATTCGAAACGATGAGAAATTTTCCTAATCTTGTTGCTAGAAAATGACTGCATAATTTTGTGTTTGTAGATATCATGACAAAAGTTTCATTCTTTCCTCTAGAAGGTTCCTACTCGAGTTAGCATTAGTTATAGGTCTGTCTACGTTCGTAAACTCTTTACGTAATAGATCCTAGATAGCAGAGTTGACTTGACTAAGAATGGCCATGTTTCAAACATTTTGGGAATGACTCAGTACGACGGCTCGTATCCGTCACTCGCTCGACGCGCCATGATGTTTTATGGGAGTGGAAGGGACCGCTTTCTCTCTGTATTACCAAAGAGAACCATCAAATTTGGTTGATACTGAGGTGGGAGCTTTTTGCTGCATGAGCGTCCCACTTAGTGCTAGACAATCAATGAGCTCTGGAAAAAAGCTCGACTATCTATGCATCTTACCAAATTATCTTCAAAACGTCACGCGAAAACTGAACTACAACCATGCGTAGACAAACTGTACGAGACATTACTTGCCAGTTCTAACACTGCTCGCGAAAAAACCTGGTCCTTGAATGGGTCATGGAGAAACTTCAATTGTATAACACGAATTCATAGTGATGCCGTATTCGGTCTCGGAATAGCGAGTATTATCTAATGTAATAAAACGGTTTGGCTCCAGAATTGAGGAGGGAGGATAAGTGGAAGGGGGACACAAGAAAATCACTTTACGCTAGGATCAAGCTTAAGATGATCCCAGAACGTGAATGTGGTGCTTATAAAGCTCTCTGCACGACCCGAGCGCATAGTGCGACTGTTGGGTAGGACACTGAACTGGAAAATTCGCAGGCATCAGCTCAGCTTATTCAACTATAAACAAGGTGCACGTGCCGTATGAGTGACTACCATAACTACTGTCATCATTATTACTGCAATTATTATTGTTTTGATAATCGTATCAATGAAATTATCTCACACTACCTCACGATGGCCTGCCCTAGTAAGACTCCCTTTTCCCCCAAAATCACGTGGAATTGTAAAACAGGATTAGATTAGAAGCACAGTATTCTCTCGTCTTAACGTCGCCTCGAAAAACACTCAAAGCATAGTCTTACCAGATTCTTTGCAGCACGCACAATTTACTGATTTACTGATAATACCTTCATCCCTTGTCGTTTAAGTCTCATTGACACCCTTGTGGACGGACGTTGCCAATGATTAGACGTTGTAGCTTCTAAGCCTCACGATTGTATGCTTGTTCATTTTTAAATAATCTCAAAAAATCTAACACTTGGTATTGTTCCGTACCTGATAAATATGCCATGCATTAGACTTGATCAAGCATCGCTATGAATGTCATAAGGCGTATCTGGTGTTTACAATAACTCGCAGTTACCTACCGATTTATTATGTCACTGCTACTATCTTCCCAAATAAGTTTAATATCACTCTGGTGACAAAGACAATGGGCTTGGTAAGCTCGGAGCGCGGTATTCAACCAGAAGCAATGTGTAGCAGTGCATAGCACCATTAACTACTGCACCTTATTTCGCCGATAAAAACCAAAAGTGCTGATTAATTACCGATTACACTACCAAGTGAAAAAATGAATATATCCTCAATATATGGAGGAACTTTCTTGGCATACAGAGAAAAGTTACCTTACAAATCTAACAAGCTACAAAAATTTACCAAGTGTTGTGGGCAGCGAAGTGGTAAGAGGTGCGGTGTAATACTTTATACTGGACGTTGTTCGACCCCACCCCGAGAAACCAGGCCTCCCGCACTTCTGCTTTATGCTAGTATTAGACAGCGAAAAAGGGAAATCGACTGATGGTCAATGACTTTTATGAAGAAGTCGACGCTCTTGAATAGTAGCCTCATCCACATGTAAATCCGAAGTCCTATAAGAATGACGGATGCGAGAATCAGTAAATCTTCATGTATGAAAACAAGAAGAGCACCATGAATACGATTTTGATGTAATATTAAAAAATTTCGCGTAAACATATTCAGAGTAAAATAAGTTGATTGAACGTGTAGGAAAAAATAAGACCATAAGCTGTATCAGTGAGCGATCAAAGTTTTAATTTATAAAAACCATAACCCATCTCCTTTGTGCAAAACTATCTTTTAGCAATGTTTATCAAACAATCTACATTGGGGCGGACTAAGCGATAAGATAAGGCGCGCTTCAGCACTCTATCAGCCATAAATCGCAATTACTGGTGCTCACTCAACTTTTGCCTCGTCCATGACTTCCTCTGGCTCTTTGTATGCTCTTTGACTACTTTGAGATTCACTTGTGATTTTGAAAGCTGTCTACAAACAAGTAAAGTCATACTTAGGGATTTTTCCTAGAATAAGCTATGCAGAAAAGGCAAGTATTATCAAAAGGAAAAGCTGAAGCAACCTAACAAAGACCGAATATTTCTCAACATTCGCCCATGTGGTGGTTCATCACTTTTGAGGCAAACAACCCACATTATACCTCAAAAAATCTAGCTTCAAATCTGCACTACAAGAGTTATTGATGGAATCTTCTTCTTACTGTATGAGTTATTTTGTTCTCTATTTTTTCTTTTTCATGTTATTGCACATTGCCGCCTGCCCAATCTGGCTGCTGACCGTCATTAGAATGTCAAACTATGCTTGCGTGCTGATGTTCATAATGAACATCACCTTTGAAAGCTTACATGAGTCACGCTCTCCTATCATCACGTGAAACAGAGGAGAATGGATGTGTCTCCCACCGGTTTTTCCTTCCGAGGTCGGACATGGGCAAAAATTGATAGAACTCGGTCCGGAGATAACAAAACCTGAATATCTGAGGACCCTTCCCTAATTCTTGATAATACACTAGCTTGACTCTTCACTTGACACATGTCAGAACGCAAGGTTCCCAGTCAGTGGCAAACCACCAAAACCGTGCTATTCTTCAACAAGGGGGACCTTCACGGCATAGACAATATCACCCAATCTGCCTGCTTTCCGTCGCCTATAAACTCTTCACTCGAGTCATCCCAAACAGTATTGAAAAAACACCTGAGGAAGGATGGCCATGCAATCTAGCAAGGTTTTGAAAAGATATCAGGACACATCTACCAGATAACAAAATTGATTGAAGTTTTGCGAGAGTACAAAAGACCACTTTATCTCTTTTTGTCGACCTGTAGAATACCTTTGGTTCACTTGCAATAGATACAGTCATGGAAGCTCTGGACAGGTAGAGAGGGCGTCCCTACTCAGTACATAGAGATTTTTCATACGCTCTTATAAACTTTCACAACTAAAATATCGCCACTCTACAACGGTATTATTATCGACGTAAGAAACGGTTCGACAAGATACCATTTCTCTGAAATAAATCTCTGCCATCCTCCAGAATGTCATATGAACATTAGAATGAGACAACTGTGAGTGGAATTTGATGGTTGACAATTATACCACTTTCGCATTGTTGATAACATCGTTCTTATAACAACGAGCATCAAGCAGGCGGAACGATTGCTGACTGTTTTCAACAACGTCTGTGCAACGATTGGTTTCCGACTAAATCGCACAAAACGTTCATTACGTAAGGACTTACTGAATGCCGAATTTCCCATCAAAGAGAATGAAAATCTCTGCATGATTCAGTGAAGTCTACTTAGCCGAAAAGCCAGTGTGAAGAACGGCTCAGCTCTCCAATTGAGCAGAAATAAACAAGCATTTTAAGTTTCGTTCAAGAGCATCGAAGACAAAGTGAAGAAAACAAAGAGCACCCATCTCGTTGACTACGTTAACTCGGTGGTCTCCCTTTTCTATGAGATTTGTTTCAGAACCTGTTTGCTATGTAATCAAGATGAGAAAGGTCACTTAGTGATATTGAACGCGCAGTGGAAAGTCGATGCTAGGAGTAACCTGTATCTCACAAATGAAAGAATTAATCCAAAGTGCCCAAAAATCAAGGACGCCATTCTACACAAGCAAGCAATCCAATATCACATAGGCCGCACACATAGTCCGTTAAGCCACAATAGATGGACCGAGACCGATTGAAGTCCTTAGGATGTCAAATACTCAATAAAAAGGCTAGCGACCCGATTCCCCGGTTTCTTCACGAAAACAATAAAAGATTGATATGATGCTCATCAAATTTCTCAGCGAAGGGAAGCCATCGGGCTACTCTTCACGTGATTGGGAAAAGAGGAATTTTCGAATGTCGCTTGAGTCACTCGATCATCATCAGGACAACAGGTGACAGCTAACAGGTAGACAGTATTCTGATTTACTAGTATCCAGTGAAGTTCGGAGACTATAACACCATCCGGAATTGTCTGTGTGGAAACACACTGATGAGCATGTTTTCTGTAACCTTTGCTATTCATGCATAAGACCAGATGCTCTGGCCCATCACTCACGTCTGTCATTTGTTAATGGAAACTGTCCTTTTGAGAGCGAATAATCTATGACTTTTTTGCTTATCTACGTTTTTAAGGCTACTACGTAAATTTCTTATGGTGTTTTCAATTTGTGCATCCCGAAATTTTTCCCTTATTCATACCGAAAGCAGAGATTTTTTTCAACTGCTCCAGTCTTCATTATCTTATTATTGTATCTCCAATTAAGTTTCCAAACTTGATCCAAAAATCCAAATATTTGATTTTGTAATCGAAAGTATCAACTAACTTCAAATAAAGCATTTTCCGTCTGCCTGGCTGCAATACTGCCAACGCTCCGGCAACAAGTCGATTTCGCGCTCGTTCATGAAACTCACTCTTCTTCGATGCAAACCAATCGGTCAATTCTCAACGCAAATGATTGATGTATCAAACTTCTTCTTGTCCAACCAGTGCTTCAGTGATCTGAAGAGATGAAAATTGGACGGAGGCAGGCGTCCAGCGATTACGGCGGATGATCCAAATGCTCCCAACCCAAATCGGTCAACTTCGTCCTTGTTTTCCTGGCAATGTGTGGCTTTGCATTGTCTTCAAGCAAAATGACTTGGCAACGGCGGTGCGTAAAATCGCTTGATTGCAACGGTCCAGCTGCTGACAACATCACTCGGCGTTGATGGTCTGACCGGCTTGCAACAGTCCCAATGAAGTGGCCCACTTCGGTCCCGGAAAATGATAAACATTACTGTTGGCGCGAATCGACTTGGTTTCGGTGTTGGTGTTCCTTGCTGACCTGGTGACAACCACTGATTGGGACGACGCTGGCTCTTAAAGAAGACTCACTTCTATAGCAGAACTGCATCCAGTCAGACGGAGAATACTTCAGTTAATGTTATTTGATACTTTCGACTACTTGAAAACATAAATTTTTGAATTTTTGGATAAAGTTCGGAAACTAGATGAAGACCTAATAAATCGCTCCATAAGTTGGCACTAGAGCAATAAACACAGATTTATTGACCAGAAGTAAATAAAATTGTATCATTTTGGTATCGTTCGATTGTGAGTATTCTTGCGAATATCTTGGTAAACAAGTTGCCCATAGTTACTATGAGATAGAGCTGTGTTGGGATCAAATTAACTTGCTACTCATGCAGTAATGGCTCGTAGGGGAAAATGCGAGTGAAGCGGCGCCACATTGATGGAGCTCGAGGCGATGGTACGATTGCAGAAAAGACGGTTAGGCAGTGGTTCGCGGAGTTTAAAGCTGAAGAGAACAGTCTGGAGGATCAGTCGTGCTCGGGCCGTCCACATGAAGCCTCATAAATTGACGCCCCGCTTCACTAGCATTTGCTCTTAAAGCGAGCATACGCAAGTTGCAAACCAAAATGTTTGCAAGAAAATACGCAATTAAACGATGACGAAAACTGCAATCTTCATTGGGTTAAAAATTTGATGTTTACTGCTTTTGTGCCGAAACTTATTGAACGACTTGATAGTAAATGTCGATATGATAATGTCATAAGTGCACTTCATAGAGCTAACGTAAGAAAACGGGTCGAAAGTTCCCAAAACATGAGGACGTAGTGAGGAGGAAGAAGGAAAAATCTATCCGTATGTCTATGTCCCAGACATCCCTAATTCCTCTCACCTCAATGCATGCCTCGGGAAACCTGCACATACGCTATCGGAATGAGGAATGAGTCATGGTTATCGAACGCGCCATGACACATGATAGAAGCTGTACCATGCAAGCAAAATAATCAACCAAATAAAGCAACCATAAATGTGCGTATAAGGGATTCGCCTCAACATTAGCCGCTCTTTGTGACCCTCTAACTGCTAATTCTCATGGATGATATCCAACAAAAAGTCTATCGCTTTGATAGGTCAGACTTTTCATGAAGATTTCAGATGGAAAATTACGGTTTTTATCTTATGTTCACAATGAATATACTCCAGCGAGCAGCTCTGATAAGGCGACAAATGCGAGCGGAAACTTTACCAATACGTCTATATGTCTGCGAAGGACAGCTAGTACAAGTGGATTTATGAAGTAAAATATAAACGAAGTTTGCAGTTGAATGTGAAAAAGCAGTATTTCGTGCACAGAGGCTATAGAAAACTGAAGAACGTGTTGTTGTTACATACGATTTGCGTTGCTAATGAGATCAATTAGAACAGATGGACGTCGTTTACCTCAAAGACGGATCTTTGAGAAAGAATGATAATATTAATAATGAGCGATGAGATTTAATGATGCTGATCGGCTTCAGTGCGGTGCTCTACCGTATCTGTAGATTTTCCGAGTTATTAAGTACGGAGTTGTATCAATTAGTGGACTCAGCGAGATAACCAACAACGCGTAGCTCACGTAAGAAGCTAGGGTTTGGTTGGCTTGTGAGCCACATCATCCTATCGTCGAGGCACAAACGTCGCCTATCGAATAACTTTTACGCACGCATCTTTCTCAAATTGTTCAGTTTGTCGGCTAATCAGAATTGAACACTCGAGAGAGTAGTACACATTCAATCTCAAACTCTTTGGCATTTTTTTTATCAACAGAGTGTTTTTTACTCACTTGATGTAACTAATTGGCAAGGAGCATCGGGCAAGAGTTCGTGTACTCTTATGGCTACTGTAGATTTCAGTACTTCCTCTCCATAGCAACAAACAACTTTTTTGCTAATTCTAGCGAGGCTTCTCCTTTTTCGGATTGCGTCGATGATAACTGATGAGAGGGGATACAACATGGGTTACAGATATTTCCATGACTTCGATCGTTCGATCGTCGTTATCTCAATAACGCACTCGATAACTTTGACTCATTCTTCACCCGGATGACTTGAGTGCAGGTTTTTGAGGTGTACACTCAGGCGGGAGAAATCAATGACGTCCACAGATAGACACACGCACAGGCACATTTTGTCGTCCTCACTACACTCTCAATGAACTTGTATAAAACGTCCGGTTGGCTTCTCCTGTCAGTGCCATGAACCTCAACCATTACTTCATCCTGTCGACTTTTCCCAAGATACTCATTGCTCAAGCAGTAGAACAGTTTCGTGTATTTGATGTGAATAAGGGGTAAAGAAGTCGGAACACCTCCAGATCCTTTAGCGACTGACTCCTATAGGTGGTAAACATCAAAGAGATTGCCGATCCGATGGCAAAGACTCTCTATGAAGATTCTAGAGGAGAGAAAAAAAGTGGTGGCCTGCTATACTCACACCGGGGCCTATCCCACTGAATAACTCTGGGCTTGTTCTTGCCACGTCTATCTCCATCGCTCTTCTCTTTGAGAATATTGTCCACGAAGGCAGTGATATCCCTCATGATCGACGGTGCGCTCGGGCACCGGATGATGTCATCGCACCTCGTCCCGCGTGACGTCATCGCACCTCCTCCGATTACCAGTTCGTTTTTCGCCCCGCCCCTTTCTCCGGCAGGTGGAGAGGCATATCGGCTCTGCATGCTCGCGATGCAGGCGGTTCAGACGGAGAGGCTTGTGTTTCAGCTGTGACGTCACTGCGAGAGTAGTAAGCTATTACTTTTTTATGTATCTATTAGCGACTCTCGTTACGCTTATATTCGTTTTCTATAACCGAGGAAATTATTGAAAGATCGCTCGCTAGAAAATAAAGAAAAAATCGCTTCAAATCCAATTTTGGCACTTCTCTAATAGCCTTTGGATTGTCTATGATTGTAAAATCATCAAGGACTGATTCTATCCGATCGCCTTGCTGTTCAGGCGGAGAGCTCGATTTTTCAGACTTCTCATTCTCATTTCTTAATCCTTTCCGCACGGCAGCTCAATCGATTTCGCACGCGGCGCGCGCGATTTCCGTTATTTAATGAGGATTTTTTCCTCTAGATTCGGAAGAAAACATCCGGCCTCTCGTATCGTTCTGATACTACGTGAACTCCTCTACATGCTCATATAGTTTTTATGCATATATGTCCCTTATGTGAGAGGAAAACTCCGAATATTTTTTGAGACTTTATTTTCGCTAGGAAAGCGCTCTGTGAAGACTTTTTCGAAGATCAAACTCAGCTTCGGGGTTGCCCAGATTTTTGCTATCGAGTGAGTGCCGGTAGAGTTTGATGAAAAGCCATCCACAGACCGTAGCCGTGCAAAGGAAACATCCTAAGTGTGGAACATATTTTTATTTTTGTTGCTACAGCAAAATAAGAAGGCCTTTTTGGAAACCAAGCTTAGCGTTGAAATCGCTGAGATTTGAGCTTTCGAATGGCAACTAAAATTTTCTTAAAAAGAGTCTCCGTCGAGCATAAAAGACCCTTGAAATGGTGAGGGTCAACATTGACCCTAATCGTCCGGTTAAGGGGTTAAGTCGAGCCGATCCTTTTTCTTGTCTTTGTTAATTAATGCTATTGTCATTTAATCCATCATCCGTCTATCAATTATCGCATGAATATTCTCTTGGAGGCCTCGTTCCTCGCTGTCTGCCCTGCCGTTCCCAGCCGTTCATTCGTTGTTTGTTGTTTCGGTTTTATTTCTCTCCAAAACAACTCGCTATCGATTGCCGGCGAGAGCTCGTTGCTTTGGAGGAAAGAGATGTTCGCATGTGTCGTTGTTATTTCGAGGGCGGGAGACTTCAGGATTTCATCCTGGATCTCCCGGATTTCAGAGCTTCCCAGTTCGTTTCCATTTCAGGCGTATATCGCGCTAATTGAAACCCTTGGTGCTGTGGGCATCGGTGAAGGCTCGTCCTCTCATCTGCCTCAGTTGACCTCGGTAAGTTCAATGATCACTCTTATTGGATAGCCCATTTATATCTTGAAGAGAAGGAAATTACTAATGTTAGAACGCGTTTACCTAAACTGTCTTGAGGGTGTATAGAGTAGAGTGATAGCAGAACGATAGCCTCAATGGTGTAGCGGTAGCACGCGCTGGCGATATGCGTAGAACACGGGTTCGACCCCGCCTGCGATCGGGGGTTTCACAAACCATTCAGCCATCGCATGCGTGATCTGCTCTATTCATTGTGGTCACCACTACTGTTCTATTCCTTTTTTGTCTAAAATTAGCGGCAGTATTGGTGAAAATTCCCATAAATTGTATTGTAATGTCCTCACATAAAGCAAGGGAAGAATGGTTGTGTGAGAAGACTTTAGTGGTTGTATTGAAGTAAATTTTCCTGAAGGAAAGGAGCTGGTTAGAGAAATATTCCTCCCCCTCATCATCGAGATTTTCTCAGATAAACCGTCGACATTAAGGACACATTGGTGAACCTTCTATGTTTTGTTGGTTTTTGATCGGACACTTCCTTTCATTTTTGCTTGAATTCTACTCGTACGATTGACTAGTTAGCCTCTGGCACATGGGAGATCAGACTGCAAGCTTTGTAATGGCCTGACCTACGCCATGATCTGACCCTTCGTTGAAGTGCGCGTTCTTTGAATGTGAATTTTTTACGCATCGATATCAGCCCTTTTTTTGGTAATCAGCGATCACTCGAGGCTCAGGAAGCGGATTTCTCGAGCACATCCTTCTATTCTTCCATTTTGTTTTTTTTTTGTTGTCAAAAAAATCTTAGGACAGAAAAACGTGGACTTTAACTGGCGCAATCTTAGGCCACTTGATTGGTTCGTGCGTCGAAATCCGTAGGTGAAGCTCGTCAAATGCGAGCAGACTGGATTATTTGTCGCGAATGAATTTTATGAAATAGATACAGGTCACATCTAAAATAATAGATAGAATTCTTTCTATTTAGCCGCTTCTAGCGATGGTATGATCTCATACGTATTCCCAGCGGTGTAGAGTGATGCGCAAAACTTTTGCATCAGGCGAGACTTGAACCCGCATCCCACTCTCTGCGGGTTCGAGTCTCAGCTGAGGCGAAAGTTTTGCACATCACTCTAAACATCGGTTATAAGATGATAAAATTGTAGTAAATCACTGAAACTGTGACTAATCAAAGCGAACGTTTGAGTTATGAATGAACAAATGCGCTTTGTAGATGACTTAGCGTTGTGGAGCCGCCGTCTTCAGATCATGTAACGGTCGTATAACGTATTTTTGTTCACTGTATATCTATGTATACGTGTATATGTGCATGCATACGTACGAGTTACTGTACATATATATATATACATATATATGTATATATATGTACATATATATGATTGTGGTACGTTTTGGTTATAAGGGGACAAGTTTTGAACCGACCTCATCCGCTGGAAAGGAACTTTTCATAGGAGTGTTGGTAACCATTCGAAAGCTGAGACTTCAGGCTACAGCCCCACGCCGCCGGTTTGGAACTATTACGCTATCGAATGATTACAAATATTCCAAAGAAAGAGCTCCGGCCGACAAGACATATGCGCATCTGCTATGCAAAAAATCTCCTTCTGTAGCAACGTCGAAAAGAGGCTTTTTTGAAAACCGAAGACGTCAGACTATAGCCTGAAGTCTCAGCTTTCAGATGGTTTCTAACACTCCTATGAGGAGTTCCTCTAGAGCAAATGAGATTAGTTTTTCATTTTTCCCCTTATAACTACAAAGAATCATGATTATATTCACAGATATCTGCACTAAATATGTACGTGTGTACATATATACGTATATATATACACATATATGTATATATATATATATATATATATGTCTTCAATGCTGTTGGGTCGATGGTTGATAAATCTGGCGGGTATTATCGGTGTGGTGGAAATAATGGTGACGAGGAAGACAGAGATAACTGAGCAAATTATCGATGTTTTGCGATGTCAACAGATTGCCGCAAAGGGCATGTGCGCTTCGTCGTAGACGTCTTCGTTTTACAGCATGTCCTTCAGATTCATGGACTTCTAGACCCGTTCCGATGGAACCAGACTTCGTTCAGGCAAAGTTTAGGAACCTTTTCTACAATGGAAACCCGAAGACGGCAGTAACTTCTTGTCGAGAAAGTCCCTGGAATCGGCATCCATAATGATCGCCTTGAGCCATAAAACAAGGCTGATAAGGGGCTGGTACCGCTTCTCGGCTATTCCTATCGTGACATGATTGTTGCTTAGCACATCAAAGGGCAAATTCTGTGGTGATATTAGTGGTAGTTTTCTTTGACAGACAGATAAGAAGCGATTAATAGTGGTGTTTTTCAATGCTCCGCTTATCTTTTCACGCCGAGGTCAATAGATAGTCGCTTCTGGGTAGTATTAGTGATGTTTTTGTGAAGCATTAGAACGATTGAAAAAGACTGAATGTTATCTCTATATACGCTCATTTACAGGCCGTCTCGTCAAGATCCCTGTGGATATTACACGATCAGTCAGTTTTGGTTTTTTCCTTGCTTACTTTAGGAAAAATCTTCGTCTCTATTCTCTGCCCGTCGTCGATAGCGATCAGAGAAATCGATTTCGCTAGCATTCAAGAGGTAAGAGAATCATTGGTTCTTCGCTAGCAATCATACTAGATATATGTAAAAAAGAGTTTCACACAATTTGTTGTAAACCATCTGAAAAGCATTTGCCCATCTAGAATGTCAAGATTCTCTATGTACCGCCGTTTAGCCAGAATTCGATAATGTTTGACCCTTTTCGTGGATCGATGGCATAAGCCGGAAGATTCGAATTTGAAAAAGAGAAGAGAAATTAGGTCAGACAATCTCACTGGACAACAATAGGCTGCTTTTAGAATAAATTTAGGCGTATTTGTAATTCCTGCGCAGGTGTCTCCTAGGGATAGATGATCGATTCATATATATATTTCCTTGGGATAAGGTGACATGAGTGCTCAGTAATCACACATAGAGAAGGGCATTGTCGAGTTTTATTTTCGTTGGTGCATCCAAAGGCTGGGTTTCGAAAGCCCAAGCTATTTATGCTACGATAAACTTCGTTTTCATTATTTGGGTTAAACAATGAGGCTACCGCAATGTTGTATGTCTCGCGGTGTTACGGTAGATGTAAGCAACACAAAGAAAAACTAATCTTACATCCTAATCACCACCAGTCGATGTGAGTGGTCCGTTTTCGTGGATATTCTGCTTTTCATGTGAAAAAGCGTGAATTATCTTTGGTAAATACAGAATTCTTTCAGGATTGTATGGGTCCAGACATTGAGACCCTCATCCTCGTTCTATATCGTCGTCCTCCTTAGCGGGTCCGTGCTCTGTTTATTGCAACTTCTGTGTCTCGAAGCGAGCGATTATATTTTCATCGTTTTTTTCGACTAACTATCAGGAGAACAATTAGTGAAGAAGATCAAGGTAAGCCGTAGTTGAGATTATTTCAAAATCATTCTATGAAATGAAATATTCTAACTGTTATAAATGTTCAGATGTGCACGAAAGTCGAGTCGAGTGTTGTTCAAACTAAAGAGTTTAGAGAGAAAACGCCAATCGAAGAGTATTTCTTTGAAGGTGATAGTTTTGATGTTTATACTTGCATTGATTTCAATACGTAATTATACGTTCTTTGTTAACTTTCAAGGCCGTGTATAATGTATAGCTGCGCAGTCATCTGTGATTTTGACACTGTCTTTAACCCTTCGCGTACTGCATGTGCCGTCATCCTCATACCATTTTTTTCGCCCCACGTACCGACAAATTTGTATTCTTTTCCTCTCCCGTGATGTTTCACCTTCACAGCGGGTTTGTTGATGTTTGCTAAGGTATCAGATAGCCTTATCGAAACCTCTTCAACGATATTCTGTCTTTTTATCGTCCCAAAATTCCCTTTAGTGGCGATAATATCCTGCGTTTCATTACGAAACTTCAATGTGGTGATAATTCACTCCGTCTGCAGGTCGACTGCGCCGCATGGGGGGCGAAAAATGAACGCGGTATTCAAAGGGTTAAGTCTGCTGCCTAGCAAGCTTATTGTAAGGGTCACCTATCATATTGATGCAAAATGATCTGCATATGAGAGAGTTCACATTGTGGTTCGGTACTACCAATTTTTGATCCTCTTTTATCCTATTGGAATATATATCTGGAAAATGTCTATTAAACAACTTCACAGCAAAACTAATGTCTGGTTTTCAGGTGCCGAAAAGCTGTTGGAACTATGGTTCAGCAGCAGTAGAAACGTTGGAGGTGGTTCGCTTCGTCTTATTCCCAGATATGAGTTGGATACGATGCTGAATATCGCTAAGTGCAAAATTCTTCACTCAGCGCACACCGACTATATTGACAGCTACGTACTGAGGTAAGTCGCTCTTCTCGATCAACAGAGAGATGCACAAGTACGACTCCTATTCTGTTCGCATTCCGATGTGTTTTTCAGTGAAAGTAGCCTGTTTATTACGGAACGCCGCCTCATTCTAAAGACTTGTGGTTCGACACGTCTTCTTGCTGCTCTGCCAAGAATCATTCAGCTCGCTGCAGTCTACGGACATCTTGATCAGGTGTGTGGCCGTCGATGTCACTTCACGAACATTTTAATTGGGAGCAATTTTTTCATTTTCTCTTATACTCGTTGTCGCGCTGGCTCACCACTTTGGCAAATTATTTGAGTAGATTTCCTTGTAAATGAAGGTTTGTGAACGGTATCATAGTTTTGAAATCATCTGTAATGATGTTGACTAATACCTTCAACGATAGCAAACCATGTACTTTTCAATTGCAGAAACATGTAGTCATAATATCTCTAACCCTTTCGGGACCGTAGACTCGCGGCCTCTGCATCTCTAACTGGCCGCTCTGGACGGTCCGCTCCATCTCCCCGCTATCCCTAACCCCTAGGGCACCAGTGTTAGAACACCATCGTTAGACGCAACAGCCTGTCGTTAGTAGATCAGAAATGCAGAGGAAGTGGAGCAGACCGTCCAGATTTACCAGTTGAAGATGCAGAGGCCGTGAGTCCACGGTCCCCAAGAGGTTGAGCTTTAATTGTAATTCTTCAATTCACAAGAAGTTTTTATAACAGTTTTATAATGTTGTAATTATAAATCCAAGAGTGATATGCAAAACATCCGACCCCATGAGGGAGATGAACCCGTGTATCACTCACATCTAGAGCTCGTGTTAGTCCTCAGTGCGAGACCCTTGCTTTGCTATCACTCTTTCTACCATATAGGACATCGAAGCTGTCAGCAACCACTCGTCGGCGAGTTTGCTCTGGGCGACGTTAGCTTATATCACGCAAAAAGTGATAGTATATTGGGGGCCTAGTGATGTGGTAACAGAAGCCTCTTGTATGGGTGAAACGCGGGTTTACCTTCCGTCAGAGGTTGAATGTTGTGCATATCACTCAGCTTTCCTTGATATGCGATTCTTTAGTTATCAAATGGCGCAAACTCGTCCCCATTTGTGACTATTCCGCCCTAGAGTTGTTGTGATAGGTCCTAGATTTTTGCGAGTTTTTCTCTCTCAAAGAAAAGGTAGCGCTGGTAGTTTCGAGCTTTGAGTTATTATAGATTTTTCTCGGTCTAGCTGAAAGTGAAGCTGATCATTTTGACTGATCCCAGAAGTGAAATGATGTCTGTGGCACATACCATTTCGACTCTGAAGAGCACCTCTTATTCGCACCAAGACAATGACTATTGAAGAATTTTGATCAATAGCCATGTTTATTCGCATAGTTCAGGTAGTGTCGGTGTACTACTCTCGTAAGAACTTCCTGCGTCCCGAACTACAACCTGAAGAACATCGCTCCTTCGACGCTGAAGTTGACTGTTTAGACAGCTTCTTCCACAGTACGTTTGCAGAAAATGTTCCACCGTTTGTTTCGTTCTGTAGGAAATTGTTACTATACTGTGATATCGTACGATTTAGTCATCATATACTGAAAATACTGTACAAAATACTGTACAAAAATACTGTACAAGTGAAAATACTGTACAAAATACTTTCATGTAGATAGTCTTCATTTCTCATCTTCATAGAAAATTTCATGTAAATAGTGTTGGTATTTGATTCAGAAAGGGTAATACACCGAAGCAAGCATGATCTTCTTTGTCACCAATTCCAATCAACGCTTTCCTTCAACCTTGAGATTTGCTTACTTTAGATGGACATGCCTACTGCATGGGGTCTCTAAAACAAGATCGCTGGTACCTTTATACGTACCATATTCCGCAGCCCGTCAACAAAGTCGCGGTAAGTCTAGAGGGCATACTTGAGTTTCGTCTATACCACCGAAATTATGGTTGAATATGCTCTCAGGTGGAACTGGATTGGTATAAATCACCGTAATAGCTCTATTGTAGAAGAGAGTCATTGTGGGAAGAAAGTTTACGGGTCATGATTTTACAGGACCATACACTGGAGATACTTATGACGGATCTTAGTGAAGACATTCTCCATCTATTTACAAAGGATGTTTGCGAAGATGGAAGAGATTGCACAAAGGTAAAGTCACGTTATCTTACTTCTATTCCCTAAGTGGCGTGGTCATCGTATGGCCAGTGTACCCATCAATTTGTATAGTATGTGGGAAAATAATGTAGAATATACGTTACTCTGTACTTAACCTTTGAATGGCTAACGTTCACGAAGAGTCTTGCGTGCACCGACACAGTCACCATATGACCGGCGATGTGTTGCTTTTGAGACTTTTATCTCCATGAAAAGCGCCTGAGGCGCAGTCGTTAGAGGTACCGTACGACGCACACATGGTCGATAGTTCAATACTGTCACCGAGGTTCACCAAACCTTCCGTCTCTTCATGATCGGCAAATTCATACCAGACTTGTAAGGGAGGATACCCAGCACTGACTTGATACATCGATACGCTACCGTGAGTCATTGTGAAAGCCAGCTGTGCACTTCAATCACCTTTAGCGGTGTTTGATGAAGTTGAATGCATGGTGCGTCCATCAGGGCTTGACCAACGCTGAGATCTTTATTCTACATTCATTTTGTCTTCGTTGTAAATTTCTTGTAATACGCTTGCAATAGCGAGTAGTTTTGAGTGACAACTGCACGGATTGACGTCTGGTTTTCTCGACATTGACTGTCATATTACTGCTCACTCATACCAAAGTGTCACTCATCAGACAAAACAAAACCAATTATCACCTATTGCGACGTTTTACGTTGTCCCATTGATACAGACAGGAGGAGTCAGTTGCATAGGACTCACGTGCTTTCCCATTTCTGCAACATAAAAAAATCTCAACACTTTTTTTTTGTTTGTGGGAATTTAGCCAGCAGGATTTTTCTACTGCCTTCTTCGCCAGCAAAACTGACCCTCACCACGAAATTTGATACGATGCACAAAAATGTTTTTGTGAATTGTATGCAGAAAATGGCTGTTCCCGGCTGATTTCTACTGAGAAATTTGTTGACCGAATAAAAGGAGTATAACAGAAAAAAGCGCATGTGGCGCTTAGGTTAGAGGTGCTTTACGTGGCACATTACGTCTATGGTTCGATCTCGCGCTGTGATTCACTAAGCCATCCATCTCTTCAAGTCCTGTGAATTGGTACAAGACTGGTCTCAGAATTAGCTGAGAAGATAAGCACCACTGCTCGCTGCAGCGGGAGGCCACTGCGAGTTATTGTGAAGGTCAGATAAGCATTCAGTCATCTTAAACGATGTTTAAAAGTGGAACCAATGCATGGCGCATCCCTCAGGGATTGATTTACGCCGGCAGCTTTATCCTTTCATCTTTTTATAGTGTAAAAAGCCATACTGTACGAAAAACCCACGGAATTATTCATGCGTGGTCCATGCTGGACTAGGTGCCAAGGCACGCATTAGTTACATACGAGTCTATTGGGCAGAAAATTGATAACCACTATTGATATCGACCCCGTGAGTTGATATGAACTGTTTTTTTTTTCTCGTGGGTGTTTATTCTCATGCACAGATGCTTCTTCTTGCCTCACTCCTTTGTACTCAGCCGATATCTTATCTAACATTGAACACTTTAGTGGCGTTGAAATTCGAAAGGACACTCTGCTTTTTGAACTTTACAAGAAAAATTTTCAAGCGATTCTGAAAGGACATTTAGGTTATAGAGGAGGGATAACTTTTTAAAATATACGCATTGACTTCGAAACATGTGCTACTGTACGATCGGGCCGTAGATCACGACTTCAGTGCCACGCTTTTTTGGCCAATTTTGCCACTCAAAGATTCTCGGCGAGACTTTTTGTGGTCAGTCGATATGTTGTCGAACGTTAATCTTAAAACTGAGCCCAGAGATTGGTGTTTCCAATGTCCTTTATTTGCGAAAAGGTGTTTTCGGACGGTGGAATGGAATCGGTGGACATAAAAGCCGTGGAAGAGATACAGAATGCACTTCACCTACCGTCAAAACCATGGTGTAAGTCAATAATTCCCGTAGTCTTGCAATTGACAGATTTTTTCACCATACACTAAAGGTGTCCATGAACTTGGGACCAGGCTGGAAGAACAGGTGGATACGTAGAAGTTAGCAAGACACGGAAAATATTAAGAGTGGATTATGTAAAAGAAAGATCGCTTGAAGGATTCCTTGAAGGGTTTGCCATGACCTTTGTGGCAGGCTCTGGGACTGTACGCATTTAATTTCTTCTAAATCAATGTGCATTTCGACTGTGATGGCCTAATGATACATGGTGCGATGGGCCTGACACGTGTAAGTTACAGCGGTCATAAATGGGCGACAAAATAGGCTACGGGATGTTTGCCTGAGGATACTTTGACCGGCATGACTTATGTATGGTGCATCGTGTCATCATCTCGTCACCCCATCCTCTTCTCGCACAAGATTAGGCTTTTCGTTGAAATTCTTTTTTTTTAATCATTCGCAGGACTTCTCGTTAAGGGCTTGCAGTTTAGGCTAAAAGAGCAAATACTTAGCAAGAAATTATGACTACCAGTCTGGAACAATTGGCTAGCGTATGGTGAACGTGGTTAAGTGAAAATATAGTGGATTTTATGGTTCAAAATAAAAACAATTGTATCCTGTAGGTTTTTCTGGTTAGAAGATGAAAGAAAAAAAATCTGGGCGTTGTTCACTCCTTCAGAAAAGCGCCATACAATCATCTTCATTCAGCATCATCTGAGGTGACTGAATGAATATCTGGCCTTTTCAACGACTCGCGGTGGCCTACCAATGTGTCAGAATCAGTGCTGCTATCCTCCCAAACAAGTCTGGTACCGATTCAGAGACGCCAGAGGGTAGGAAGACTTGGTAAACCTTCGCGAAGGTGAACCGTCGACCGATCGAACAGGTGTATGTCGCGTAACAACTCTAACCACTATGTCACACATGCCGCCCTTGTTAACGGGTTATATAGTTATTATTCTTGTGCGTTTAATTTTTGGAGTCTGCGAATCTTTTTTTTTTCGTCGAAGCCACTGTTGAAAGTAGTGAAGCAGTTAAAAAAACCGAAGTTTGTCGAAAACAGGTGATCATGCACGACGCCATCTTGCCTTAATTAGCGTAAAAATCTTGAATTATGTGGATTTACTGCTAATCTTAGATTTTGTCTAAGCAGTTGTACTTTGTAGGAGCCATGTGTAATCTTATAGTGATAGTATGGTCTTCTCTAACATCACCGATCACCTAACATTTTGCCAGTCCTTGAAGTACTCTATTTCTGATAAAATATGATGTTGAAAAGGACGCACACTGGCAAGTTCGATACCAGTTCACCAACCCTGAGGGGATGGAGGGCTTGATAAGCTTTAACTGTGTATCGAACCCTCGACCATAGATTGATCGGCCACGTGTGTGTCGCAGAGCACCTTCAACCACTGCGCCTCACGCGGTCTATGTTGGCTATTAATAAATCATGAAACTGGTCTTTTCAGCGATCGGGTATCGACCGCATCGTTCCTAAGGGAACACTTATTCATGAGGAGCTCTTCGATCCATGTGGATATAGCATGAATGCTTTTCTACCAAACTCTGTAAGTAGTATTTTTTTCTGCATATTTTCACTGTCTCTTGTCCTATTTATGCTATGATATGGTGTTTTCTCAAGGACCACTATGCGACTATCCACGTCACACCCGAAAAGGAGTTTTCATTTGCTTCGTTCGAAACCAACCAAGATCTCGTCTGTTTGTACAAGCAGACGAAACAAGTCATCAAATGTTTTCGGTTTGATTCCTTCTTCTTCTTCTTATTATTCTTCTTCTTCTCTGAAAAGCTGTTATTTCCTTTATTAATTTTAGTCCTGGGAAGCTGTTGATGACCGTTTTCTCCAATGACGGATCAGTGAAAGGACGAGAGGCCCAGCAACAACTTTGGGACCGTGAACTTCCAGGATACAAACGCACAAATATTCAGTTTGTCAGACTAGAGGTTTGTTTACAATATTAAGGTTTTCATGATATTTGCTGAACCTTATGAAATCGTCTGGTAACGATATAATATGTTTTGAGCCGTTTGTGAGGTCTGATAAGTGTTAGACAGGCGCCTGTTTCGTCTTCCAAGACTCGTCAGTAACACGCTCTCCTTCGGTTCATCCGACGCCTTGAGACTTTACTCAATAAAGGAATCGACACCGAATAGTAAATCACCACAAGTCAGGTGACAGAATCCTCAGACATCGCAGTGACCAGTAGTCATTGCAGGAAGTGGCATGTTATATAATTATCAGACTACTACTGTTTTTGAGCGATGTTCATAAAAAGCGGTCGAATGAAGAGGTATGATTCATTTTACCAGCCACAAGCTCGGCTGCTGGTCAGTGCAATGTTAGGGAATTTTCTCACCTGACTTGCGGTGATTTATTAATCGGTGTTGACTCCTTTATAGAGGAGCATAACCTCAAGGAATTGACTGAGCCGAAGGAGATTGTGCTGCTTACAATTCCTGGAGGACGAAACAGGCACCTATCTAGCACTTATCAGACATCACAAACAGCTGAAAGCATGTTACATCATTATCAGACTGTAATTTTTTGTGCGAGTTCTATAAAAGAGCAGTCGAATGAATATGAAATTTTATAATTCCATGGAATCCCGTGCACTTTCTTCATTCTATGCTTTTCTTAATATTCAATATCTATAGACGGCTTCGATTTACTGTCTGATTTCGGTGCTGCTTGAGTGTTTGTGGCCTTTTCAATTGAAAATCACTCGAGTCGACTTTTGCCGGGATTGTGAAATAGTTCTGCTGGAGCTTTTTCAGGTCTACCTCAAGGAGGTCTAGGTCTGTCTAAAGGTCTATCTAAAGGAGCTATTCTTGGACAAGTTTAGAACAACTATCTCTTCTTAAACAGGTATAAAACTAATCCCTGCGACCGCGACAGCACTAGGTATCTTCGTGTTATGGGTTGTGGTCTGGTTACGAACGTTTATCCAGCTCAAAGTTTCATACAACGGTTACAGATATTTTGAAGAACGTGTTTAATAACGTCGTACTGGCCGTGATGTGATCGACCCTGATTGGATGAAATTCCACGTTTTTTGTTTCTTTTAGCATATAGTGAAAGAAACTACAGACTCCTGTGAGAATGTTTGAAGGCTTTTCGAGGTTGCTACGTAAGTGTTTTACGTACATTTCGGCAGTGTCGCCCTTATCAAAGCCATATGCCCACACTGAACTCTACTTTATACCAGGGATGGGAGACGTTTTGGTGATATCATGTAGTATTGCTTTATCACAATTTTCTTTAGTCGATGGCTACGGCTAGTTTCTCTCCTCATTAGCCCTTTTGGGACTGGGGACCCTTTTGGGTCTAACAATGGCAGACTGTTGAGTCTAGCAGTGGCACCCTGGCTGTTAGAGATACGGATGAGGTGAAGCGGACCGTGGGTAGTTGCCAGTTAGAGATGCAGAGGCCGTGGGTCAACTTCCTAAACGGTTAAGATTTCTCAGAGAGTTAGCATCACTCTTAAATCGGTCTATAACCTGGCGCGTATCGTAATATCCATTAGTCTGCGCGCCAGGGTTTCTTATCGAACTTCATTTCTTACGTGGAATAGAAAAACTGCATTTTTTTGCGAGACCAGTTGATTCGGTTTTTTTTTTAAAGGGGAATCCATTATCAGTTCGGATTCTCCTTATTCGGATACATTGGCTGTCACTGAATAGATGAGCACTGACTTCATTTTTTCATTCAGATAAAAGAACATAATGCTCTTGGCGTTGATCTACTTTGAGCGAGGTACCATACATTGATCTTGATTTAATAGCTTTTGATGTGAACTAGTGCATATCTGACCTTCGCAATGACTCGCGGTAGCCTACCGATATATTAATTCAGTTTTGCTATCCTTCTACATAGGTCTGCTACCAATTCACTTACCCCGGAGGTATAGCCTTTAGCGTGGGATCGAACTGTGAATTATCGAATGATCAGCCACGTGTATCGGAAAGCTTAGCTAACCACTGCGCCACACGCCCTTATCTAATAGATATCAATGAATTATAGTACCGATCTTTTGTCACTCAGGGTTCACTTTGATGCTGTGACCCCTTTAGCATATTAATTAAGTGAGATAGAACTTATTACATGAAGGTGGTCCACAGTTAGTGTTGTATAGAAAACTTATCACTTTATTTAATCGGTATCACAGTTTTTTCTTCTACTGTGCGGATTACAGCGCTTCTAGCACTCGATCGTCTCCTCGCTTATTTGAGGACTTCATCTTTTTCAAGAACATTGTGGAGTACTGATTGAGAACGCCACCGTGTAATCTAGGCAGGTCATGACGTTTAGTAGGGCGTTCGTTATTGATAGTTGCATAGCTTTGGGGATATGGGAGATCATGTTTGTGCCGACCCGCGCCGAGCATCAGTGGCCACTCGGCCGCACGCTCCCATCTTAACATCAACGGTCATTACTGACTTTAGTATTTTGTGAAAATAAATGTCAACCTTTTTATTTAGGTTGAGACTTTGGTATATGCCCATTTTGTCAGAAAGGATGGCACGGAGTCATCGAGTGATGAAGACGATGGCGTACTGAGCGAGTAAGGGGTCATTTCCAACGTCAACTCCCACGCTATTCTTAGTCTCACCAGCACTTGCTTAAGTATCACTTTTATTGTCGTATATTATAGATTAGACTTTGAACGCTGGTGAGCGCATTGTTAGCTTTGTTTGATTTATGTTTAACCACTTAATTTTCGCCATACTTATACCGTAGTTAATCTTTTTTCATGTTATTAGTGTAAGCCGTTTTTCTTTTTTCTATCTAGAATTGAATTTTCAAACATTGTGTTTTGCGAAGTAGTTTAGTGTGCAATATTTTATCCGAAATAAACAGTTTAACGCACATATGTTTTCTTGAAATATCACGTTGTCCTATATCAAATCAAATGCTGCTATCGATAATTTGCAAATGAAAGTCGATTCCTTTAAATTAGTAAAGTTCGAGGTCGTGTAGATCAGTCGAAGAAACATCGACTGAGTTCATTCTGATGATCCCAGGAATGTATGGTAACTCAGATCTCCACGTACTGTCAATTTTTGGCATACGGATCGACCATCAGGTAGTACCAAAGAGGAGAGAAATAGCTCAGTTCATAGTAATTTCAAGTTCTGCTTGATCAGTATCGCTGTTATTGTAAAAGTCTACACAATGGGACCATCGCCTCTTCTGAAGATGCTCTCTTCTTTGCAGGGAGAAAAAAGCCGCAAAATCGAAGGAACGAGTTCTCAAGTTCTATGCCACTGTTTAGCAAACTTTTAGGAATGCCCTCCCTCTGATGGTGCCTAGAAGGTGAAGGAAATGCATTTGGCCCCATGGTGGATAGCCGAATCCTAACCTTTACACAGGAATTTTTCGTGGTCCATACTTGCTTGGATACTTGAACGGTCCGTTTTAACGAATTGTGCCGATTCTAACACATGAAAATGTGCTGGTGCAGCTGTTTTGTTGCATGGAGTACCGAGGTAAGCCTAGCCGGGGCTTTCTCGGGTCGTCACCATATCAGAGCAGTCCTCGGCGTTTGTGGATTGGAAGGAGATTACTACCTTTCAGCTACTAGCTACCAAGATGGCGCGGTCATTTTTGGAACGGTTTAATCTTAGCTGGACATTCCCTAATGGGAACGTTCGGACTCCTTCTCAGCTTGGTGGCCTTGCTGGGGTGTTGAACTCTTCGCTGTGCTTCGCAGTCCGACATCAGGACCCCCCCCCCCAGCTACGATAAGGTCCTAAACCTCCAAACCATTTGGGAGGGTTCATGGCAATATAATGTCTTTAAATCCACAATTTCACAGATCTACAACGATATGACTGCTAATTTGCCGTAACGACCACTCATGAAGAGAAACAGAGTGGGTCAGAGGTTCGAAGCCACATCAGGAAAACTGACTTCTCTATTGTTGAAGTTTTTCACGAAGATAAAAGCTCAAGTGATAAAGCTCTAGTCGCTGGGGAATGCGCCAGGTGTTCGACTCCATTCGTAGCAATTTTTAAGTTGACCGAATCTTATCTAGCCTATACAATGATGCACGGAGGTCTGCGCATGTATCAAGTCAGTTTTGCAAATCCCCCAAGACAAGTCTGATATCAATTGACCAACAGCGGAGGGTGAAAGTCTTGGTGAGCTTTGAACGTAGGATCGAACTTCCGACCATCGACTTATCGACCACGTGCGTGTAGCACAACACCCTCTAGCCACTACGCCAGGTGTGCTCTCTACACGAAATTACGTCCATAGCTCGAGGTTTCCTAGGGCAAGTAGACTCCATTCAGCTGTTCTTATTGACTAGAGAGGTCAACTCGAGAATTTGTCAGTTACTGTGATACTCGACGACTGCCAAGAGGATGGTTGGAAGGGATGAGTTTATGAAGAGCCATTTTATCGATGCAATCCATGTTAACCCTTTCGCGACCGTGGACTGAAGGCCTCTGCACCTCTAAATGACAACGCCGAACGGTCTACTCCACTCCCTTTTCATCTCTAACCCCAGCGTGGCTCTATTAAGCACAGCAGGGAGCTGATGTTAGACTCAACAGCCTGCCATTGCTAAACGCAGCACACTGGGATTAGAGGCGGAGAGGAAGTGGAGCAAACCGTCCTGAGTTGCCAGTTGGACATGCAGAGACCGTTGCTCCCGGCCCCGAAAAGGTTGGTCAGCAATGAAATCGATACACAGCTAGTGTAGCAATGGTCATTCCGATGAAACCGAAATCGACGATTATATCTATCTAGAAATACTAGTCACCACTTCCAAGGAGTGTCAGCTGAACAGGAGCTTCGGTAGTGAAGTGGTTAGCACGTGTTCCTCGAAAGCGTGAAACGCGGGTTCGACTCCCGCCTGGGCTTCAGAATTCTGTATATCACTCATCATCGTCCGATGGTCGTAACATCATAGCACTGCTATAAAAGCGATAAAATAAAAAGGATTTTTGTAGATTACGTGGTGATCGATCTGTCACTCTCTTCTTTACCATAGAGGACACTTCATATTCACATAAGTACTGTCAAGTGGGTGACTTATATTTGTGAATGGACAAGCTGTCATGAACAGGTACAACGTGTTAACGCGAAAAGCTTGAACATTAAGGATCTTTCTCTTTCCTCCTGATCTACCCCTCCTTTCCTTAGAAGTCGTAGTGTCATCCCCTGACAATTCGCGTGAGAGCCAAAGGCGTTCTTCGGCTTCCTGTAGCCCCACGGTGGCTGAGGAACAACGGCCTATGGTAGGTGGTCAGTGGCTTGTTTTCTCTGTATCCTCTCTTATAGTTGCCTTTATTTCAGGCCCAGCCAGGATTTCTTTTGTTGATGCTGCCATTATGCGCTCTGTTGGGCTCATTTCTGATGGCTACGTCAGGTCTCTTCCTAATTTTACACTTTGCGCCTTCCACAAGCAGCACAACGAAACTCTCTTTTCCATCAAATTTCGATGAACTTCGACAATTGGCTGATTTACTTCAGAATTACAAGTAAGAGATCAGAATAAATAACGCTGTATAGATAGATCTAATATCGGTCGATATGGGTGAGGCAGAACTTAATGCTTTCTTATTGGAAAACTGGGGTTTTCGGAGTTTTTGAGAGAGGAATGCAGGAAGGCCATGAAGTTCTTACAGAGTTTTAAACTTACGTAGACAAGTTGCCGTGACAATCAACAGTATTACCGTCAGGAATTTTTATTATCTGACTCTAAAAACACTTGCTCTTAGCCTTTGCGTTGCGAAATCTTGTAAATATTTGGTCCCTTACTTAGTCTTCCTCCTTATTTGGATGTCTTGTGAGTGTGCTGTTAACCTTTCGGGATCGAGGAAGCGCGGCCTCTGCATCCCTGATTCTAACTGGCAACTTTAGACGCTCTGCTCCACCTCCTCTCCATCTCTAGCCCCCAGCGTGCTACGTCCAATAGTGGCACGCTGAGGGTAAAAGATGCAGAAGAGGTGGTGCAGACCATCCAGAATTGCTAGTTAGAGATACACAAGCCGTGGGCTCACGGTTCGAAAGCGTTATTCTTAAGAGAGCTTGAAATACTCGGCCAACGGGTAGATGACTTTTGCAACGATTCCGGCAGATCCAGATGGGATAATACAGAGATTTTTTATTTTTTGTTCTTTGTAAGTGTTGTTTACACTGACCGATCTTTTCAGAAACGATCATTTAGCGTATACTCTCTTCCTTTTCTCTTATGCTTATATCTACAAGCAGACATTTGCGATACCGGGATCATTTTTCCTGGTAAGTACGATTTGATCTAAAAGATTTTCTCGGTTGTTTAGTTTTCTCACACAAGTTTTCAGTTTTTGATAGCTCTCAAAATCCAAGGATAGTGTAGTGAATGGTATGTTCGAACCTCAGGCAGGCGTTCATCTGTGTCTCACATCTTCCTGGGGCGCGTGCTGTGCAGAAGCGCCTCTGAAGAAGTGAGACACAGGTTTCACTTCCGCTCCAGGTCGATGTCTTGCATACCACTCAATAGTCGTAGATGTATAAATAGAACATCATAATTATCTTAACACTGCTAACTAAGGCAGTAACTGAAAAAATCTTGGTTTTTATATGTTATTCCGGGATGAATGAAAAAATGACCTTATTTTCTGAACAGGAGGTTTTCATAAGAGTGTTAGTAACCACTCGAAAGCTCAGATCTCTGGTTACTGGCATATGTAGCCGTTTTTCAAAAATACCCTTTTTTAACGTTCTAAAATTCAAGATATAAATACATTTTTACATCGGTCGCGCACTTTTACTATTACTTCGTTGGAAGCATGAGAAACATATGATCGTGTAGAGGAAATCTCGCAACATTAGATTCGTGCGTTTTATCTGGAGTTTCTTTTGAAGCGGAGAAAAAATTTCAAATCAATTAGCAAAAAGTCAACCCCATATGTACAACGCGCCAACGCAATTGATTGGTCGCCATATTGAATCCACGGCCAGCATCCGACCACGTCCAGCCCATACTTTAGCCAAAAACAGTGCTCGCATATGTGCAACTTAATCTTATTTTCCCTGCTACATTACAGTGAAACGGTCTTTCCAGAAAATGACCACATTGTTGGAATCGTGGAAACTTACGCTATCAAATGGGTTCCCTCATTGTTCCAGGGAACACCTGTGTCCTGCGAGAAATATCCGCGTGTGAAGAACAAATATTTTCTTCCTGTTGCAGTGTCACAAAAAGGCTAAAAGGAGCACGTAGAGCAGTAGCCAGAGATTTGAGCTTTTGATGATCACTAAACTCTTATGAAAAATTCTTGTCCAGCGAAAGGGTTCATTTCTTCATTTGTCTCCTGATAGCACGAAGGAACCGAAATCTTGCACACTAGTTTCCAGAATCTTCTTGCTGGAGCCCTTTTCGGCGTCGTGATTGGTTCTATTCTTGTCTGCATATTGAATCCTATCGGTGCCTCAGGATGCTTCCTGCTTTCTGCTATATTCATGCGGCCAATCATCGATCGATACTTTTCCCATCGACTGTTGACCCTTCGGAGGAAGGTACACATTTTAAAAGACCACCTCTTCAAGTCTCTGTAGTAATGAAATGCTTTTGCAGGTGACATCTGAGCGAGAGCGATTGTTTATATTTCTCGTCGGTACTCGAGTCATTCCTTTCTGTCCCCATTGGCTTCTGAATATCTGTTCGCCATTTATGGATGTGTCATTGCTTATGCACGCGACCACTATATTACTAGGCGAGTTTCGTAGCCTCCATTGCATCTTTGGGTGTTCCTATCAGTTTTTGGACGTTCTTTTGGCCATACATCCAATATATTTTTGAAGATGAAGATATTTCCAGAGTCTTGCAGAAGTTCGGTTTCTTGGTAGGCACCTCGAAATAGTGTAATGTGAGGTTATAGGGCGTTCTTCCTGGAATATCGCAAAATCGGACAGAACTTCTTTTGTTTTCTTGGTCAATTGGCAGCATCCACTGAAAATTACACACCCGTCGTCTTGAATTCTGATGCGAAATATTCCTTTCTTAGACTCATATCACTACGTGCCCGAGGTTGGTATTTTCAGAAACAATGACTAAAGTTTGCGGCGACTCGAACCTCCCTTGGAACCGCTAAACTGTTGGAGAGAGATCACCAGTGTGTTGTTACACACTGAGAATAATATTGTTATTTACTTTTCGCATTTTTCTGTGATGAATACTATTTAGTGTGTTAAAACACACCAGTGGCCTCTTCCAAATAAGTAGTTCAGCAGCTTTGAAGAAGGCAAAGCTGCCGTGAAACGTGAGCCATGAGCTTTAAAGCAAATACCAATCTCGCTCGGGGGGAGAGGGGGGGGGGGGGTGGGGTGAGGCCGACTGGTTGTGATGCTCGGCGCAACACTTTCTGGCAATCGACAACGAACCCTCAACCCGGCTGTCCTCGTGGTTGTAAAGAGCGTGCTCGACGAGTATTCGACGATTTCTGTGAAGAAAGCGGTGAAACGAATTGAATTCCTGTGATATTGGAATCTGCACAGCTTAAAATTGTGTTGCAAATCAATTAAGGTGTTGAATAGAGTAAAATGTTGGAAGTCGAGGTTTAGTGAGAGTCGGTCTTTTAGTTTATTGTTAAGTGTAATTGAATATCGGTCAATACTTTCCCGTTATCTACACCGTGTTCACCTCGTCAGGAATAACGTGATTTTGTTTTTTCTAAACTTCCAGAAATTTTTCGATAGCTCAAATCAAGGGAATTTCAATAGTGCGCATTATTCACTAAGTAACTTTTTAATTGCGCCGTAACAGTAAATATAATATTTTGTTTCACGCTTAAGCCCTTTTCGTGGAAGAGAGTATTTTCTACAAACGTTTTGATAACCATACGTTAGCACAAATTTCGTCGACTTCAACAATTTACTTGATATCTAAAAAGGACTTCTTGGTGCGCTGTAACAGTCAAAAGAAGATAGGGTTTTGCAACTTTGGCACCGGCTAAAGCGCGCTGCCTTGATGTCAGTATCGCACTGCCACGAAACCTATTATCCTTTTGGCTGCTACAGCGCACTAAGAAACCCTAGTGCTCATACGGTAGACAGTGACAAATCAAAAAACAATCCTTTTTGTTGGACAAGAGCTTTTTACAGGTATGTTAGTAATCATTCGAAAGCTGAATCGTTGTCTCGCGTTGTACGTGGCCGCTTTTCAAAAGACTTTCATAAAGCTGTAAAAATCAAAATAAAGTTATTTATCACACACGCCGCGCGCCTTCTTTTTCACCAAAGGTGTAATTCGCTGAAAGCACGACAAGCATATGAACGGAGGAAATCTCATAGTATCTGCATCATACGTTCTATCTGGAGTTTCTTTCGAAGTGGAAAAAATCTCCAGTTAAATAACAAATTTTGTATCTAACATGTCTAACGCGTTAGGCCATCGATTGATCACCCCGCCTCCTAGCCCTTAGATTAGCCAAGAAGCACATACGCGCTATATGGATCGTTCTTATCTTCCCTAATACACTGCAGAGAAACGGTCTTCCAAGAAAATAAGCACAACATTGGTTTTGTTAGATCTTACGCTATTGAATGATTACTAATAGTCTGTAGAAAGAGCTTTCTTCGCCGAGAAATCTACGCTTGGGATACACAAACGTTTTGTTTTTGCTACAGCGCTATCAAAATAGCTTTTCAAAAAGCAAACATATTTTTAAATTCTTCGATGTTTATGAAGGTCTTCTTCGAAAAATGCCTACGTACAGTGCTATTTAGAAATTTAAGCTTTCGAATGCTTACTAACATTCCTGTAGAATACTTGTCCAGGGAAAGGGATTGGTTATTCATTCGTGGCCGTCTCATATATAACTACCGAAATCTTTACAAAAAGCCAAATTTATCATCAGAATTATCGAGATTTATGATATCGAAATGTTATTAACATTCTAGGGGAAGTGATCTGACAAGCGGAATATGCGCTACAACGCGCCCTGTGTGAAACATAAACTCTCCAGAGATAAAGCAGCCCATGGAAATTTCTGAGATTTGAACTACAGATGATTACCAAAGCTCTGATTAAAATGATAAAACGCGTTCTTTCTAAAAGGTAGAAATAAGGTGCCGATAATGCTAACGATCAAAACTTGCGAAAGCCAGTCTTCTATAATTGTTACGGCTCACTAAAAGTCTTCTCCAAGAGCCAGGTAGATCATGGAAATTATTGAAGTTTGTGCTATTGAACGGTTGTTAAAAGTTTAAGGAAAACCTTTGTATCTTGAGAAATACTTCAAGGAGAAGCAGACTTTCATTTTTAATGTTACAGCGCATTAAGAAAGTAATTTTAGAAACAAGTACATCAATGAATCTCGTGATTTAAGTTGTCGGATGACTGATAGAACTTTGAAAAATAGCTAAATACGATTTTTTTTTCACAGGACTGAAACAGGGTAGAATAGCTGGAAAGAACCGAATGATCTTATTTGCTCACAAATACGATTTGTAAAGAGTTGAATTGTAGTTTCATTGTCAGTCAACGAGTTGTTTTGTTCCAGGTCTAATTCCGTACAATGTGCTTTGTGTTCGAGCTGGTCGTATGTTAGCAGATCTGAACACGATCCATGATGTATTGGATCTGCGAACAATTGCCGAGTTGCTAGCTGTAGCAATTTTACTCGTTTCCATTGGATGTTTCGCAAAACGACGGCAAAATAATGATGATGAGTTGCAACAATCTTCTACCAAGTAGCAGTTAGAAACCCATTAGTCGCTTTAGTGCATTTGACTCTTTAGTAGTTTCAGTAGGTGGGAAAACACCAGTTGCTCCTTTTGCATAGAGCTTCAGCTTCATGAGTATAGCAAGAGAGTTCGACCCATGTTATATCATCTGACGCCTTTTTACGACCGGTATCTTCATAATTTGAAGCTTTTGACAAAGCATAAATTGAATACTTCTTCTTTTGACCTTAATTTAAGGAGTGATCCTTTGATTTATAAACATTTATCAGGGCTTTTGCTCACCCGGAGAAGGTATGTGTAATGATTTTGCCGTAGTAAGTCGTTTTGAAACGTCCGCTCTTATCCGACGCATTGCCTTGTATTTTATTTTGTAGCTTTATGTGCGCCTATGATTTGCTTCGTTTTTAGATCTGTGATTTTCTTGAGGGTTTTGAAAATGTTTGATCATTAAAATTGTCGAAATTGCCTTTTTAGTCTTGGATTTTCAAAGTATTTAGTGGGTAGGGGATAAAGGGAGGGGAGGGACATTTAACGACAATTCAGTTCGGTTTTTATGGGCTAAAACTGCCTTTTTTATTTCGACCTGAGTAAGACATGATCACACAACGATGAAATACGTACAGGCAGCCTTTTAAGACTTGCGATGTTGTCGTGTGGCACGAGGGTGGCGATTGAGCTATTCGTGACGTTTTGAAGCTTCGTTGACGGAGAAGTCAATAAGACAGTCTTTCACTTCCCCACGGTTGATTACCAAGTCCCAGGTACTGTAAGAGTAATCGTCAGCTTCCTACTTTAACGAGAATTATCTTCTCCAAGAGTCTTACGTTCTCAGACGTTTCCGTCGATTCCATTTTCCTCATCATGATCTCTTTCACTCAAATAATCATTTTCAGGGAACGAAATGAAGGTCACTTTTCTAGTGAAAGCTTACCAGATATACAGTGAACGCCTCTTTTGTTGCTTCTACCAAGTACTGTTGTTAGGTACACAAACTGCAAAGCCAACAATATTATCTCAAATAGATATCGTAATAAGAAATGAGAGGGGGTGGCGAAGTGGTTATTGATGTAGTAAATCAGAAATCAAGGTGATAAGTGATGCGGTGGATCGATTTCCTTCCTCTGCACTCTCTTGCAGTTTTCAACTGAATGCATGTGAACGCTTAGCTTGGTTACTTTAGAAATTGCAAAGAGAATCGTCTCAACAAGCATTCCGAGATATTTACAAAAAAGACTGTGTACACGCATAGAAAGCAAGAAGTGCTGGGATCCGCACAGTATCTGTGATCGAGCCATCGAAGAGAGACCCGCTCGACAATTTTCTGACTGGGTCCGTGATGTGCACGGATGGACAATCAGAGCTAGGGGAAGTTCCCAACGTTTTCGACAGTCGTTAAGGATTGAAGAAAAGATAAAGCACTCGTCCGTGATCAATCCCTGAGGGATGCGCATGCTTTCTACTCAATTCGTAGCATTTTGTGAAGTGAGTGGATGCTCATCTAACCTTTACAATGACTTGCGGTGGCCTACAGCTGTATCTACTCGGTGCTGCTTATATTTCCAGACAAGTCTGGTATCAGTTTACTGACCCCGAGGGATGGATGGTTTGGTGAGCCATGAGCGCGAGATCGTTTAGAAATGAAACTGGGATGAAAACTGCTGTTGCGAAAGAATCCGCAGCATTTTATATGTCTAAATATGAGGTATACAAGCATACCGTATATTCGCCTTCGCTTTTAATTCGAGCGTTTATAGCTTCGCATCCAACCTTCAGGCATAGTTCTGTAGCGGCCGTAATGGATGATCCTTCTGACATGCCCACCATCACGCCCTGAACATTCCTAAAAGCGATCGTGAAGAGACATAGCTGTATCATCACGGACATATTGAATCTACCTGATTGTAGTATGTGAGAAATAATGGTTTCGATTGAACAGATTTGGAATCTTCCCCATACTGATCTCCTTCAGAAATGATCTTACTGCTCGTCACCTGAATTTTGAATGATCTGAGACTACTTCTACATGCTAATTTATTCTGGCACCTTGTTTCAAGGTGCTCATCAACCAATCAATCAGTCCTACTAAAGATTTCGATACTAAAATTGAAGAGGAGAAACATGAGAATTCATGGTGCTAGACAAATTCTAGATAGGCGCTTGCATTCGACTGATTGAACTTTGAGGTGAAGGGAGGGTCTGGTTACACGAGACGAGTTACGGTTCATTCTATTGCGTTACTCCTGCTGCTGAATTGTTGCCTAGTTTTTACATGATTTTCCTGAACCATTGCTATTTGGGTTACCCATCTGTGAGTTAACATTCCTAGTATGTCATCTCATGCGACGGTTCCTACAGACAACCTGCTCTGTGAGCTTGTTTTGAAGTATACCTGAGAAATTGTAACTATAATGTAATTCATCTTTCACGTTAGTTAATCGTCACCAGTATGGATAAAACGCGGGTTCGACTCACGCCTGAGGTCATATTTCGCTCAGCACTCAATTTTCTTGAGTATATGTGAAACATATAACACTGCGAAAAAGCAGTAAAAACACTAGATTTTCGAGTGTTAATCTAGTATTCTGGCCCGAATGGTTGTTATGTTGGTCGCGGCACGTGTGGACTCGAGCTCCACTCCCCATTTCTCCCCGACAGTCATCAACAACGTCCTATGGAACACCACAGCAAGGCTATCCTTGAGATTGCAAGAAGATTCGCTCAGTCAGTTCTACGCCGATCAATAAGAAGGAAAAGGAATTGAATGCTAGAAGTACTGTATCCGCACGAAAAAAAAAACGCTGTGATGATGGATGGAATAAAGTGCTAAAAATTCATTATTTAGCTTCGATGCGACTAATTCACTTCTTGATACGATCGTTTTAAGTTTCGTTTTAGAATGATGGAAAAGTGTTCGAAATGGGCTCAAAAAGCTCCAAATAGTCTTGGAAGTCTATAACTGCCCTGCACATGCCGTACGTTAAGGGTTAGGCTTTGATCACCTCAATCACCTCAAACGAAGCTTTGAATAAGAAGTGATTATTAGAAAGTAAACTAGTACCAAAAAAAATACTATAGATCAACGTTATATCATTAGCAAAAAAAATCCTAGAATGAATTCCTTTTTAAGCTTCTTAAGCCACTTTTTTCAATATTCTATAATTTTGATTATTCCACACTTCAAACACATTAACTTAATCGTTTTCCACACTCGCTTCATATCCTACTTCCTAATCGCTGTGGGTTTGTGCAACAGGTTCAGCCGTATTGTTTAGAGGTTAAAAGCTTGCAATTAGCTGATATATATTCCTAATTATCATGAACGCGGGACTTTTCTTTGGCCGTCTCTTAGTGCTGCATTATCACGTTACGTTGTTCTAGAATCTATGTTTTGTTGCTTTATACATTTTCAAATAGTTGGTCTCCTCAAGTTATTGTCATTTTTTTTATCTATAAGCACGGCTCAAACACAAATTGTTCACCTTCGTAGACCAGCGTAAGAGGGTTTTCAATAACTGCGTACAATTTCTCAATTAAGTAATTGTGGCCTTGAGAGCAAAATCAATATCGATTTCTTATATTCCATAGTTATTGAAACTCTGTAGAAAAAACTGAAAAAGTGAATTCACAGCCTTCCACTAACTTTTTAATAACCTTTGTTACGAAAAATTGCAAATGTCTAAATTGAGCTTAGTCTGGGCAGACAAATTCTCGCTGTTGTGGAAAGTGTCCTCACGTTACAAAAAGGTTGCATATTATTCTCACTGTGCATTCAAATGAAATGCCAACTCAAGTACTTCCTCGCAGTACGGGTCTTGATTTCTCATAGTGAGGGGCGTTCAAAAAAGACTTCAATTTGCACGAGGCCTCAAGACGACATGCCACACGATCATGATATAAATGAAAAAGTGCCTTTTGAAAAATGTGCGTTCCAGAGTAGCTTGGGCTCGAGTACAGTTTTTCCTTGAAACATTGTCGGCCTTCCAAATTAATGCAGTTCATCTCAGCTCTTGTCGCTTGCGGCAACGGTCTTGAACGAGAAGTGCAACGTTTTTAGGTAATGATATTAAAGGTAATCAATGGGGTGCTCTCCTCGATGGTGGTAAACGTGCTGATACTGATCAGGTGGTCGAGAAAGATAGCTGTTTGAATTTGTCCGATAGGGGTCTTGGTTGCGTATTGCTTTCCCGGTGTGTTCGCATCCATTTATAAGGATAGAATGAAGAGGGTTTCGATTTTCTGACCCTGGAAGGCAAGCAAGGACGGGTGAATCCTCTTATTGAACAAGGGATTGGTTAGCTCTTGTTGTAAGGAACCTTTAGCCACTGCGTTACTCACACCCATCGTGCCCCATATGTTTACTTATAGAGTGTAGAATTTCCTGTGATGTTCTTTACTTCCTCCGCGATTATGTGCGTTTTTTCATATATGCGTTGTGTTTCTGCCCGTACATTTTGGTCCTCTTGGACACGCTTTTTGCGGCCAATTTCACCTCACAGACCTTTTGTGGTAGATTTTTCGCAGCATTCTGATAGCTTGCTGATTACAGATGTTATTCTGGAGAGCGCCTATGGATAAGTTTCGCAATGCGCTTTACATGTAGAACCCCGTTTTGATGGTGGAATGGAATCGGTGATTATGGGAACGTGAAAGAGACATCGAAATGCATCTCAACTACCATACAAAGCTATGCAAAAGCTTATTAACACTGTGATTACATGACAGATAATTTTTTTCATCACACTTAAGAGTTGACAAGAAGAGGTGCCCAAAACTATGTCAGAACGTACACAGAAGAACATAGCTGATACGTAAGAGTCGAGAAGACACGGAAGATATGTGTGACAACGATTTGAACTAAGAGAACGATAACGTTATGAGACTCGACGGACTCTCTGATTATCAACAATATATTTTCCAAGCATTTTTTGAATTCAAACACAGGTTTTTCAATAGAACACTTTGCAAAACACTAAAGCAGCAGTCGCCATCTATGGTGACACATTCATTACATCATCATGTGTTCTTGATTATCTCTCATTTGTTCATCTCTTCCTTGTTTAATATATGACTCTCGATGACAGAAAGCAAAAAAACCTTCTAGACTTTAGAAATATACTTTTCAAATGTGATGGAGTAGGTGAAATGTGTGCTATTGGGAAATGGGTCTGATCTGCAGTGGTTTTCATCAGTCAAGAAATGAATTGTTATATAAATGATTGAGGTTTCAAAATTAAACTATCTCTTGGGCATATATAACTCGTATATGTACCATATTGCTACTAACGGGTTAGAAACATTCAAAGGGATTCTGAAACATAGCGTTGCAGACATCATTGTGTTTGTCAAAGATGGCAAACGTAACATTATTGACATTAACACTCTTCATTTTTGCTGTTTTTGGCAGGAATTTAGCTAAAAGTAGCTCTCGGCCTCTGCCCATACATATGTAAACTTCAAACTGCACCTCCGAATGGAAATATGGACTTGAGCCTGGTTGACTCTGTCGTGGCACAAATGCATTCCCATTCATCATATTTCTTCGCCAAGAACACCTTGTTACTGTGAAACACTGATCTAATGAGCTGGAAGTCATTCCCATGTATCATGTTTCTTCACCAGGAACACCTTGCTGCGGTGGAACGTTGAAATAGTGAGCTAAAAGTCATATGAAAACAGAACCAAGTAAAGTCCGCTACAGTATCTGTGAAAGTTCGGGATATTACTTGATTTGCATTGGTGCCCTCTCTCTTCTTTTTCTCGAAAGTAAATATTTAACTCTTTTCGATGATTTCGCACATTTTGTACCACTTCACGCGACGTCGTGTCTCACTCAGCTACTGTATTGGTGGCGCCGTGTCTCGTGACAAGGCAGGTAGGTAGCATCTGAGGTCGATCGTACCGACTGCTTCGCGGGCGACCGGCGCCGAGGTTTCCTTTCAACGGTGCTACCGAAAGGGTTAAAGAGGCAATTCTGAAGCATTTCTGCGCAGTAGTTGAAAGTGGCAAGCGCAGGCTAATGTGGCGATAGACAAAGTTATCACCTCAGTTGTGTTGACTACATCGCGAACATTATACCAAAATCAGCATTCTTATGTCTTTTGAATTTCATTCTAATTCTGAGTTTTACGACATATTTCGACAGTTTCGTACCTGTATCTGCCGTTGTGTAGGATCGGTGTGTCGTGATTTGTGTGATATTTGGCTTACATCTGTGGCCATCTGTCGTTGGCGTCCTAAAATTTCAATCTGTAAATATCCCATCTTTCAACCTAAATAGTGCTTACCAGTAAGTAAATCGGCTTCTGTTGGTGCCAGTGAAGGCGGGTTGGTTGCGGGATCTAATCCATATGTGGGTTCTAGTACTGGATATGTGTAGCGAAATAGAGGAGTTGTTTTGTGAACTAGTGGTGCCTTTTCTGATGGATATTTTCTATCGTCAGGCCTATGAGATCCTATAGATCCTACAGAATCTGCCTCTGTGCGGATGTTTTGACGGTTTGATAGCCATCGAGGCCATAGAGTCAATGTGGTTACCAGAGGGCGGCGACCTGTACGCTGGTGGTAAAGGAGGTGTTGAAGCATGAGACAATACTCTTGAGTCCGGGGACTCAGTATTTGGCGATTCACGGTCTCGCTCATATGGTGACTCTAGATTCCTTCCTGTATCTCCACCGGAAACAGGTGTATATTCTGAATTCCTCGTCGGCAGCGAGATATGCGATGTCGATTCAGTGAGCTGAAAAATTGATGGCATAACTGCGCTCGAATATGGATTGAATTATATTAGGTTGAAATAAAAGTTCTGGGGCAGTTCTACAATACTGAAAATATGTGCATAAAATTCCAAATAAAAACAGGAATAGCTATTCAAAATATAAGCCGTCGTTTTGTACGACTTCCTCCCATCGGTCCGCCAAGGTTGGGATATGATCGAAGTACTTTTCCTCTGACTTCGACTTCGCTCATTCCGTGGATTTCAAAGCAGTGGTGACAAAGTTCGACTCTACTGGCGTCCTGCGCTTCAGTGAAATTTTGCATATTTTGTCGTGGCTTCTTTTGAACAAGGTTAACTTAATGGAGATCAGTCAGCACAGTTGTATGAGAAACATGTAGTTGGGTTGCCAATTCGCGAGCACTTGACGACGGTTTATCTTCCAAAGCAGCAATCAATTCTTCGTTGTTCAATCTTGTTGGACGTTTTGAACGTGGCTTGTCTTTGAGGTCAAGGTCTTTGGCATTCAGAAGCGTTGAAAGCAGTGTCCAGCAGCAGATTCTCTTGTTGTGCCTTCTCCTACAACTTCGTTGATTTCATTAAGTTCAGCTCAATGTGAAAGAACCTTCCTCCAATAATGACGCAATAAATCATGAACATCAACTGTATCGTTGGGCTTAGCGGAGACTCCTACTGAAGTGAAAAACGGACCGATAATAACTAGGTCTTATATGGGAAAATCCAACATGAGAACTGTAATATTCCTATGATATGCATGTGAGTTATTTCATGCTTATTAGACTGCCCCAGAGCTTTCTTTCAACTTAGTAAAGGACTATACAAAGAGTTCTGGTAAATTTTTTGAAGTTTCGTTTTTATGCGCAAATTAATAACAAGAACAATAATAAATATTTCTCAAAGTGTAGACCACAATTTTGTACGACATTTTGCCATTTTTTTTGTTCTCCTTGTGGTTAAAGTGGAATTTGTACAAAATCTTGATAACGGTCAGCTGCAAGACACCAAGCTCTTCAGCCAATCTACGAATGCTCGATAAAGATGCCGCATTCAAAGCGGCTTGTGAGTCGTCCTGTCTGAAAGAGATAGCTCGCCAGAACGTGACACGTCTTCGAGATCAAAAGTGCTTTCTTTGAATTGCTCAAACCATCTGCCCATAGTCGATTTTGTCGTCCTACCAGTACTTTCACCCTTATTGGTTTCATCGCGGCTTTAGGAATCATTAAGCACACGCATATCATACTGTTCAATAGGCAATTTTGAAATTAAATAGATGATCCGGACAAATATATATGAACCTATCAATAAAGAGCGACACAAAAATGTCATAAATGGAACCTTCAAAAATCTCCTAGAACTTCTTACTTAGCCTAATACGGCTTCAATTTTCCCAACGATCCAAAATGTTTGGATGCATGTTGTTGAATTCGATATGCTGGTGCACACGAAACACACGCTTTCCTATACTAATCCGACTATGAATTATGCGAAGGCGTGAGAGTATTCGGCAAACTGTGATAATGTCAGACTGACATTCAAAAGCGTTTGTGATTCACAGTTGTTTGTAAATAGTCTTTAAATGTCGCGGTTGTCGATTTGACTAACGCGTTATGCCAACTTTCATGACGATCTGACCGTTCTATTGTGGAAGAATTGAAATATATGTGACTTACCCTTGGTTGCGAACCATAGCTGTGATTCGGAGAACTGAATGGATCTTTTGGTATTGAGGAAGAGATGTAGTAGGGAGCTGATGGCCTGTATGATGGAATGGGTTGTATGATGGTTTTTGGCGAAATCGCGTTCGAATGAACAAGCGTAGTCGGAACTGCTTCACGAGAGCATCCACAACTTGTACATCCGCAGTCCGTAAGCGCTAAACACATCATAGCAATGCATCTACAGTAAAATTTGTGATCGTCACTGCATTATACTAATACTCCCTCTGTAATGGACAATTTTCTAATATTCCAAATGCTTAGAATGATTTTGAGAGACTAGTAATTATATGATGATATTTTGATCCTCATAGGTTTTAAGAAAAGGCCAAACGGCTGGCTGTATACTGAAAGAATCTTTGTCGCATAGTGTTGAACATGTTATCAAAGCCATTATTCTGCATGAAGCAACAAGGAAGGTGGCTGTTCTGGAAACTCTTCAACATCCAACTAACTAATGTAATGCTCCAGTTAAGGGCCTCATCTTCAGCTCTCGAACATCAAAAAAAAAAAAACAAAAAGGCTACTAAAAATTTTGGGTGAAACCTTCGAAAAAAATTCAAAATAGTAAGAGTTATCCGGCATATTGAAACTTGAGCTGTGGATCAAGAAAACACTCGAAATGAAAGATAAAATAAAACTACTATACATCTAGATAAACTGGAGGTTTTTTGCTCTGGTTGTTCGTATTTCCCGACAAATCAGTGTCAAGGAAAGGGAAAGGAAAAGAAAGATGTACATTGAAGCTTGAACATACAACATCTTTCAACACCTGACGTACCGTTAATCACAGCGTCACACTAAAATCAGTAATCATTGAGCAATCAGTTGTTTAGTAAGAAATTAGTAAGGAATCAGCGAACTAAATTCTTGACATGATGTGCTATTGTGGGGTTTCATCGTGATAAATGAGTTCTATAAATCTACAGAACAATCTAGCGTTTGATAGATTTGAATCTTTGAAACTTTCAGAAGGTTTGAAGCGCAATCGAGTCTTGCAAAAAATTTCAACGTAAATGTCGCAGCTACAAGAACCTTCGAATGTTGTGGAGCAGCCATTTTCTTTTTCTGGTATAAAAATCGGTTTGCTTACTTGTTTTTGATTTTGAGGTAAGAAGTTGAATGCGTAGAAGATCAAAAGTAATTTTTTGTGTGCTTCACAGTTAGAATTTCATTTTCCTAGTTAAAGGTTCCCTTTAAAAACTTCATGAGTCCTCTTGAAAATTGAGCATTGTGAGCAAAGATCTAAACAGCTTTATGGTGTTCGTTCTAAGTAATAAGATTCAACATGACCTGAGATATTTCGTTTTATACTAATGGGTTGTGTAAAAAGTTCGTGCCGTTTTGGTTTTTAACATGATTTTTGCAATTAATTGCATGTTTTGGAATCGTTCAATCGCACATTCTCTTGCGAACACTTTGGTACACAACTTACCTATACTTGCTCTAAGATGAAGCTGTTCTGGAGCAAATCCTCTTGCTACTCATGCACGAATGGCGCTTAGCAGAAAATGCTAGTGAAGAGGCGTGCAAGATCGATGGAGCTAAGGGCGATGATACGGTTGCGGAAAGGACAGCTAAAGTGATTCGCGGAGTTTAAAGCTGAAGAAAACTCAAGGGGTTTCAGTCGCGCTCGGGACGCTCATAGGAAGTTGTTTGTCAAGCTGTCCTTGAGGTAATCGAGAAGAATACTTCAATGACGTGTCAAATGCCAGCTGAAGAGTTTGCTTCAAACCATCGCCAACATTCTGCATAAACTGGGTGGAGTCTGAAAGAAGTCACAGTGGGTGCCACTGGGATTACGGAAGCCCAGAAGCCGTTCTTTCTGCAACCGATCAACGTCCGAAGCTCCAATGATATTGCATGCTGGTTCACCGGCATTTTCTCCTACGTGCCATTCCTGTACGAGTAGCAATTGAATTCGTTTGCAATAACTCCATCTTAAAGCTTGTACAGGCAAGTTGGTACCAAAATGTTTCCGAAAAAATCCACAGTTGAACGATACCCCAATAATGAAATTACATTGCAAAAGTCATACTTAGAAGTAAAACGGCACGACTTTCACAAACCTATTGAAAAACGGCTAATGTTGCAGCAAATGCATTGAAAGCAAATTACCCTGTGTGTTGACTTTTCGTCGGCCACCAATCCGCAGTTACGGAATATGATACAAGTTAACATAGTGGTGTTCTAACGGGATTACTCGAAGTATGTGAGCCAACTATACATGTGAAATTGTTGAAGAAACTGAAACACTCATCAAAACATCGTATGGTAGTGATGGTGGACTTCCTTCGAAGGTCAACTGCACTGGTCCGGTGTATGGGACCACTTCCTTTCGTTTGGAGAAGTTAAACCTTGTTCTAGTCTTCGACTGCATTGAAGTCTACTGAGGACTGATTTCGACTGACGGCTCAGATGTGCTCAGTAAGCTTCTATTAGATGTCAATCAATTACTGTATTTAGATTGTTGTTGCTGATAGGTGCCTACATTCTTTGTCATAAAGCGTACCTTTCCTTTGTGAGACCTTTCGAAGCACGCTGTAGGTTGTAAGCTCGTCGTCGACCCATGATTATGACAATTCCAGCTGTTCCCGTAGAAGTATGTCCACATTGAAACTCACTAGCCGATACAGTGTAATGTTTATGCTTTATGAGCAGGTACCCAGGTAACTCCAAATCAGCTCAGACTCGTTGTAAATTAGTTCCTAGAGAAGCATAGCAATAATGAGCTACCAGACGTGACTTCAAAAACCGCATCGAAAAAACTGTCATTTTTTGTTTAATTTAATTTTGCTTTCAGTAATCAAAGTTGTGCTTGCTTCGTAAACCAAAGCTACCAGACCACAGCTATGGATCGCCACAGGCTTTCCGTGAAAAGATTTTAAAAAAATTATGGTTTTTTTTCACATTTTAATCCGTTCTCTGTGAATGTTTTTTTTCTGTTCATGTTCCAATTCTTTTTGCAATTTTTTCAACTGGCCTCGCATATGGTGCCGATCTCAGCATTTCTGTCATTCCGTTCATCGCCTTAAACATATCATCAACGGAAATCGTCGAGAATTCCATGTGCATTCCAGTGCAACATGAAGACTTTGTCTACTTTTTAAATGTCGTTCGACGCGGATTAAGTAATACTTCTTTCAATTCCGGGAAACTTCTTTTACAACCTGCCTTCTTAGGTCTTCATCATTACGTTTATAAACAAGAGAAAGAGAGAGCTTTCATTTGGGAAGTACAAACAAAGATCTTAATCTCCATAAGAAATTCGACATTTTTATAGAGATTATGATCTTTGTTAGACCGAAACGGGACAGAACTAAACCTCACAGGTGATTTGTACAGCAACTGTTACCTTCGTCCTTCTCTTTCATCGTTCGTCTCACATGAAGTTGTGAAATGCGGGAAGCAAATTTTCCTGCGTGCTCTTATATTGATGTTTTTGATTCATTTTCAAACTTTTTATGTCAGTGGATTAAAAATTAAGAGCAATCGAACTACTTCTTATGTGAGCTAAAATGTGAACTTATGCTATGAAAAATACTGGCAAGTTTTCATTGACCAAGGAACAGTCAGTGAGCTTACGGCATCACGTTGTTGCTTGAGCTTGATGGTAGGAAAGAGGCCATGAAGACGAATAATTTCCGCGTCGGCTCACTGCCTCTGCCAACAGGATCAAACATTTGAGAACGGCACATATGAAGCATTCACACAAGCAATCGGTTCAATGTATTTGCTTTAGATATGCAAACATGACTTCGCTGTTTTCTTTTTTGCTGTAATAGTAGTAAAACTGGAGGTATGCATATCCATTTTTTTGTTTGAAAGTGCGTCAAAAAGCGTTATTCACCCACATGTTTATATACAAGAAATATTTTAAATGATGATTTCTATAGGGCTTAGAAGATGATGACTTGTGTACCCAAAACACGCATTTGCGTAAAACTTATCTTGCAGATTCATCAACCAAAAGTAATCGAAACTGCTTAAATTTTGTATCATTCCATTGCGCATTTCCTTGTAAGCATTTTCGTATACAACTTGCCTGTGCTTGCTGTAAGATGAAGCTGCCCTGAGAACAAATTTGCTTGCTACTCACGCACGCACGGCGCATAGGCAAAAATGTTAGTGAAGGGGCGCGAAAGATTGATGGAGCTTGGAGCGATCATCTTGGATCAAGTACAGACAAATTATATACCAAAATCTCCCAAGAAAATGCAAAATTGAACGATACCCCCATTATGCAATTTCACTACAAAAATCATATTAAAAAACCAAAACGGCACAAACCTTGCAATTTTGCTGCATAATGACCCCCGACCTCATATTGCAAGCGCCGATTGGAAATGTCATAAGAGAACTGAGGTTAAAGGTTTTGAAAGGTTTATGAAGGTTTTACTTAACCTCTTCTACCCTCCCAACGTCGCACCTTCAGTATACCAGTGAATCTAATCTGATCCATTAGATCGACTGTTTTCAAAACTTCGTGATAAGTATTCAAAATAATTCCAAAAAAGAATGTTTTTTTGAAATTACAGCAAAGCGGCAGAGTCATATTTGCGCATTCAGGAGAGTGACTAGCTATAAACAAGAGCATTTCAAAGCATCACAACTGAGTCGGAAGTTTAGAAAGCGCGGCTTGATTTGACAAAAATCATTGAGAAGAAAGTGATTTGAGAAAAATCAGTGAGATTACCGCAGTGAGGTATGTTGAGAGTCTTCAGCCTAGCAAAAAGAATCGTTGGGTCATCGAAAGTTGTGGCATGAGAAAAGATTCTACTCCAAAAACTCACGATGTGAGAAAATGGCAAAAAAGTAAACATTTCGTGTAATCAAATTCTGTGGGAACGTTTGCTCAACTGGTTAGCCAATGCAACTATTTATTGAAGTATTATGGATCCTTTCATTATTATTTGAGCCAACATGTCATGTGGTCTGGTAAAGGCTCTTGTACAGCCCGAGACACGTGTTTCGTCCTTACAGACTTATCAGCCGGGCAGAACCCGTCGTCTGTCGATCTTTTCATAGTCAGTTCTCTCGGAGGCGTCACACTGCTTATATATAGTTATCGACGACCTACGCTTTACACTCTATGTCAGGTGAAACATTCACCTAACACAGAGTGTTTTCGCACTCGATTGCTAGCTGGCTGATATTTTTATCATATTATACCTTTCCTTCGAGTGCTTTATTAAGACCACGCTCAAATTTCAAAAGAGTGCGAAAACACTCTGTGTTAGGTGAATGTTTCACCTGACATAGAGTGTAAAGCGTAGGTCGTCGATAACTATATATAAGGAGTGTGACGCTCCCGAGAGAACTGACTATGAAAAGATCGACAGACGACGGGTTCTGCCCGGCTGATGAGTCTGTAAAGACGAAACATGTGTCTCGGGCTGTACAAGAGCCCTTACCAGACCACATGACATGTTGGCTCAATAATAATGAAAGGATCTATTGAAATTTGAGCGTGGTCTTAATGAAGCACTCGAAGGAAAGGTATATTATGGATCCACCGTTACAACAGAACAGTGTCGTCAGAAACTTGGCAACGTTCGTCAAAACTGTAACGTCTGACTGTGGAGAATAAGTATTTCATGGGAACCATTTAGGTTATGTGACATCCCTTGACTACTTAATGCCAAACCATCACTATGAGAGCAGAAAAAATTGTGATGTGGGATTCCACCTCCTCGAGCAAACTAGTCACAATTTTTGAAGGTTTTTTTGCAGGCTTGTCGATGAATCAGATACAAAATAGCAAAGCCGAGATACGTGCATTTGAAGTTTTTGATTAAGAATCAAATCTATATTCCGAAAAATCTGTAGAACCATGCTGCTGATAGTGAAAACTATTAGATGGCTGTTTATGGTCGCTCAAAACAAAAAATCGACTACAAGGAAGTTTGTTAGTCACAGTAAAAAGTGTTTCAAAAAGCGTACTTTTTTATTCCAAGTCGTAGAGAGCTACACTTTCTTGGACTGACGAAATGATTAGGAAATGTTAATTTAGCTGTCTAACGAAGAACGACAAAAAAATCTCCTATACTGCCGTTTTTGCCTATTTTCGCTCAGCTTAGAAAATGTGAGAATAGCATAAGTGCTATCCATTACCATTATATAGATGAGGAACGAACCTGTCGAGAGACAACCGTCAGCATTGTGCATCGAAGCGAGTAAGAATGGAATGAGCATACTGGGTAGAACTAGAAAGGAACTGCACCTCGCTTGTTTCTTTTTCTACGATCGGTCACTGGCGGGGCGTGCCATATCTCGTAAAACTGGATTGCGAATCTGAGTGGTAAAGTCCACGGGATTGGCCATTTATGCAAGTCTCTGACAGCAAAATTCAAATACACAGGCTGTTCTAGCAGCGTGAGTGTGCGTGATTGTGATTATAGTCTAGCTTCCATTTCTTCATTTGAAATTCTTGGTCTAAAATATTACAACTGCTATCATGATTTGATGCAATCCGTGTCTGCGTCAATCCATTCCTCTGGAGTTAATTGCGATGAGAATATAAAGCTTAATGACGTCACACGAGGGCTTCATTGGGATCAGACGACATATGATAATGATACCGTCTTATGACTTATCTTGAAAGACTTCACCAAAAACCTGGGAAGAAAAACAGAACACCTAAATGTAGTCATGAATGTGGAAGGATTCAAAAGATGCAGTGACTTTCAGAATTCTGGATCCAGAATGGCCTTCACACTCTTTGTTCGAACTGAGTTGATTCAGTTGATGTTAGTCATCCGACACAAAGACATACCGGAGCGCAGTGGTCAGAAGTGCCCTGCGACACGTGGTCAATGGTTCGATCCCGCACTCAAGGTTCATCAATTATTCCGTTTCCACGGCTTCCAGCAAATTAGAACAGACTTGCTCGGAAGGTAGCAATACTGGATTAATATATCGGTAGGCCACTGCAAGTCATTGCAAAGCTCAGATATGCATCCAATCACCTATAATGATGCTTGATGAAGTCGAATGCATGACGTATCCCTCAGAGAATGATCAACACTAAGAGGTTTATCTTTTTATTATGCGACTGTCTGTAATGGATGGAATTTCGCGTTTTTCTTGAGATTTCCACAATATTGCTTCTGAGAAGAAACGCCTACGCAAACATGGAGCAGTGGCTCGTTAATCTCACTGATTTATTAAGTTTTGTTTTGGATTATTAAGTTTTGAAATATGAAGCGGGTATTAATCATTTATTTTTTGGAAAATATTTTCATGAGTGCTGATTTGACTGGAACTTCAAACGGAAACGATGTTCATCCTATTTTGAGTGAGAAAGCGAGCAGCCGCCACTACGTTATCCATTTGCTATGACGTTGCCAGCAAAGACTGTATGACTTGCTCCTAGACGGATCACTGAATGCTCATTTTTATGAGAATTCATCTAAAAACAGCTTAATCAACAATGAATGTTTCTATCCAGTGCCCAACGATGATTTAGTGAAGATAAGGTGGAGGCGGGAGAAAGTCGAGTGGAGAACGATAAGAGAGATCACTTGTTAGGCAGTTGTGTCCTTTTCTACAAATTAATTAAAAAACGAATTGAATTTGCTTTGATCACGCTAATTCATGACTGCACTAATTTTGGCTCTCTTGGTACAAATGAAATGATTATACAGTGAACTGATTATGAAGGTGGTTGTCGTCAACTCTTTAAAGAAGAAGTTCCTTACTAAACTACTCTACAACATTATCTGCACTTTCAGATGGACACTGTAGACGTAAATTCTACTAAAGCCGAAATTAGTCTTTTTGTGGACTGAATTTAGTGAGCGACGTAATATCATTGGAAATATGGATGAGCATGCATGAAAGTACTGAAAAAAGATATCTGAAAATTTCATAACAAAAGATTAAGTTGATCAGTTGTTTAATCTAACAAATACATCTTGAATCTACTGTATTGCGCTGTTAATTTCGTTAATTTGATGAATTCTAAAAATTAGGTGGATCAGTTGTTTGATCTAAATGTATACTTCACATAAGGGTGGGCACAAACGGAGCATCAGAATAATTAAAAGGGCAGTTAGTCCTTGAACATTGAGGAGCCTTTATGGTCAAGTTTTTTCATGTTCTTATTTCACGAAACTGGACACCAGATATTGTGTAAATGTCAGCATTTTTCTTCGTTGGATTCTCCTCTCACATTGATACACCATGGATGTTTTGAGAATCGCGTGTGGGTACTCATTTAGGCTTGAGATTTTTGGTCTTCCTCACGTTTGTTATGGAATGTAGATTGAGTCGATCTTTTCAGAAATGTGAAAGAGCCGTGTTAGGGAATTGTTACATTTTCATTGCAGATAATGATCAGTTTTTGCGTAATGTGATGATAATTTGCTATAGATGATTTGATTTCGGCTTTACAAGCTTTGGAGGGATGAAGGACCTGCTTGGCTACGAGAAGAGCTGAACCAATACTTACTCGTAGTGGACGCAATAATGATGTAAAGAAACGAAGCTGCAATGAGAATGAAGAGGCGTGAATGTAAATGCTTACTTGTCCGTGATACGGAGGAGAAACGTCATCTCCATAGCGAAAATTGAAGTCTGAGTGAAGCGAGCTGCTTGTTGCTGACCAGTAGTGCATACGCAATGATCCTGGTTCCAGATCTCGTAGCGACTTTACCACTCACTGCGGTGTTTACGAAATTGCCTGACTTTTTAACCGATGATCACCTTTCTACAAAAGGAGGTTACGCTCGGACATTTCGACATCTTCAGTAATGCTGACGGTTTTTAGAAGCGTACGGCTTGAAGTGGAATCGCAAAACATTAAGTGGATTATGAAGCTGCTGCTTTGTTATTTTATATAAATTACCATATCATATGGCCAAAAATAAAATCTGAGTGGCTGTAAGGAGATCATGTTGCAGCACGCTCAAAGTAAAATTCCTTTGCTTTGTATTAGACGAATGGTCCTCGGTTCGATCCTACGCCATAGCCATATCAAGCCTTCCATTACTGAAGAATTGACAGGCTTGTCTGGGGAAATGAAAAAAGCTAGTTTGAAACATAAGTAAACCCAGAAACACATTTATCGCGATAGATATCCATTCGCTTATTTCGACGATGCTACGAATAGCATTAAATGCACGACGCATCTCTTAAGAAAAGATCAATAGAAGTGTTATCATTCCTTACCTTTTGTAAACTAATCTGAATAAATTTATTCGCAGTAGACTATTTAGTTGTAGTGTTCTATTGATGTTTTTTCATTATCGCTACTTCTTCAATCAGTTGATAACTATTTGTCAATCTTTAATCAAGTGAATACACAAAATAATGTGGAGTCGGATAGCTCCAGCAGCTACTGATTCACTCGTGAGAAAAAAAAAGGCCGGTAACTAAAATATAGTTGTACTAGCAGTTGAAATGCCATAAAGAATGATTAGAAGAAAAAGCTGAAATTTGAGCAAATCTCAAGTCAACGTGAATTTGAACCTCTGGCTACCCTTTTTTGGAGCTCGCATATTACGCACTCAACCATCGAGACCTTGGCTATTTCCTTTTTATAGCATGAACATCCATGAAATACTCTCGACTCGTCTTATGGTTACCTTGCATGAATTTCTCTTTTCAAAAGTTGCTGTTTGCATAGAGTTATAGAAAAATGTTCTTTTTTCTTGCTGATTTGTTATCGAGACTGAGGATTTTATCAGCTTTGTTGCACACCTCTTTCATTAAAGTTTGTAGAGAAAGTTTTTGAGCCATTCAAACTCTGCCATAAGCCTCTCATATCTATTACTGAATATGAAATTTTGAAAATTCAGGCGTTTCTGAACTGGTCTGTCGGGCAGTCGTCAAGAAGACGGAGGTGACAAAGTCGAAATGAGGCATGAAATGGTGCGCTGGCGTCTTTGGATCGCATCCTGGTGGTAGCACGCTCTGGTCGGAGTGTTGCACGCTTGGTTGCTTCCATTCCCATTGTTGACCTGGTTGTAATTTCCTCAGCACTAGCAGGGAAGTAGGAAACCAGAACTTGCGAACTTGCGTTCGGCATGCTCCACATAAGCACGTGTTATTCTTCCTCGTTGTGTACTTACAATTACACAAATTTTTGTGCAACAAATAATTATGCTTCGCACTCAATTGTTTGAAAGAAAGGAAAAAGGTGCTAAAGAAACTGTTTGGTTGAAACTATACAAATTTTCCAGTGCTGCGGAGAGATAATTGGTATACAAGTATAGTTTTTTTTTTTGCAAGCCCACATATTATAAGGTTGAGCAAAAAGTTTTGAAAAAATGATGAAAGTTCTGTTTTTTGACATCTCTGTGGCTTTCTCATTGATAGCTTTGTATCGATTCCAAAATGCCTACTGAACAGTATGATTTGCGTGCGTTGATACGTTATTGTCGGAGGGGAGGTTCAACGATTCTCGAAGCCATCGAGGAGATCAATGAGGGCGAAGGTGCTCATACGGATTCAAAATCTATTGTGGGCAGATGGTTCAAGTCATTTAAGACATTATTGCATTCGAAAACACATATTATTCTGGCCGGCCATCTGTTTTGGATGAAAGAGACATGCAAGCCGTTTTGGTTGGTGAGTCTTAATCGAGCACTCGTGATTTAGCTGAAGAGCTTGGTGTTTCGCAGCGAACCGTTGTCAGCAAGTTGCACTGACTTGACTTTGTCTATGAGAGGCCTCGTCGGAATCCACATGAGTTTAATAAGATTATGACCTCTTTCGATCAAACACTTTTTGTATGACCGTCGATCTGTGTCATTTGATGAAGTTTAGGAAGTATGTCAAGATTTTTACGGTTCAAAGGAGCCGTATTGGCACTTCAAAAATCTCGGCGATTTCAAAGATATGTTTGATTTTTGAGAAATACTTTTTTATACACATTGTAGCAACAAAATAACATTATAATTCATGCCTAATTTGCCTCATTTATCGGCCGGGGCTTCGACATGGCTCGTCACCAAAATTTTGCCAATCATTCGATAGTCCAAATCCATGCATTTTGATCAGCTACTTAGTTTTTCTTTGGAATGTCCATCATTGGCACTGTGAGAGCGAAAAAAGATTACATTTCATGCCTAAAATGTTACCCCGCCGCTTGGACGTTATAGTTGTTTATTGATATCTATAGGTAAAGCTGATGCGTCAGGGGTACCTTATCGCTACATCAAGGATGGAATATTACCAATGACCCTTTTATAAAGATTTTTATATAAAGAGTGACTACTTGTCTTGAACGTCATTTTTCAGCGGTAATACCACTTCCTTGTGAAAAAATAAACAAACTTTCAACCCTTATTGTGCATTTGTAACGCTCGCCTTGGAAGAACGTAGATTGCAAGAGCATGTTCTGCAACAGAACACCTCTAATAGAGGGCTTTGTGGAGGTAATTGTAGTATATAGCTGGGGTAAGTGTCGGAGGAGCACGCGTTCATCATTGCGGAGAACACGGTACAAACCCTATCCGCACCCATTTTCAGAAAAAAAAAACTCACTTCTTGCCCTTTTCACACATTTCAGTAGTCATTAACTTGCTTAAATCTTGGAAATTCTAAAGGCGCTTTTTTCTGAAAGGCCTGTAAATTACTTGATTTTCTTCTTTGAGCAGAACACGAGGTGTTACATTAAACTTTATTCGATGGCTGACGTTTCGGCAGTTCGCCTTCTTCAGAGCCTGAAAAGGTCAAAATGTTTGCAATACAATCAGTCAAACACCTCCATTACTTCTTTAGAGAAAATCACCAGACCTAGATTTCAATCTCATCAAGCAAAAATCAACACTCAACATACTCACCGCTTTTTATATGTGTTCCACTGGATGATCCAAGTGGAGATCACCGGCAAGAGAGACACATAGGCTCGTAATGCACCCTACCCATCAAAACAACAGTCTTATATACTGGCTCATATCACGAGTGTTTACAAGGCATTCCTCCCTGCGGTTTATGGTTGGATTGGTCGTATTAATCCAAAATGCTTCCAAGATCTTTCGCGCTGATGTTTTCTGCTCCTGCGCAAGGATGGTGACTTCGATTTCAAAATCAACTCCGTCGTGCTTCTGTGCTCTATGCGTCCCTAGCGGGGTGTTTTGTCTATTAAGACGCTTGTCAGCTAGGTGTTCTTCTATGCGTGCATAGAGCGGCCTACCCGTTTCGCCAACATATTTATCACTACACGCCTTGCAAGAGATTAGGTAGACTGTACCTACGCTCATGCAATCACCGTCTCTGCCGTTAGGACATATTTTACAATCTTTCATCATACAGAGACGGTCATATAAGCGGTTGCGAACTAGCTGGCGTTTTAGAGTATTCGGTGGTATTTCAATAAAAAAATTACGATGTAACAGTGAAAAGAAAATGTTATTTCACACTCAACATTTCTCGATGAGCATATAGCAACTAAACATCGAATAGTTACTATTTCTTTATTATTATGTATATCCTGCTTAACTCCCAGCTGTGATTGTTGCTATTTTGACAGAATCTTCTCAAACATTCAGTTTAAGATTTCGCACAAAGTTATATTGTATTCTTCTGTCTATTCTTAGACACGATAACACTGTTTCCAATTAAACATGGTATAAACAGAACTTATAGTGTAGGCTGTTTTTAGAAACGATAACATCGCTTTCAACTAAACATGGTAGATGTTCCGTTATTGTATTTTCATCGTAGCGTCTGTTTTGCAACTTTATATGCTTCTTACCATCGGTTGTTTCTCAGTAATCCTTTGTGCCCACACTTGCTATCGACAATAGTTTTGTTTTCTGTCAGACAGACTGTTTGTCATAAGTTTTGTTTGTGAGTGAGTTAAGGGTTCAGTGGACATTGTCTGGGCAATGGCCCGTTGATGTTCGTTTCTGCAATGGTCTGCTGATTCCGTGTCTTCCAGTATTCCAGTTAATCGACAACTTTGTATCTACTCGCTCAACTATATATCACCAGCTTACTTACACCATATTGTCACCAGTGTTATAAGCAGATATAATCCAAAGTGAACTGTTTCTCGTAAAAGCTCTGCTTGGCAAAGTCGTGCAAAGTCGAGCATTCTACTTCGAGTTAGTAACTTTTCGTTGCTAAAAACTAACCTGAAGCTACCTATTGAACAGCCAGTACGGAGAAAAGCTTTTCCTTTGAAAATTCATTATTAGTATTTGTTCGAAAGCACAAATTTCGACAGATTTAATAGTGTTTCTAGTGTTTCAAAGAAACTTTCTCTTGCGCTGTAACAAAGAATGTAGCAACGCATTTCACATGGGTCGCGTATCCCTTCGGCCGTTATGTGGGTGAATTTCGCAATAATGGAATCAAGCCGTCGCTTTTTGATATCTAGTCAAGGCTTAAATCTTGAAGATTTCAGTGGTATGATTGCTTTTTGAAAAAATCTCTTAACGCGCAGTTGCAGAAGAATAGATTCGTGTTCCACATCTGAGTACTTGTCGTTGAGCACACTTTTTCTCTCAGAATTTCGGTAATTATTTGATAGCACAATTATAAGCAAGCAATTCCAATAATGTGCTACGTTTTTGAAACAGACTGTTTATTGCAATGTTACACTCAAAAGAGTATTGGGCTTCGCACTCTGCTCCGTGTCGATCACTCTGAACAATTCATATGCGGCGTGCGAAGCGCGTCGAGTTAGAAACCCAATATTCCTTTAGTCGTGAAATGGTTAAAAAAAGTTTTTTTCTTCTGAAAATAATGAGCATATTATTTGCATCGTTGAGATTTGCGCTATCGATTTGTTATTGGAAATCTGAGGGAAAAATTGTGCCCAGCAAAAAGTACGTAAATGTGCAACACAACTCTATTTTTAGTGCTACAGCGCGCTAAGAGATCTCTTCTCAAAAGCTTGCACACTACTTAAATCCTCGAAAGCGAAGCTTTTATGAAAAACAGTTCACGTTGGATTACATCTGTTTATTGCAATAGTAACAATATGGTGTAAGCAAGCTGGTGATATATAGTTGAGCGAGAAGATACGAAGTTGTACGGTTATGGAATACTGGTAGACACGGAATCAGCGGACCATTGCAGAAACGAACATCAACGGGCCATTGCCCAGAAGAAATAAGTGTCCTCTGAGTCTTTGACTCACTTATATACGGACCGATGACAAGTAGCTTTCTAATCGAAAACTAAAGTATCGTTGATAACAGGTGTAAGCACAAAAGATTGTTGAGAAACAACCGACGGTAAGACGCACAAAATGTTGCGAAACAGAAGCTACAATGAAAATGCAGCAAAGGAGCTTTTACCATCTTTAATTTAAAGCGATGTTATCATTTCTAAAAATAGCTTACACTACAAGTTCAGTTTGTACCATGTTCACTTGGAAGCAATGTTGTCGTGTCTAAGAATAGACATGCAGTATGACTTCATGTAAAATCTTAAACTTAATGTTTAAGACGATTAAGTCAAAATAGCAACATCATAGGTGAGAGTCAATGGAGAAAATACACAATAATAAAGAAAAAGTAACTATTCTGTGAATAGTTGCTATATGCTCATCGAGAAATGTTTGAGTGTGAAATAACATTTTCTTTTTACTGTTACAGCGTAATAAATAGGGCTTTCAAAAAACAAAATGCACCTTTCAAATTTTCGAGATTTAAGCTATCAAATTACTTTTGAAATGAGTGAAAAGAGCAAGAAATGAGCTTTTTTCAATATGGGTGCTGATAGGGTTTGTACCGTGTTCTCCGCAATGATAACGCGCGCTCTTTAGACACTTACTCCAACTATATACTGCAATTACTTCCACACAGAACTCTATTAGAGGTGCTCTGTTGTAGAACATGCGCTTGCGAGCTATGTTCTTTCAAGACAAAAATGCGCAATAAGGGTTGAAAGTCCGTTTATTTCTTTTACAAGGAAGTGGTATCACCGCTAAAAAATGACGTTCAAGACAAGTAGTCACTTTTCATATAAAAGATCTTTACGAAAGGTTCATTCGTAATATTCCATTCTATATGTAGCGATAAGATACCTCTGACGTATCATCTTTACCTATAGATACCAATAAACAAGTATGACGGCCAAGCGGCGGGTAACATTTTAGGCGTGAAATGTAATCTTTTTTTTTCGATTTAAGAATGCCCTATGATGATTGAAACCAAGCATCTCATCAAAATCCCTGAGATTTGTGCAATTGAATGACTAGTAAAATTTTTGTGACGAGCCATATCGAAGCCCAGGCCGAGCAGATGTAGCAAACTAAGCGTGAAACATAACGTTATTTTCGCTGCTGCAACGTGGCAGAAAGTATTTTTCAAAATTCAAGCATGTCTTTCAAATCATAGAGATTCAAGCTTTTGAATGACTACCAAAAGTTTGAGGGATAACCTTTGTCCAACAAGAAAGGCTTTCATACAATCGTGCAACTGACACATGCCGCCCCTTGGATGTTAACCCCTACGGAGCGGCTCTAGAAATCAATGCGCGCAGCGTGAATTGCTCAGCGGTGCGCGATTTTCGTTGTGAGATTGAGGTTTTTTCTCTGTCTCTTTGTAATTTTTGGGCTTCTTATATTACTTTAATAAGCACAATTTTCTGTACTCGTCATATGCTTCTAGAGCATATGTAGCTTTTATGTTCAAAGCAAAGATCTAGATTACTACGCAATCATAATGTTTTTTGACAATCAATCAAATGTAATAAGTTTTACGCAATGTCCAAATGTCATCACAACCGTTATAATTAAAATAATGGATATTTAGACAATAATAACTATGCATAATGAATACGATAGTAGTTCATCGAGAACGTTCAATAGTATGAATCATTGGTGTACTTGAAGAGTTGAGATCAATGTAGAACTACAGAAGAGTATCTCATTCTATCATTTTGTGAACTTTTGGTTGTCATATATCCATTTATTCTAAATATGAGCATTATTCGTCGTTGCAGCCTTCGTTACTGTACTTCCGACTTATTTTGCGTGTTCTATGTATTATGTTAGTTAATTGCCCTCAAGGCGATTCATTTACTTCTTTCAAGTTCCAAAAACTCAAAATAACTCCATTATGACCACGTGCAGGTGGTTGTAGCCGTAATTAGTAGATCACAGGCCTGGTCGTCTGCTTTCCATGGGTACCTCCTCTTCGTTCATCATTTTCAGCATACACTATGTTGAGTTATACGAATTATTTATGATTCGTATATGCGAAAATGGTCCGAATACTTTTGCATACAGAGATGATTTGTGCACTAATTAACAGACGTACTTAGAAAAATTAGTCAGTCCTGGATATTTCTCGTTCGCTCGTTGTTGTCACTCAACGCTCACTTTTTCGGAAGTGTGCCTTTAGAAGTGGTCGACTATAGAAATGCGAGTTGATTTGACATTCCTAAGTCTTGATGAAAAGGAAATCTTGAAACTTTCAGCCAATCGTGCATCATATTGTGCCAAATTAAGTCAAAGGATAATGATAAAAAGATAATTGGTAATGGTCGTGAAGGCTGTTGTCACCCAGAATCTTGCTCTATTTTTTAGTAACAATAGAAAGTGTTAAAGAAAACTTGAAGAAAACGTGAAGCTCATCTGCAAGTAACTAATTGACTTCTATGTACTCTGCATGAACGATTTTGAGAGTTGATATATCTATGATGATTGAAAGAAGAACGTTTTCTGAAAAGGACGTTTTTATTCGCACAAGATAGGCGACAAGAACACGCATCAAGATTAGGGAGCGTATTCATTTCCCAAGTGCTATTTTTATTTTGAAAGATACGGTCGTTGGATGTATGAGAGTTTTATGCTAAAAATAACTGTAGGATAGTTGCTTTGATGACATTCCGTGTTCTATGATGCTAAAGTGCTTCTAACGCACAAACTTTGCTACATAACTGCCAACAAAACCCGTCTACCCAAGGGGCTTGCCTACCTCTCAAGTGAAGCTAGAATGCTCTTCGTTTGTATATCGCACTGAGAAGGTCTTTTGGAAAACCAAGCTCAGCACTAATTCTACATTTCTCAAGCATTTAAGTGACTATTAATAATCACTAGAAGAGATGGAAGTACAACTGTTTGATTGCAGGAAGTATGAACTCAACGCAATCAGTCTAAATTGTTGACCGATACTGATTCATGAGCAGAGGTAATTTACTATATAGTGATGTAAACTATATAAGTTGTTGATTGTTGGATCTTCTGAATAGAAAATCCATAGCATCAGTGGAAAGTTCCGAAACTGAAGGTAAAAAATTACACTCTTTCTGCAAAAGTACCCACATCGTAATGATGAATGGAAACTTCATCAGGGCTTGCTTCTACTGAGTATCAAAAATCCTCCGTATATGTACATTTCGAGATATATGCATTATAAAAATGTGTCTTTGAATCTAATCCTTACGATAACGTAGAAAGAATTGTGAAAAATTTGTTGGAAAAGTGCTGTTATCCTGAGGAATAGGCTTTTGTATCGAAAAGTAGGGAGTTTAAGGATAACTGGACGTCCTCTTTCTGGAATTACGGGAATTGCGCTATCAGAAATTCCTTCAACAATAATCTATCATTTCACTGCATTAATACTTCCTTGAGAGCGCGTGTGGCGCAAAGAGGTGCTCTGCGTCGCACACGAGGTCAATGGTTTGATTTCGCGCTCATGGCTCACGATGCCATTCATCCCCCCGGGGTCGGTAATTTGGTACCAGACAGGTCTCAGACTTGTCTGGGAGGATAAGCAGCAGTGACTTGGTTTAGCGGGAGGCCACCGCGAGTCATTGTAAAGGCCATATACGCAATCAATCACCTCAAACGAAGTTGTAGACTGAACTCGAATGCACGGCGCATCCCTCAGGGATTGATCAACGCCGAGAGCTTCATCCTTTATCCTAATACCTTCTTGAAACCAAAAATTCACTATATAATTGCTAATAAAACTCGTTGTAAAGTTCAAACATGGAGTCAAAGACACAAAAAAGCAAGACGTCATCTTCTTTTGTTTAGTAGAACTCACTATAGACGTTTTTCCACAAAACAAGCTTAGTAAGTGCCATCATTATTATTTTCTTATCTATCGAATGATAGTAAATATAAGATAAAATGAGAAAAAGTTGTTCAACAACAGACGAAAATGAATTCCTTCGTAAGGATGTGTTTTTCTCATACGAACATGGCGAGTTTTTGATGTCTGCTTATTCGTTCATCTGAAATCACCTTTATAAAGCTTTCTTCTATGATATTTCATCTTTTTTGTGGCGATAAAACACTTCCAACGTAAAATCTTCCCTTTAATTACCGATGAATCAGCTATGACATCCAAGCGGCGGGGAAACATCTTAGGAGTGAAATGCAATCAAATAAGCTATTGAACAGCTAATTACAGCATCGAAATTCTCGAAATTTGTGCTATCGAATAATTGATAAGAGTTTGTCAAAAAGCCATATACAAACCCCAGCTGAACATTTAAATCAAACTGAGTGTGAAATATCATTTTGTTTTTGCTGCTAGAGCGTAATTAAAAGTTTTTTCTCAAATTAACCGTATAGTTAAAATCGCAGTGATTTAAGCTTTCGAGTGATTACTAGGTATCTAACACAAGGTTTTATTACCTCTGCAAGCATGCATTTATACATTATTCCACACTTGTTGCAGAGTCTATCAAGATTTATAGCAGACTCGCGGCGATGTGACATTTACATACGTTCGAGAACAACAGTAGCGTTGTAATGATGAGTGCACAGGACATGTTTCAGTATGAAAAGTGTTCAAAATCCCTCCTTGTGGGGTTTATGGTGTGCCCTCAAGTACAGCACTTAGTGGA